>VWZY01011632.1:123546-173566 GCA_013399075.1 Chloroceryle aenea | reverse complement strand
GGAAGCAGTCACTTCTTCCCAGGTTATTATTTTCTTCTGCCTCCCCCTTTTTTAATTTCCTTTTTCCCCCACTCCCACCTTTCACCCCTCACTTTTTTTTGGGGGGGTTCACTTTACTGTCATCACTTTGGTTTTAGGGAGAGATAATGCTGAAGACAAAGAAGTTTAAAATTAAGACATTTCAAAGTCTGCCTTCTAATATTTTCTAAGGAAACTCAGCTTGCCTGTGTTTTTCCATTTCAAGTTCTATGCTGTGCTGTCCCTGATAAGAGACTTCAGTGGTTTGAATGAACACCAAAGTATCAGCCTAAAGCAAGAAAACTGGCGAAAAACAACTCAAGGCTGTCTTTTAATGGACAATGTTTGTTCCTTTCTGCTATGATTCTCCTGTGACTGTGATCAGGAATTCTAAGGACTGTGGTGCCTGCCAGTAAACTGGTGCAGATGCACACACGCACTCACGCAGTGGGAGGAAAAACACTGTATTTGATCTGAGGGATCAAACATTTTGGGGAATCATCTGATCTCAAGGATATCTGATCCTTCCTTTCCCCCTATCATTTTCTTTTTTTCTTTTTTTTTCTTTTCTTTTCCTTTTTTTTTAAAGAAAAAAAAAGCAGCATCCCTAATCAGGCTTTGTCACCACTCTGTAAAGAGCAGACCTGTTAGCAGGGCTAAAAGATAAAAAAATTGTCAAATAAACAAAAGGGAGGGTGTCTTTACATTGCTGTTTTAAATATTTATTTTAGATGAGTGCCAGACCACTTGCTTCTGATTTGGAGGAAAGGGACCCCAAACATGAAATGATACAAACCCAGAGTAGTATCATGCAGGTTGCAATCATTGTTCATTGTATTCCTACAGCACATATTAACTTGTGGAGAAGGTAAAAGCTGCTCTTTCAGGTCATAGCCCTGGTCCCATCTTATCTCCTCTTTAACACTGTGGTGGGAATGGGCCTGGTGGTGAGGTTCAAAGTGGGTTTGTTCATGATTTGTTCTTTGGTTGTTTGGGTTGTTTTTTTTTATGAAAATATGACAATTTTCAATTTTAACAACAATGTATTGTCTTCTCTTTCAGATTTTTTCAGAATTTTTCATGATCGAACAACTTTCTGACCAGCAGTTCAGGATCTGGAAGGTGCAACCTGGTGACATGGATGCAGCTCTGCAGTGGGTGCTGTAACAGGGATTAGGCCAGGTAAGGCACTGATCACTTCAGTCACCTTTTGCACTGAGGATATACCCACTGTTTGTTTGTCTCTATGCTGTTGTATGTGCCATTTTAGTCTGTGTGAAACAGCTTAATAAGACTTATAAATGAAATACCTAGAGGTGCTAGGTGAGACCCACTCCATCACCATGTTTCTGCTCTAACAGTTTGCCTAAATGTTCTTTCATAATAACATTCAACTCCTGTATTTATAGCTGCTTAAAGAAACCTTGGGCAGTCATTCTGCTTGAATTGAAATGTTCCTAAAACTTGTGGAGAAGCTCAGCAATTATACTTTTCCCTTTGTTGCCTAATTCTGGTAAGACTTATTATTATAAATCTACCAGTTGCCTTAACTAAAATCCCATTTGCTTGCTGAAACTCGACGATCTTAATGGTCTTTTCTGACCTTGATGATTCTGTGGTAAAAGGGATGCACAGGCTCTGGGCAGCTGGTAGGTGAGCAAGCCCAGGCTCTCAGAAAGGGCTTCTTGGGCTGCAACACCAGACCTGAAGGTGCTCAGCAGGCTTCAAGTACTGCTCTTGCAACACAAATGGCTGTGTTGAGCACACAGCAGATGCCTGCTTTGTCATCATTGCCAGGGGAACTGGAAGTCAGAGGAACAGGAAATATTGGTCATTTTTGAGAGTACTAAGCAAGATAACTATGCTGATTCGGGTTTCTTTGTGCTTCCCAGTCTGCTTGTGGCGTGTGTACTTGTCTCTGGGTGTCTTGATATGCCAGAAAGTCTTTGCTGGTGTTGCTCTGTTTCAAAAGTGGTACGAATATGTGTGCAGAAGTGCCTCACTGGCACAGTTTTTCCAATAAAAAGGTTTAAAATACACTGGTAAACTTCTCAGGAGATTATGAAACTAAATCCAGTTCCTCCAGGAAAAGAGAGGGCACTGATAAAAGCTTTTTTTTCTGGTGTGACTGTATCTGTACTAAGGCTTTTGCTGGTATAAGTCTGCTGTATGCAATGCAGAGAATGGTGGTGGCAGGGTGTGCACCATGAGGGAGGAGCTGAGGAGATGGTGCCCGCTGCTGCATCACTGCATCTGGCTCATGCCAGATGAGAGTGGAGAAAAGGGGGTTGCTGCTGTGTCACTATGCTCCTGGTGAACCTACCCCTCTGCCCGTGCAGGTCTCTGTGGCACACAGGGAGAGTTTCAGTCTCTATTCATACAGGAGCTAGTCTCATGATATTTGACAAAGGTGTCCTGTCCCATGAATGGAGAACAAGTAGTTCACCTTAGGGAACCTAGCTGACCTATAGAAAAGAAGGCAGTTTTGTAAACATGGGGCCAACCTTCCTTTCTGTGGAGCCAAGCAGCACATCTGCCTTTCTGTCCTTTAGTACATCTAAATGTTTGTATCTGCTTAAAGCTGTTACCAAGCGATGAAAGCATTTGTGCTGTAGCTTCATTAGAAACCCAGCATAATCAAGCCAGGTTTGGGGGTTTTTTTAAGTCCTTTAAGGGCAGCTTCTGTGTTACCAATGTTCGAGGCATTCTGAACAGGTTTTGCTATGTTATATAGCACTGTAATTCTTTTGAGCCTTGATATGTACTTGAAAAGGAAAAAGTGTTATTTCCTCAGTGCCTAACAGCTTCACGAATTCTACATGTGATGATTTATTACTGCCTAAAAACCAGTGGATTTTCAAGACTGAATTTTATGGGTTTCCTGAATAAATCCACAAGATTGTCACTGGTCTGTCCAAGTTGCTGTGAAGTCGTCACATGCAAAATTTCTTCTTTTTTTGTTGTGAGCATCAAAAGTTGACTTTCTGACTGCACAGCAGAAATACCCTATTTGCTATTTACATGAGCATAATTTTGTGACTAAATCACTTAAGTCAGCAACTAATTTCACTGCTGCCTCAGACCTACTTTAAGTGAACAGGTATATTCATCAATCACCTCCCTTCTTCTGAGTCCTGCCCTAATCAATATGTGAAAGAGCTGTTTAAACACTTTCCTATTGAAAAAAGAAAAAAAAAAAAAGTAAGAAAAAGTGTGGCTAGACAAAACAGCAGAAAAACAAAGTAGAGAGAATTCTAGGGACAGACATTGAAGTTTGATGTTATTCTGCATTAGAACTTTGTAAATCACTAAGGAGGAAGGATCACGTAATGGTACCCTTCCACCCAGGGCCCTAAATTAACAGCGCATGGTGACTGCACCACTGTGGCTTCATACAGATGTGTCTGACAGCTTTGGAGCTTGAGTAGTGTGAAAATGCCTGCATGTAAAGGGATGACATTTTGCTGAACAGTGTGAGCACTTAGAGCACATCGCTGTCATAAAAGGCAAAAGAAACACTGCTGACCATGCTCTGTGATGGCCATCAAATGTTCAGATGGCATGTGTCTTGCTCAAGAACCTTATGTACTGGGAAAAGGGCCATAAAGGGATGAGAGAAGGTCTCTGGAATAGCTGTGGTGTTCTGGATCTTCTAGACTATACCATCTCTCAATGAATATGACTTTTGTTAGTGTAAATGCAGTACTGCAGACTTGTCGCAAAGAACTAGTTCTGTATTTCCTTGTTGGTCACAGCTGAACTCTACCAACCAATACAATCTACTGGCTGAAAGAAGTGAAACATTTTTAAGTACTGATATTGAAGGAACTATTGTGCAGTGATGCCTAAGCCAAGAGGAATGGGAGAACCTCATTCTGATACTGGATGTGCTTGAGGATAACTCCTCTTCACTCAGCTTATGGGCTTGGTTTATGTGGCTCTGAGCTTATGTGGCTTTAGCAGAGATTGTCAATGCAGAGATGAAAGATGGGGTCATCTGCTCTTGAGACTTGATGCCCTATCAGCATTTGTGCCAAAGACTGCGGTACCAGACTTAGTAGATCAGAGTTGGACCTATTTGTGAGTGCTTTAGAAAGGGCTTAACTTTTTCTCTACGACAGCTATATTTTTACCAGTGCTTCAGCTGAGGCACCTGGTGCTGCAGAAACACAGATAAAGAGCACTGTGTAGTATTCTGTGTCCATTCAATAAGCACGACTGAGGAAAGAGGGATTGTGAAAAACAACAGCCATGTTGCTCCACAGAATGGTTTTGCCCAGAGCTTTACACCTTCCCAGAATTTACCAACGCTCTGCAGCAGGTTCCTGAGATACCTTGGACTAATAACCTGTATTTATGATGTTAGCATTTTATTTCTCATCTGAGCAATGGTTGTTTCCCCAGCAGTCTATGCATCAGGACTCTGCCAGTGTGAGGAGGGTCACGTTATGGCCTCACAAAGCGAGATGCAACACAAACCTATTGTTAAGAGCTCAGAAAGGGCCTCAGTTTGGAGGAATACCATAGAAATGGCCACAGAGAAAAGCAGAATGCAAGGCGTTATGTAATTGATGATAACTGGTGGTGTAGAAACATTTGCAAGCCAATTAAAACTCAAAATGCCCACAGGGTTTTTACACATCACTGGAAGTTTCCATTGTCCTTTTCATTCTGTATTTTAGAGCATTGTTTGGTTTTATTGACTTATTTTCTCCTCTCAGCTTTTATTCTTGTGCTGCATAAGACAGAAGTGGCTAACAAATGCTTGCAAACCCAGAAATGCTAATTATTACAAATGTGATTATAATTTGGTTTAGAAAATTAATTAGAAACATAAATTAGTGTGTTTATATCATGATTCATTTAAAAGAAATGTTTAGTTAGATACAAGCTTTGTTTGCAAGCTCAGTGTTGTAAGACTGAGACTGAAGTTCTTGTATGAATGACATCCTTCTCTCACCCTCTGTGTTTAGAGCTCACTACCTACACATTTCCCAGAATGAAGGCTTAATAACTTTCTTTCTTTCCTTGAGTGTGCCAGTTAAGTCGCATTAGTCTGTTCTGCACCTGCAAAGCTGCATGCACGTGCTTCATCACATAATTTGTTAAATCCAATATTACTTGCAGCATGTGTTTTTATAATCGGATGTTTTTCTCTTTCAAAGTAAAAAGATGCATGACTATTCAGAAAGTGGAGGTCTTTCTTCTGGACATTGTGTAGTGCAGCTGCTGCATGTTAAAGAAACCTGAGATTTGCAGATCTGCTTCCCTGTGGAGGAGACAACAGAAAATCAGTATATTCATCTCTCTTTATTTACATACCTATGCCAGTGCTGGAACAGAAGCCATCTGCAAGTACTCTGATAATTCTGTCTTCCAGAATGCCACCCTGAAAGCTAATGACACCTTCCCAGGAAGTTTCCCTACCCTAAAAATTGCTTAGAGATATAGAGAGGTTAGGAAAGAATCCCTTGAAAACAAACTCTGCTAACCATCATTGATTTTCTCCAAGGGTGACTGCTGAACAAAACTTAAAATTAACAGCTCTCTTCACAGACTAAGCCTAGCTCGCATGTTAGGAAAACAGTTTGAAACATTATGTGTAATAATAAAACAATCTGTTGTCTCCCATCTTAACACTACATTAATATTAATAAAACTTGCTCAGCTTTGGGGCTAGTAAGAATTGCAACTCTTTTGTGCTTGACACGAAGATGATTGATTGCAACACAGTGTTTGGTCTAATATTCTTGGGTGTTTATGGCTGCATCTACGCTACTGGTTTATGTTGGATCAGGAACATACTTTTGAAGTAAATCTCTCAATCATTCCCGTGTACTGTAGTTTAAATCACAAAGAAGTGAACTGGAAGACATGCTGCAACTGCTAAAGGGTGTTTAGTCTCTGGGGATCTGTCTAGAGCTTACTGGGAAGTAATCAGTGCTGAAATGTAGACAGTAAAACCAGGCAGCCTTCAGTGGTTCAGATATCCATCTGTTCCATGACCTTAGAAGCATGTCTTGTCCACCAAAAGGCTGCTTCTCCTGGGGACAAAAGACAGTTGGTGAGGTAGAGAATGCCATTCAACCGCTAATAATTCCTTTATGTTTGCATATGGCAGTAAACTGGCCCTGGGCAGTGTGGGATCTAGGATAGGAAAAGACTTCTATTACATTATCCATTGTACCATATGTCAATTGCTTTTGTTTCCTTCCTTTGAAATTGTCTGGGGCTGCTTTTTTTCTTCTATTTGTGCATACTTCTAATACCTGTTAAATCAGTGCCTCTAAGGAAGGGTTCATTTTCTCCAGTGCAGTAGGGTTTGGGTCTGCCATCCAGAACCCTGGCTTGGCAAAGCAAAACCAAAGATGTAATATTCTCTCCTACTGCTCTTCTAAATCCCAGTTGATCTGTAGGGAATGGGAGAAGAGAATTGCTCCGTTCAAAGACAGAAATCTTCAGATGAAGAAATTTTAAAGCTGCACGTTTGTTTCAAATGGATCCTACTTAGCTTGACAGTAAAAGAGCCACAGGGCTGAATTTTATTACACATTTGTGCAACAGGCATTAAATGTTTCATGTTAAGAATATATTAAATTGTTTTAAAAAAAGAAACACATTCAGAAAGAACAGATACAGAAAATGAGTAGCATTCCTCTGAGAATTGTGCACATTTAAAGACTCAGGATTGGAAAAAAAAAAAAAGTGCTGAAGATAACACAGAGGATTTCATCAGCTTTCCTGTCCTAGCTGCTCTCTGTGTAGTTCTTCTGGTTTGGTAGAGGGGTTTTTTAGTTTTGTTTTGTTTTGGGGTTTTTTGGTTGGTTTTGTTTGTTTGTGGGGGTTGGTTTGTTCTGTTGTTGGTTGTGGGGTTTTTTTTTGTGTGGTGGTGACTTTTTGTTTGTGTGGTTTTATCAATTCAGAAAACCACTTGCCTAAACTGCAGAAGTGTCAATAATCCCATCACTACTTCAGCTTTTGGTCATGGACCAAGGCCTTCATGAAAAGTCAGGCCCAAGCTGATGCTCTCAGAGTGGTGTGAAAGTCAGTTTGGTCCATTAGTCCTGAAGAACCAAATCCTCCCATCTTTCTTTTTGTAGCCTCTTTGATTTGGGTATCCTCAGACATTCTTGCTCAGTAAAGATGAGAATTCTGCACGGTGATGCTGTTTGCAGAAAGAACAGCTGTTGGGCACAAGTGAAATGAGGGAAATGGACCTAACTGAGCAAAGATATAAAAAAAAATGTCAGTATTATAACTCTTTGGCTTCAGTTTGAATTAAAAGAATCTTTTCACTTCAGGTGAGTTTAGCACCTTAACTTTGAATGGAAAAATATTGCTGCTGAATGTAGGTGTGGGGCAGTTTTCTGCTGTAGTCTTCACTGCAGTAACATCACCACTCTAAGTGGGGTCCTCCTGTGTTTGCCACAAATCGATGTAAATTCTCAGCTGGATTATTTAGAGGCTTTTGCTTCATATCCTCTTGCAATAGGAAATAAATGCTTTCTGCAACACTGAAGCAGTATGAGTGTGCCCTGACTTGGGGAGTCATAGCAAAGCAGATACACAGATTGCTAATTGTGCTGTCTGTAATTATCTTTATTTCATAGGCAACTTATACCCAGCGTTCTCTGTTTCCATCTGGCATATGCACACATTCTTCCATTCCTGCTTTGGCCTTTTAGCCACACAGCATTAACTATATTATAGGTGCCAGGGTGGGAAAACACCATTCTTGGAAGCATGCGGGAGGGGGACTGGCAAAGAGTAAACGACTGGCATTAATCGTGCTACAATTAGGTGTCCTTGTTGAGCCTCTGACATGTCTTTGGGCGACCAGGCTAACAAACTGCCAACTTCTTGTTATCAGTAAGCTCTCTGCTGATTAGCATCCACTCTTCTCAGTAAGAGTTTCCTTTTTCAGCATGTTAGAGGAGTGAGCAGGTAAAAGGATACTGACTTGTGTGCTTTATATTGGTGTTACCTAACCTTTGTGGACTTACCTCTGATACCAGAGTGACAAAGATAGTGGAATTAGAGCAATACAGGGAGGGTATTGCAATCCCCCAGGGTGACGTACACATCTGAGAGCACTGGAAAGGAAAGCATGTGTTCAGTGCACAAACTAAAGTGGAGGTTCATCTGTTTAGTTACATAATAAATCCTGAGGCGGCATTACTGCTGAGGTTGAATGCACAAAGAAAGGATCCAGGGTTTCATAAGGTGCAGAAGGAAGTGATGGTTTCCTCTGAGTTGTTCTTTCTGGCTTTTTAGTGATGACAGGCACACTAAGTGTAGAAATAGCATGAGAAATATGATTTCCACAGTTTTGCTTTGTTCCTGGATGTGGTTGTAGAATAAACCCATGGAAATGATTGTACCATCTTTCTGAATCTACTGAACAGTTAAACATCAAGCAACCCATGGGACTTCCCCCACACCCAGGACCCTGATTTACTTTTATTTTTTTCCCCCTCTATCAATTATAGCAAATGCTTCACGTTTCAATCATGATTTTTCAATTCAGACCTGTGCCTGAACTTTTACATGTCCTCATTCTGGCTCTCTAATCCAGGACCAACCTAGAATTTGAGTACTTTATCTGAATGGATAGAACATTTCAACAGGCTATTTTAATTTACCTGTCCAATTCTGATGAAGAGAAAAACTGAAGAAGCCAGGTGGCAAGTAAATATGCTCTTGTTCCTGGAGAACTGTTGGCTGTGCACAGATGGCCTTAGGAAAGAGTAGGCACTTCAGGTTTCTTAATGAAAAATAAATGAATGTGGTGGTTACTCTGTGAGTCATCCATTCAGCTACACTTGTCTTTTACATGCACTTCTTATGCTCCTTAATATTATGTGGTACTTAAGTATAAGCACCTATTGCCTATTCATCCTCTTAGTCATGGCAGAATGAAAAGCATTTTGTCTTGTGTCATTCAGTGGACCTTGAAGGACAGGCTTGGTCATACTGGAGCACTAACAAATCTCCATTTGCAATAGACCAGGATCTATGCATCTGCTTTTAAGAATTAAACTTAAAACTGGATTGACAGTTGTCATATGGGCAGCACATCTCAAGCAGGTGCTAAAGCTGTTACAATGCAGAAGGCTCCTTTGAATTTCCCAGTTTAGAATTTATGTGCAATCAGATGAATCTGAATGTGAATGAAAAGATGCAGTGTCTGGCCAGGCTTCCATTTTCTGAGATATGCCCTAGTGTTAAAATCAGACAGAGATGCTTGGAATAAACCTCCTCAGGTATTCATTTGTACTTCTTCAGGTATCATGATTTTGTCAGTAGAACTCAGTTTGATACTGGGTGCTTCTCCACCTCTGTCTAAGGAATTTTGCATGCTTTATCAATAAAGCCATTGGGATTGTCAGAATTTCATACACTGTGTTAGGACTTTGTAGCATCTCCTGCTCCTGAAGAAATAATGTGGTTCTAAAGATGCTATCCTGCAAAGGCTATCCTGCTGCAGTGGTTGTGGCAGTGCTGCTTCTTCCTAATCAGAAAACATGAAGAATGTAAAAAAAAAAACAAACAAAAAAAGAAACCCAAAACAAACAAAAAAATCCAACTGGTTTCTGCTGTCTGTAAGGATGGGTTTGCTTAATTTGCTGCAGTGTCTCACTCTACCACTGCTCGCTCAGACAGCTGCAGAAGATCCGTCTTTTGTTCCCCCCACCCCAGGATGGAAAATACTGAATAGGACTTTTATTTCTGCTGAAGGCCTACACATCTCTGTCCAAAATCACAAATGTGTGTCAGAAGATGAGACACGGGAAACCATATGTTGGTGTGAGCTGTTTTCAGTATTCCTGTACACACTCTAGGATAAGGATTGTTATCCTGAATTTGGTTTTAGTTTTATCTCCATAATTCCATTCAAAACAATATACACAAAGCCGGATGCCATCCTGGAATATACCTTCAAATAATTAAAGGAGAAAGATCTCAAAATTCAGAGACATGATTTAATTTACTGGATGAATTTGTTAGGAAAGCCTGATTCTTTGCTCTTGTAGCATCATCACCTTCATCTATTTTACTGCATAAACATTTAACAGGGTTGTTTGGGTTTTTTTGTGAAGAAAATATGGGAGAAAACCATTATAGTACATTATAAAGAGTATCTGCTACAGAATTGTTAATAATCTATGTTTATACATTACTTTTTTTTCTAGAGAAGTTTAAAAAATACATTACTGCTGTGAATTCAGCATTACCTCCACTGCTGTCTAGCATCAAAGACCAAATCTGAACAGGCAGACAGCTGCACTGCGTGTCACTGGCTGTTGTTACTACGTATGGTCTTTACTCCAGATGCCTGCTACATGTGAAATGCTGTGAAAGGCAAGCAAAGCAATCCAAATCATAGAAGAAACCATGCAAGATAGATTTTCCAAGTCAAATGTGACATGCCACGATAACTTTTTTAGCACTGAAGACGACGACCGAGAATAATTTGTTTGCCAACCTTTTGTGTTGCAGTGGCACACACAGTAGTCCTGGGCCAGGAGAGTACTGTGGGAAGTTCAGCTCAGGTGTGGAATGAAATGTGTTTTGCATTTAAAGCCCTTGGAGTCCAGCTGTCAGGGTCAGAGAGATGGCAATGGATTGGTTGTATGTGGAAACTGCAGCTAATAGAAAATTCAAATTTTCACATTCTAGAAATAAAATTCAGAGGTTTAGAAGTTTCCCAGATGTTTGATTCCATCTCCCTTCATGGCACCAACAGGTTAGTTTGCCTTATAGTCATTGGGTTGCCATTTGTTACAAAGACATTCAACATCCTCCTATCTTAATTATAGGCTTAATTACAAGGAAAGATCAATAATTAGGATAATAAAAGAACACAGTTAATTAGAATAATAAAACCCCAATGATAATGAAAACAATTAAACTACTTTTCTGGGAGACATAAGGGTATGGAATAATCTTTGATATATTTGGCTTTTTGACTTTAGTTAAATTGTCTCTGACCTCAGAATCTGGACTCAAGAACACCAAAAAAAAAAAGTAATACCAAAAATGGCAGGAACTGAGCATTTCCAATCTTAATTTACTGGACTGTAAATATCTGTTTACCTGAAAAAAATACTTAGTCCTTTGTCTTCAGGATCAGATGGTCATCACTGGCTTTCACTGATTGCAATAGAGGCAATAGAGTCTCATCCACAACCCTTGTTTGAAGATCTGCAGTTTCTGGTGAGAGTTCCACCTGGTAACAGAAGTTAGATTTCAAAAGGCAGCAGAGATCTTTTGAGTTCCTTTTAGTAGGGCCCAGATGCTGAATAGGTTTAATTTCTGAAGCAATCTGCAAGACAGCTGAAATGTGACCTATCTGTTTGTTTATTTTTAGCCAATTTTTTAAAAAATTATAATAGAGGTGTTTGGTTCATCTCTCCCATCCCCTTTCTCCTGTCTAGACTCTGTTGTGATGATAAATTCTAGGCACTGTCCCGCCTGGCCTTCTTCAGCCCCTTTCCCACTGAAGCTGAGCACCATTCTGGTGTAAATTGGTGAGACCCTATAGTGATGTGGAACATCTTCAAGTGGTTTCCATCATAAGGGCTTCATGGCTCAGTTGTGCTTGCTTTTTTCTTCCCATCATTTCAGGTTTTGGTTCTTAAGAGTTCTCTGAATGTTTCCAGTGGTCTGTGATCATCATCTCACAATGTTATGCAGCTCCACCCACAGCCTGACAGTTATTTTATTAGCAGGTTGTGTTGTTTGGGGATTTTTTGTTTGGTTGGTGTAGGGTTGTTTGTGTTTAGGGTTTTTTTTCTGTAGTTGTTTTGGTTTTTTTAAATTCATCTGCTGTGGTGAAAATAATATCAATGTGATCATACTGAGATGTGCTGGTAGAAAAGAACCAATGTTATCATGCAGTGGTGAGAAGGGGAAAAGCAAAGTCATCGTTCCCTGTAAGAGCTTTATTTGGTAAGGGCTCCTGCTGGGTTTTGGATGGTTTTGTTGTTGTTTCTTCCTTGCTTCCATTAAATCTGGTACTGTTTCTCATATATGAAAAACTGAACTTAAATGTCTGTTTACTGGGCAATGACAAACCATCCCTGGAACTCTGATCAGCCTCTGGTACATGTTGGGACTTGCAAAAATAAGAGAAAGACAACCAAGATGGAATCATAACACTGTCTGTTACCTTCAAAAAGAAGTCAAAAAAGAGGAGTACTATGGAGAAGTGAAAGTAAGCCAGGGAAGTGTTATGGTGCAGTCCTAGGGAAAAGGTGCTGCCTGAGCAGCACAGCTATAAGCAAAGTGAAATTAGTGTCCAGATCCTACCTGGGGATGAATTGCTAATGAGGGGAAGTGGAAGCAAAAGATATGTTGGTATGACTTGGAGACAGAGCTCTTGGTCTGTGGGCAGAAGCAAAGTTTCTGTGTGGATGCTGGTGCTGCAGAAGGGTTTTATGGTTTGAGTTTTTTTCCTCTCTTCTGGTATAAAGAAAGCTTCCCCTCACAAAAAAAGAATGCTTCTTTTCACAGAGTATTACTTGAGGATTTGTGACTCTGGAACAATGGATCGATACTTGTTTGCGAAAAGCTTCAGTTAAAGTGGGACAAGTGGAGATTAGCTAGATGATCTGCTGGTTGTCCATCACTATAGATTTCTCTTTGTTAGCTGGAGAGGTTTATCTTGTCCTTCCTGTTCAGAGCTGAGAAGCAATCTGAGACAAACTGTGTTGCTCACAAGAATTAAAACTAAAAGCTGTAGGTGTCACAGAAGCGATTGGAAAGGACTTCTCTGGGGGAACAGTGTGGGTACCTTTGAACTTGCTTCTGCTCTGGAGAAACTGCCCCTGCTTAAATCTCTCTTTGTGTCAAAAGAAGCCTGAGCAGGCAGGGGTTATGGGGTTGGGGTGAGGTTAATCAGCCTCCATCGTTGTAATTGTTGCACAGAGGTGACCCAAAAATAGTGAAGAAGTCTCTGGTCTTGTAAAGGTGGGTTGTTTGGTTTTTTTGTGGCTGGATCCCTGTGCTGAAAACAGCTGGGTTTTATCTCGGCCAATTTTGCCAAAATGCCAGATGCTGGCTCTAAGGGTTTGACAGATTAACACTTGCTACAAATTGCTCAAAGATCCACTAAAATCAGGATGGCTCCAGGTAGAAACAAATGTTTAACCTTGTGGCCAGACTGTGGGAGATAAGGTAGCATGTGATTTCCTCAGAGATTCAGAAATGTTCAGGTTGGAGTGAACTATATAGTATTTTTAATCAGAGTTTTTCAATTTCATATAGTTAGATCATTTTTATAGCAGTTGGATTTTTTCCAATGTTTGTTTGTACTTCGGTAGAGGATAGCAGGACTTCATGTGCTTTTTTTCAGTGACATAGATGTATTAACCAGAAGTGTCTAATTATCTTTATTGATTAACCTTATCTTATAAAGAAGTAGTCACTCACTAGCGCAGTCCATATTCTGTACACTGCAGAAAGAGAAAATGATTCATTTACTCCCTGGATTGTACTGCTCTGTATGCTACAAGAGTAAGTGATGGATAAGGGACAGCCTGCGCTGTCTTGGGTCAGAACAGTAGGTCAGACTCATTATTTACCTTTTGAATGTAGAGTGAAAATTTCTTCTTTTTGCAAATCATGACCCCAATTCACTTGTTTACAGGGAGAGGCAGAACTGGACACACAGCTATGTTCTGCCATCTATATGTATATATAAAAAAATGCTACTTACAGCAAGTCTGAAGTATATGTGGAGGGAAGTAGGACCTGTGATTTCTGAGATGAATTGGCAAAGCTTTCTTTTAAAGGTCTATAGAGCTTTGCTGTTAGTTTCTTTTAAATTCTATTTTTCAAACTGTCCTTTGCTGTAGTTCCAAGAAAAATTAAACACAGCCAGAGTGTGTTATTTGCTTAAATTACCTTTCTTTTTTGTCAGTCAGTAATGCCTTGCTTTCTTCTTTATGATCCAGCATTTGTTCATCTTCTGTTATATGCATCAAGATCCTGATGTGTGATGAAGGATCCTAAAGGCAGTTTAATGACACAATCTAACCTTTATCTAAGATTGTGTATGGTTTCTGTTTGTGTGTCTGCACGTGTGTGTATGGTATGGTTGTATATACAGTCTCCAAAGGAAGTCTGGTGTCCCTTGCTGCCTAGCTGAAGGGGTCCTCATTGCTCCCTGCGGCTCAGGTTGTTCCCATAGCATCTCAGATCATCGTGGGGGATACTGAATGTGTTCATGTACGTCTTTCTGGAGAAGCTGGACAAAAGAGTCGTCTGAATGATGAGTCAGATACTTCTTGGTTTTAGTAAGATGAATGTAATGGAGTCAATTTTCCCTTTGAATTGTTTCACTTTTACTGTACCACACACAATACACTGACATTTTAACCCATGTCATACTTCTTTTAAAAAACCCTGTGATTTTGCATGACATGTCCTCTTCAAAATTGCTTGTTTTTTCCCCGGTCCAAGCAGTGCTTTAAATATTCCAGGGTGCATGTTGTAACACTGTTGTAGTTTGGGTGGTGCCTTTCCCAGCCAGCTCATCAGAAATACTGAACAACACTGCTTGGCTTTGCAATATGCTGTTGACTCCTGGGGTGAAATCTCTTAAGTAATGGTCCCACACATGTTCATAGTATAGTGCAAAGGACACAAGAGTGTGCCATGTGTGACACATGCTGTGCTGTTTTTGCTGGCAGCAGTTCATGCATGATCACCACTAAAAATGGACATTCTCAGCTACTGCAAGCAACTGCAGTGAGCCAAGGTGGGCAAAGCCCGCGCTTAGTAAATCAAGATGTAACAACCTGTTGGGTTTTTTGAGGATACTGCTTAATGGTAATATTTCATATTTGGTGAGCTGATGCCTTTAGACATGATCAGGGAGTTACATGTCCTCATAGCACACATGATGTCTCCTTAGCAACTTCTATCTGTTGTCCAGAATACCTTTTTCCTTCTCTAAAGGACATGAACTCAGTGTTCAAAAATAAATCTCCTCCTCCTTGATGTAGTCCTGATTTTTATCACTTCTGACAAAGAGTCCAGTTCATGTATTTCTTATTTCATTTTTGAATTGCATTTATCTCGATAGAATTACACAAGTATAAGATCATGAGACTGAATGATTGAGTGGTGAGAATAAACAGGCATTTGTATTTATAACAGATCCTGAATATAACAATTTTTCCGTAAGTCAAATCTTGTTTGTCCTACTGATAAGAGTAGTGACACTCACGTGACTAAAGACTAGTTCAAGTTTTCTTTCTGTGGAGCAAAATGCTACTCCTACCAGCATTGCTAATAGCATATTCTGTTGGTTTCAAGTCTTTTATTATGAAAGGCAGATGGGGTTTGTTCTCCAGACACTAAAAGAGAGGGATTTTTAGGTTTCATTTTCTGTTTTCCAAATTTAACCCACAACATTTACTCCAAATGATTGTATCACACAGTATAAAGTAAACTCGTGCTAGATGAAAAGCCATTTTATAGAGTTTACCCTTTGCTAGTTTTATAGACTAGCATAAAACATAAAGGTATCTTGGGATTTTTTGTTCCTCCACAGGAAATTGAAGATGTTTTTCTAGATGCTTGAAAATAGAACACCAAATGTGCATTAGTGGAAGATAACCATTTTGATCATGTTAATGCTACTCTGTGGGGCAAACTCTGTCTCATGAGGGCTACCTTAAATTTTTGTACTATTGGAATAATTATGCTCAATTATGATTTGTAATCCAGGGCTTAATTTAATCCATGGATAAAACATGTGCTTTGTCTTCATCTTCACTACCCAGCTGTTAAATGGAACAGAAGGGAAACATTTATCACTAAGAAAATTTGTTTTTTAAAAGTTTGTGCTGTAGTTTCGCTTTCATCGAGTTCTGTAAATCAAGGTTATAGAAGTTTCATTAGTGGGCCTTTTCAGGAGTTTGGCTGGTTAATCAACATGCACAGAAAGCTTTACTCTGTCTCTCTCCACCATTATCCTGCAGGCTGGTGCTCTCAAAGGCTTGCAGGATGGGGAGGTGCCTTGTGAAGGTTTTCCACGTTATCCCCACGCAGGCTCTGGCTGATTTATGTTTCCACTGCATCTGAGCAGCTGATCCCATTTCCTGAGGCAGTTGGCCTTAGGAAATGTGCAGTGGGGGAATGTCATACTGAAAGCTAGAACGGTGGAGAGATACAGTTAGAGAAGCACTTAACTGATCTTTGAAGGAACTGTGAGACCTGGAATGGTTTGAGTTGCGTTGACTGTGTTTTGGGGTAGCATGTGAGTAGTATTTATAAAGCAGAACTTTCAGAATTGTCTCTAAAATAAGTGTGGTTCCAGAGCTATAAGGGCATGACTGAGAAAAGGCAATACCACACCCTTACTGTGTCCCTAAGAAAGACTGAGACTAGGTTGTGGGGCTAGACTGTGACATACAAACGAGTGATTTGAGCTCCTTCTGTGACCAGATATGACCTACTGGCCTTTGTGAATTTTACAGTTCAGCTTGATAAACTTCTGCAGTTTTTCTATTACACGAGACAAAGCATCACTATTGATTTTTACAGCTTGATGAATTTTATTTCTGTCTTCTTGCAAAATCAGCATAAAGGGGAAAAAAAATATCACAAACTATTGCACAGAACTATGGAATATTTTCAAACTTAATGAGAGTTTTGTACTTCCATGCTTTTTAAAATTTCAAAGGTGTGTTGGACCATCCTATTGCAGTTTCTTTTCTCCCCCCCACCCCTGGAAACATCATTATTGAAAACAAACTGATTGCTTGTTTGGCCATTTGCTGTGGAAAATCAAACTGTCATGAGCTATTGGCTGCACTTTGCATCTGATGAGGGAAATGTGAACACAGAGCAGTTGCTCTGGCTGAATGGGCTGAAGTGGAAGTTATTGAATACAGCCACTCTGTACGGTGTCTTCATCCAGTGATCCTGCAGAGATCATCCTGGAGTCAGAGCAGTAATCTCTACTCATGAAATAAAGTCAGCATGGGCTTTGTTTCTCAGAAATCTCAGAACCATTTCAATTAGGAGAGGCTTTATGCTGCTAATAATCACATGGACCAGCCTGACATTTTATTGCCCGGAAAATCATCGGTAAGGCTGATTTAAGGCAGCATTTCACTGGCTAAGAGGAAATGTTTTCACTGCTTCATACTGTGCTGTCATATAAATATATCAGGTATTCTTCCAGAGCAAAATAGCTACAGCAAAAAAAAACAACTTCCTCCATCCTTCTAGAGTATACACCCACTTCTGATGTGGATTTAAAGACAAACAAAAGAGGAAAAACCTTTCCAAACTATAAATTAATGGATCAAATATTTCTAAATGAAATTGGAACAGCGTCTGTGGTTTTATTATCTTTTGCCATACAGGGCTGTCTTTGAAAGGGGAAAAAGCTTAGTAAAAAGTAATTTCAGAGCCTTGACTGCTTTTTGATTACAATTTGGGATTACTGTTTTAATCATCGCTTATCAAGTAATACCACAAACCTCAGAGCATGACCATCTTTCTCAGGGGAAGCCAGATTTAAAAGCCAATTTTTAGCAATCCCTCTTCTTTCTCCCAAACTCGCCTAACAAATATGGAGTGATAATAATCTGTGATATTACACGAGACCTTAAGCAATGCCTGAAACACTCTGTATTCTCAGATTTCTTCTGAGTTTTCCTTATTGTTGTAGAAGTATTATTGTTCAGTGGAAATACTAGCATATGTCTAAGCAAGCTTTTGTTTCAAGGCAGCCTCTGAGTGCACGATATTGAGCATGCTCTTCCTTTCCCAGGCAGGTGACAGATCTTACACATGCAAACTTGTCTAGATAGAAGCATGTGCATGTGGTCAGGGGAGGTCTGAAATGTATACTTTGTATTTGTATGCAAATTGCTACTCCAAAATGTCTTAATGCACAAGCTAAACCTCTTGCCAAGAATGTGTATGAGTAGCAGATGCAGCCATGAGAGACACTGGAGGTAAAAGATGGGTTTTTTAACTTGATGCTACTAATATTGCATGGTTTTTCCAGTGGGAGTTGGGTAGCAGCCCTGCATTTGAAGCAGGAGAAGATGGAGCCTCTGGTTTTGGCAGTGCGTGGGGAGGGCATGACCAGGTGTTTGCAAGGGGAGAGACCCCTGTTAAACAAATTTTGAAGTGTGGTGCTTGGTGAGGAGTTGAACTGGGTAAGGTCAACCCTGGGCCTTTTTCTTGGGTTTGCTTTGGTGACTCTTATCTTACAGTGGATTGCTGTGAGCTTCTGATCTAGGATACCTGGATACTAGGATTCCTTCAGATAAATAGTGCTGCTCTTAAAAGACAAAGCCTTCCTCTTCACTCCAAAAAGCTTACGTCTAATGAAAGTAATTGGACTGATTCTGACCACAATTAACTTTTGGCTGAATTATTCAAATCCTACTCCATAATGCTCCGAAGGGAAGAGCTCTATTAGATCATTACTTTTCTTCTCCATAAAATGCAGGATGTAACCTGATGGGAGATGATATATCTTTTATCAAAGTGATACTGTGAGTGATCTTGGCCAAAAGGCTTAGAAGATGGTGTTGCCTGCTAAGGGAACCTCAGAGATAGTTCTATTCAAGAGCTATTCATGTGGTACACAAGCCTGTTGCAGTGCTTGCAGTGTGTGTAGTACAGCTAAGGAAGGCAGTGACCACTCCAATGTTAGCATTCCTATGAAAAGAAGCTTGTGCAGGAGCACTTAGAAACAAATCACTACACTTTATTTGTACGAAGAGAATTTTGAACAGGCCAGTAAGTAGTGTTAATGAACATGATAGATGTCTGAAAGGGGAGCATGTAAAGTGGTGTATATCCAGCTTCCTGGAGGAACAGAGAGCACAGAGAGCAACTTACTACTGTTACAAGTGTCTTTTTTTTTTTTTTTTAACCTGCAAGCAATTACCATGCAAAGAACCGCATTACATAGATTCACTCTGAAATAAAGAAGAGTGAAATCTGAAGACCAAGAGCATAAAACAGATTGACCAAGATCAATCCTATTTCTTAGCTTTCCAGTTTGATCCCATTGTTAACATGGTTGATAATAAGATGATGCCTGATAGGAACATGATATGGTAAGATTACCACCAGTGGGAGAGGCTCATCCTCTGAGCAGCCTGTGTTTCTCTTCATATTTGTATTTGCAAGTTCTTTACCAGTTGGGTGGGCAGAGGATAATAAATCCAGCAGACTGCTGCTGAAGCAGAACCATACCTGTCTACATTAGGACCGCTTTCCATCTCCATGGAGGAGGCAAAAGCCCTCAAAAAACCCCACAACAAAATCCAACCCACAAAAAATCCAAATGAAAGCTCTTTTATAGGTAGACTGGCAAGGGAGCAGCAGAGAAGACAGTCATATGGCAGATGACTTGTTGGCTTGGCATTGCACAGTGCAGAATCACTGGATGAGCTGAATGCTTTAGCATAATATGTGTGTTTGATCAACTAAAATTTGGATGCCTACTGACCTTTGCTGTTGAAAAGCTGGGTGATACAGCCTCGCAATCCATAATGCAGGAGTGTTCATGTTTCCTTCTGAGAGTTCAGGATGTTGGTGCTCTGACCTGGTGAGGAGTTTGGAGCAACTGGGTTGAATTCATAGCCTTCTGCATTGTTTAGAACCTTAAAGGAGAATCCAGTTTTAAGGGATAGAATTTAAGTGATACACATGCATGTGTCACATGGTTTGCCTTCTGTCTTCTGAAATTCATGTTGTCCATCTGTTACCTCTCTGTACTTAGAGTAGTTGGGCTGCTGATCAAGTGATCATGCCTCACTGGTGAAAATGGCAGTAATTGTTCTTCACTCCCTGATCTGCTCTTCATATAGATGGCTATAAAGAGGGTGGGGACCTGGCACCTTCAGATGGGCTATGTTGGTGGTTGTGTAAATAAGTTTCACAGTAGATTTTGGTTTGGAAATAGCAGAATGATTCTGGTTTCTTGCCTTCATATAGGGCTAAAAAACAGTTGCACCTGTGTAAGTAGTGGTTTAACTTGTATCAATTTTTCGTTAATTGGTTTTGTTGGTGATTGCCTTAATTTCAGACATGGGTGAGAGGAAGACATTTGTATTGATTTGATTAAGCCTGGCAGTTGTCTGTCTCTTGCTGGAAGGGATGCTCGCAGAATATTTCTCATCCTCCTTGTCTGAGAGATACTGTAATGTCATTACAGAGAGCTTTCTCATTTTTCCTTAAGGACATTAAGTTGTGTGATGTTGTAGGGTTTGGTTTTCAACTGCAAGTTGAAAGCACGACAGGCAAGACTGTAGGAATGCTTGTGAAAGGAACTAGGGGAGAATGCTCTCCCTGCACATCATCTCAAAAATCTAATTGTTCTGTGAGTCAGAGTGAAAATAATTTAAAAAAAACCCATAAAATATATTTTCCAAAGGGAGTGAAACTTTGTACCTATGGGTCCTTGGTGGCAACATAGTCATAGTAAGACTGGCTCAGAATTGCAGTCTGGAAGTCCTGAGCTTGTCTGTGTGTAGCCTACAGTGATGTTTCAGATACAGGGAACCTAGCATTTTTTCCCCTGCTTGTTCCTGCTTGTAAAATCAACATCATCTTCATCTGTTCATTCTGCCAGCCTAAATTAATGTGCCAGTCTTCTCTAGAAAAAAAAAAAAAATCCTCCACCCTGCTAACAAAATACATCAATGCCAGCAGCCCCTACACATGAATGAGCCTCAATAAGCAAACTACTGTGCATGGGTGGCAGAGGAGGAGAAAAACAAGAAATTGATAAAGAAATATATTTCACTTTCAGGCTTCTAAGATGTTGGCTTAAAAACAACATGGAAAGAAAATAAACCCAGTTATTTTTTAAAATTATGAAAAATATATTGATAGAGGCCTCCAAGCTTGAGTAGGTATTTCTTTTGCCTACAGAAGTAGACAGAGAGCCTAGAGCTGGAACCATTTTCAGTTATTGTTCTGGAGCTCCAGTCATGTTGCTCAAATATGGATTGATTTTAATCTGTATCAAAGCATGTTTCCTGTACCTCTTGCTATTGGCAGTGTTCTTCTCAGGTATTGGGCAGGCTGGGTTAAACTCTTTCCTTGCGGGTGGCTGATTTGTTCCATATTGATGTCTTCATCAGTTCTCTTCTCCTCAGAGGAAGCAGCAGTTTTCCAAATTTGGTCCCGAAATTTTTTAAGCCTTCATGTGTGTTACAGAAATGGCTAATCCGAAGAAAGCTGTTGCCTGCTTTTCTGTTTCCATGTAGCTGCAGGAAATGGTCCTGCACCTGTGGTCATCTGCAATGCCAAAGTGAAACTTCAGAAATTCATTTAGTCTGTTAGTAATGATTGACTCTTAAGAAAGCAAGCTGAGCAGAGGCTTATTTTCAATTAGAAAAGCTCGAGTACAACTTTTCCTATGGTTATCTGTCCCAAAGGTATCTTGAGGGCTCCAGCCTCTAGGCTGAGGCAGAAAGTCCAAGGGCCAAACAGGTAAAACCATTAACTTGTCTCAAGATCCCAGTCTGTCTGTTGGCTGATTTTGCGAGTGCCATGTTTCCAATTGCATGCTCCCATTTGCATCTTCAGGGATCTGAATACTCCTTTGGGCTGACTCCTAGGTGATTTGTCCAGATCATAACATTAGTTTATTGTCTGTGGGAGTCTCGAATGTGAGACGTGAAATGCCAGGCTTATTATAGATGTCCAGGGATAAGGTAGTGCCATACGGATGTGGTAAGGGAGGGAGGAAAAGGATGTAAGTGGACTTGTTCACATCTTCCTCCCATTTCTTGCTGAAGAGTTATGTCCATGATATGCTAAGTTTTGAGAGCTGCCTTGCCCTGTACAGGTAGAGGCTTTCCCTCAGTTGTGGTCATCCCTTGGAGTATTAGAACTTTAGAATAAGGGGGGGTTTGCCATGTCTACCTAGTGTATTGCTCACCGGCACCATGTTTGATTTATTGTGCCGTGTAGGTTTTTCCCCATGCATCTGCAGAAAACATGGAATAAATGACATAGACTGAGTGAAATCACATCTCCCAAGCCTCCTCTGAAAACTTAATTAAACCCACAGGGTCTTGTTTGGGGGTAGAAAAACAGCAGGATGTGAAGTACTGAAGACCAGTAAATAAATTATTGGCGCTTCTTGCTATTTCACTGTGCTAGTTGTGATGTGGAAAAAAAAATCCAAATCTATTCTTTCTGCCTGACCATTTTATTATTAGCAGTTTCTCTGTGGTTTATCCATTACTTCCCATTGAAGGAAACTGCACCAGGGAAAAGAGAGTTTTTAAAAGTTGGACACAGGCTCATAAATATACAGAGAGCTTCTCCACTGAGCCTGAAATTTGCTGCTCCTATTTTTCATCCAGTACATCTCATCACATAGGCCGACCTACAGACTTGGGGATGTGGCTTGGAATGCAACACAACTATATGCAAGCTGCCTGGATACAGTCATGGTTGCAGGGGCTAGGGGGGACTGTGCAAGTATGAGGGCAGAATCTAGTGACCTCTGTGGTAAAGCATACCATACACAAACAATTAGCTGGAAAAGGTAGGATCATCCTTAATCATTATCCCAGTGTTTGGTACTGTATCTGTTCCAGGGAACTGTGTTTTATCCTTCCAGTGCTCTGCTGAAGTAAGGTCTCATGGATGTTTCCCAGGAGGTCAAGGTCACACGGAAAGTCGATGTCGGAGCAGGGATCTGAAGTGTTTTGCCACTGTGCTGGCAATAATGGATGGGGCTGAATGAGCAGTAGGTGGTCATGGCAGATCCAGGCAGCAAGCAGAATCCAAGAACAGCATCTGTATAATGAATAGGAGTTGCTTGAGCTCCTGACAGACACGGGAGAGGCTAAAAATTACATCCTCTGCCTGCCCTCCTACTTCTTCAGCAGTGGCAAGGTCTGGAAATTAAGGGTACCCAAAGCTGACTCAGTGATATCTGTGGTCTTCACATCTTCTGTGGGACATGCAACACACATTAGCCTTATAAACCAGTGAAAAAGGGGAAATGCCAATACAGTAGTGTTCCATCCCAGTGTCCGTGCCTGGAGCTGTGCAAGGCTGGCTGGTTTAAGCCACTCATGGGGGAAGGGAGGAGCTTCAGAAGGACATAGGTTGGCACAGGAGGGATTACAGATGGAGACAGGATTCCATGGCACTTTGTGTCTGGACACAGAGCCTTCTGGCTGATTACCTTTAATCTGCCAGTATGAAACAAATGAGTGTGTAGGAGAAAGGAGAAAAGTTCTGCTTTTGCTTAGGAGCAAGCCAAACAGATTTAGAAGCTATCAAACTCTTTCCTTTAGGGTCTTGTTGATCCACTTGCTTAATCTTGCTCTCGTATAGGTAGATGTTAATAGAAGGACACTGTGGCTTGGCCTTTCAGAGACTGGTTATTAAGCAAGATGATTACATTTGGTCTAAGTAATTGCTTAGCTTTCATCTTCTTAATGAAACTGAAGAAAAAAAAAAGGAAACTTCATGGCTTCTGTTTTACATGTAGAAATGTCTCCCCATATTTCTCTTTAGGGCCTTTCCTTTTAATGTTGTAAGTACAAGTGGAGAACGTGCAGTTCTTTCTGTTGCCACATGGAAATTAATAATGGTTTTGGGCAGAGACCAAACTCACTTTCCAGAAGGCTGCTCTTTCTGTCCATTTATCTATGTGATGTATAAAATGAACCCAAAATATACTGGCAAGAAAAAGGACTGTTTAGTATTCAGAGCTTCAGAGACATTTAACAACATTGTCTTCACCTAGGAACCAAATTATTTCTTCAAGAACAGCACAGAGAACACTTTGCTTTCAATTTGCAGCATGGTCCATCAGAACCTACTGCAGTGGTGAGTGTCCTGTGTCAGGATCACTGAATTTCTACCAGTAAAGGCTCTGAGCATCTTCTTGCAAATCTGCCCTCTCAGTCGATGTGCTGCAGATTTAGATCAGCAGCCATACTTTTTGAGGCTTTTTCCCAGCATTGTGGCTCTTTCTGGAAGATGAAAGTTCTACAAGAGAGAAGATTAAGATTAAGGAGACCTGTGGCTTAAATGGAAGGCATCCTTCAGACCATGAGCTTCATTGCATAAACTAGTTAATGTATGACTCAGTTTCCACATTTTAAATTGGGATAACCTCCCGCTGGCACCTCTTAGCCCTTTTCTCCAGCCTGAATAGGTTGCAAATTGTCAGTTCCCCAAGCAGGAATTACAGGGCTCTGCAGTCTTTCAGTGAGGCCAAGACTTATCAGGGCTGATCTGTAATAGCCACAACCACCCTGCATACAAGCAGTAGGACAAAACTTCATGTTTTACCAGGGCTGAAAAAAATCTGTGGAGTGACCCCCAAAGTTCTGTGCCTTCCTTGGGACAGAGGAGAATGTTTTACTACCTTGTTTCTATTTTTTTTTTCTAATTAATCTTTGGCTTATATATTGCTAATGATAGCAGGAATGAATTCACCAACTCATTCCAAATTTGCCAGCAGACTAATGACAACCAATCTATTCTCAATGGTCTGTTCCTCGGTTGCTCTTTTTGACTGATTTTGGTTTGCTTTGACTTAGGTCGTCTTAGGTTTTATGGAAGGCAAGAGCTTTGCTCCATGCTCTACTGTTCCCACTATTGACAGCTGGAATTCTCCATTATGTAGTTTCTTAGGCCACCAGGCCTCAACATTTTTATGTTATGTGTGATTCATGCTTTCATCAGTACTGCAGAGCAGCAAGCAAACATCTCTGTCTAGTAGCTCATCATATGAAGGTGACATGTTCTTCTGTGACTGGGTTAGGACTTACAGTGATAGTTTAGGAACAAGCGAGAGCTTGGATAGGAAATGAGAAAGCCCCAGATCTTCATGGGAATGTGTGCTGCTTCTGTTACGCATATGAACTGATCTGGGTAATGCTAGGGACTGTTTCTTTAATGCCACTGCCTTCACTCGTTCCTGGAGGTAGGAGGTATTTATTCATTCCAATTTATTAAAGAAAAATCATGCCCAAAGGCTAGTTTCATCAAGATGTTTAGAAGCAGAAAATAGGTATAGTAAGTTGGGCTCTTAGAAGAAAAAAAAAAAAAGGGAATAATGCCAAATCTAATTAAATGGGGTGGATTTTTTTGTTTAGTTGTGGTTTGGGTTGTTTTTTTTGTAATTTGGCCTCTCTTTAAATTCTAGAACAATTTGGGTCCAATAGCTGACACGTGCCCATGCTGCCTCTTATCTGATTGAGAGAGGTGTGCAGCATGAGCATATGCAAAGAGAATATGCACAATCCACTGGGACACAGAGGTTTCCACGGTAATTGTGTAGAAATCCATAACAAATGCATTGTTAGGTTGGTTTATTCCTTCTCTTTCCTGCTGTGTAAAGTATTTGATATTCAAATTAAAATGGTGCTTGTTTAGGACAATTCAGTTATAGAATAAGCCTGGTAATTGGTGCCCATGGGACTGTTTACACTCTGCTTGGTGTAATCCACTTATGGAAAATTAATGAAAGACGATTTCCTCTTCCACTGTAACTGTTTTAATGTGTACACTATGTCGTTTCCTCTTCCAGCTGAAGCTTCAGATGCTTATTTGGGGACAAAAGATCCAGCAAACTAACATGCTCCCTAGAGAGCTCCTTAGGGTTACGGGTGGCTTTGGCGACACAGAGGTTTCTGTGAGCCTTGCAGTGCTGTGACTCAGAAATGCCCTCTGAACTGCACGCCATTCCTGTTCCTGGGGAGGAGCAGGAGTAGTTTGCTACCAATTTGTATCCTTCCAGGCCAGCTGCAGTGACCTGGGAGGTATCCTTCCCAGCACTAATCTACCCCTGAATGTTCAGATCAAGAGTTTTCTCCCTGCCCCAGCTCTGGGGAGCCAGCTTAGGGAGGGAAGTCTACCTTTTGTTAATAAACACGTGGTCTGAGTCTGAATCTTGAAGGAGCTAATTGTAATTTATTTTTTTACTTGCTCATCTAGCTGAAAAAAACCCTTTGGTAATGTAAAGGAGAAGGTAGAAGGAAAAGGAAGCGATTATTATGCACCTATATGGTCTGTGCTATACTCAGTATGCAGCATTTGGTGTGATGGAATGTCAGTACCGCTTCTTACGTCCACATAAAGATGATGCTTGGCCTGCGGGCTGGTGAAGGGAGGAAAGCTCTCAAACGCCTGAATCAAGCCTGAGCTAAAGCACTGCTGTCACTGTACACGATTTCCTATTTCCCATTTTGTCAGATAAGGGGAGAAAAGAAAAAGAAAAGGCAGTATTTCTCCTTTCCTCAGGAACATTTTTAGTTGTTTCACAGGGAGCTGTCTGCGAGTGCAGGCCTCGTGTGAAAAACGAAGCATTTCAGTAACTGTTCAATCTTGCAGACAGCGCTAATGCAGCAGTGCTGGGCTGTGGGAGCCCCGAGTCAATACGGCCAAAGCGAAGAGCTCCAGTTCCAGAGCAAATAGCAGCAGCAGAACTGGGAATACTGAGAGTGGAAGTAGCGTTGTTTTGTTATTCACAGTGGCTACAGAAAAATTCACTGAGGAAAAAAATCAAATGCAGAGGTCAAAAGGAGAACAAAATCAAGGTGATCCTAGAGAAATTACCCAGCTGCATTGCCTGAAAAAGTGAAATTAAATCAGTGCCTCTTGCCTCAGTAATAAAGCATCAGGGGTAACATACAGGAAATATGCTCAGCTTGACCTTGGCCTATTACCTAGATACCATCTCTTCCCTGACTTACCCCAAATTCCCCTCCCTCCTTCAGGCAGTGGACAGAGTATAATTTCTTTATCACTTATAAGAAATGCCTTTTCTCTTTCTGTGCTCAGTCAGGCTTCCTAAATAGATTGTCACTCCTTTGAATCAAAAATGCTGTAACCTTCTCTCTTAGTGTCCTTAAGATCTGCATAATTCTCCCTGACACAGCCACAATTACAGATGCTGAAATCACCTTCCTGATTCTCCCTTTGCCTGTTCTGGGAACTCTTTCAAGTGGGGACCCACAGTTTCTTAAATCTCTGCTGCTTGACATCCCCTTTGGAAATCCAAATATTTTTGCCATACATTTCTGCTTCTTTGTTCCTTATGTGTGGAGCACATCTCCGGACTGAGGCATCTGCTCTTTCAGCCTGTTTCAAGATCTTCCTCTTCCATGCTTCCTCTAGGAAATGACTTGGGTAAGGTTAAACTGACCAAGAGGTTGAGAGGAGGCAAGGGATTACTGTTTTTGTTTTTTTTTTGTCCCTCTTCATCATCTCCCACATTTATTTACATCCATGAATAAATAGTAGGGGGCAAACTCACCCTAGATATTGATGTGGAAAACTTGGCAAAATGCATTATTGTACCTGCTCCTTTCTCTCTATGGTCCACGGATGTGGTTATGCTTGTTTGGAAATGGTGTTTGCCAGGTAGAGAGAGTCATTGTCCATGTGGACCACAGCTGCTGTGCTTTTGTAAGTACAGAGCCCAGGGTAGAGGCAGCAAATGCTTTGCTCAGCTGTTGTTTTACAGGGCTCAGCAGCATCTCACACCTGTTCTACAAAGCATGCAATAAGCCTCACCTGCACAGTGCTGTGTCTGGACTGTTAAAAGCTTGATATATTGCATGCAAGGTCCAACTAATAACAGCCTGAGTTCCATAGCTCATTTGGTATTGTTCTGAGGAGCATCTGTCTTAGCTACTGGCAGCGTGATCTTTGAAAACAAGCTTCATTTTGCATCTCTGTTCTTTGGAAGATGGGAAAGATTTATAACCTGCAAATAATGATGATAGGTGAACTTGTGTCCTGGGGAATGGGATGGAGGCAATGAGCTTGAGAGATGAACACTCTGGGGTCATTTGGGTGTTCAATGCCACTGGCATTATCAAATAGAGATGAATCAGATTCACTCTGCCTGCCCGCTTAGCGCTGTTCCTGTGCTAGAGCTGAACCTCTCTGTTACATAGCATTTTCCAAACAATGGTCCAACTACAGATGGGCTGAAGGGGAAACAAGGAAACTTTTAGAGGCTTTTATTCAGTTCATCAACATTGAGGGGAGTTGGGAGGAAAAGACATTGGGAGGGAAATTACTTTTCCTCAACAGTGACTTGAATGTCATTGAGAAGGACTGTCTGTTATCTCCAGGTGATTGGCATCTCCCGCTCTGGATTGAAGGAGACTTTCTGTTCATATTAACATATATCTTATCCGTTTGTCACTTTTGAAGTCCCTGTGGACCTTAATTTTTGCTTTAGGCATGGTGAACTTTATTACAATTTCATTTGAAGAAAATGATGAAAGGGGCTTGCTTGAGAAGTGTCATGTTTCCTTGGGACTCCTGGGTTCAAGGAACAAGACCTTCAGTTGTATTTTAACAAGTCCGTCTTGGTTTTTTGCTATTATTAAATTCTCATGGTGGATACTGAGTGTAAATAGTAAATACTCATTAACTGGAGCAGATACGTTGCAATTCTTGCCATGTATCAAACCAGTCGTGGAAGGCTGAGTCACTGCATGACCTTGGGCAATGTTTTGTAAATGGAGAATTGCTTAAACAGTGTGTGAAGCTCAAATCTATCCCTGGTGATGCCTACCATTGAACGTGGTGGGAGATGGGCAGTAACTTACTATATTTTGGGTCTTAAGATATGAATGCAAGAGCAGGAGCACAGAATGGACTTGGTTAGCTCTGATTCTGGGAACTAGTCAGATGTGTAGTTGTGGTGAAACTGTTTTGCCCAGGGAGCTGACCTAAAATTAAGTGGAATCATCATGGAAGGATATTTGGCTCTATGCCACAGTTCTTCTAAGCCAGTGATATGAAAGGAAGCAAAATAACTTTGCATAGTTAGTAGCGCATCTCTGTTCCCTGATTGTTATCTGCAAGTTATTTGGAATAAAAGATCAAAAAAACAAGAGTACCTGAAAATCACTCCACTGTCTGTAAAACTTATGACAGATACTTTTCATTTAATTCATTCAGGAAATCAATATGTCTTACAGAATCATTTGACTGTGGTTGGCAGTGAAATGATAAATATACATGAAAACAGAATTGGATTAATAATTTTTGACAGGTAATATAATGCAGCCGTTGCTGAATGATATTAACAAGAGAAGGCATGTTAAGTCCTAATGTCAGGGTAAGGCTAGGTGGTTATAATGTCTGAATAAATTTCATGCTGTGACTGAAGACTCTTGATGGCAGATGGAGATCGACAATATAAAGTTCCATTAAAAAGTCCTTTGCTTTGCTAATTCTTGACACTCTTTACCGGTCAGTAGTCTGCTTATCGATCTTGGCTGAGTGAAATAGAATTTCCCCATTCTCTCTGCCTGAGCCAATAGTTTTCATTTGCAATATACTGAGTTATGAAAAAGTGGGAAACTTCTCCCTTCTGAGATCATCATCCCAAAGAAGGCTGTCGTCATCTGAGCAGGGCAGTGTCTGTTCCAGCTTTCTTTTTTTCCCAAGCGAGACTGAGATACTTAGATTTTTTTTTTTTAATTTGAAGTCTACAAACATTGTAAATGCACATGAAAGACAATAAAAAATGCCCTTGGTGAAGGACATTAGATTGGCTTTATGTCAATCCTCCTCTTCCAGTTTTTCCTGTACCCCTTTTTTATAATTTTCCTTTTCTTCTGCTTCCCCCACAGTCCAGTTGTGCCTCAGATCTCATTTGTGTGGGGATTTTTGCTGTTAAGTAATGCAAAGCAACCAGAGTTCACTCATACATCCTTGAAGATGCTGAATATGGCAACATCATTTCAGTAAAGCATTTAAGCAAGCATTACTGTAGAGTATGGGAAGAGTTCCCATAGGGACCTTAGTTTTAACCATGTGCTCTACTTGCCTTTGGCTGAAGTGCTAAGTGTTTGTTGGCTGGACAGACCTGGAAGAAAGTACCCCTTGCTCTTATTCATAACTTGGTTGGTGTTTGTACATAAGTTTAGATGTTAAATAGAAATAGGCATATTTTACAGATGATGAAGATTGCTGAAGCTTCATGGTCTAGTTCTATCAGTGTAGAAACTGGGACTTCTTACATAAATCCTCATCTGAGCTTTGCAAAGGATTGCAGTGCAAGAGCTGCTCTTCAGAGGAAGAGGATGCCAAAAATGTCTCACCTTCTCAAAGTCATGTGGTGAAACATTTTAATGACTAATTTGATACTTTGTAGTGAATTAAACACCTTGAGAAACCACTGAAAAACTAAGACCCATGGAAATAGCTGGACTCTTTGCTACATAGTAAGCAGCTCTGCTGCTCTATGCCTTGCCAAGATGTAGATTTCTGTAGCAGAGCGAGCCGTCTCTCAAGCTGAGCAGTGCTTGGTATAGGTTTCTGCTTCCATCTCAGCAGAGCTAGATCATGTGGGACTTTTTTTATTTGACTTTTTTTCTTATAAAACTCCTTCCTGAGTTTCTCCTAGCACTCATACTCCAGCCTGCAGATTCTCTAGGTGAGCATCTGCTAGTGAAAGCACTGTAAAGGGAAATCAGTTTTCATCTGTTTTGCAGCCCTTTGGGACATACAAAGGTGGGTGAGCATATGAGATGATCATTGGCCTTGCTTGAACATGGAATCTCATCTTTAAAAGGAAAAGATATTACTTTCATAACATACTTATAGTTCTCCTTAGAATCCCTTCAGACAAATTCAAGCCTCACCAGTTGTTCAGAGGGACTGAACAACTTGGAGACCAGCTGCTGTGCATTTCAATACATATTGGCATTTACTCTGTTAGCAGTTAATTTAATCATGAAATCACTGATTTTTCCCTAGCAGAAGCTTTTTGTCTGAAGGCTTTATATTTCAGCCAGCATCTGCTGCCCCTTGCAAGGCCACAACATTGAGTGAGAAAATGGACAATATGTACAGAGACGGAGGGGCACAAAGTGGCCCCAAACCTGCTATAAGTTAATGTGATTTAGCAGAGTTTTACACCTCTGTGGTAGGAACCTGGAGAGCATTCTTCTGTCGGAGGTCCTGTCTACACCCAGCAGAAAGACAGTATCTCAATGAAGAACTGCCTGTCTAAACCTGCCATCTCAAAAGCATTTTTGTGTTGCCTTCTAAAGACTGAGAAATGACTGGGTCTTAGAAAAGGATCTGATTCGATACTTTTTATAGCAGCTAGAAACAGTTAACGTGGGGAGATACTAGAATTAATGGAATTGTTCAACCATAGCTCATCTACTATTCTGTCATGAAACCATCAGGGCTGCCATTTTATTACTCGGCCAGGATCTGAAAGAATATTTTAGCAAGATGGAGTAGATAAAGTGGGAAGGAAAATCATAGGTAGCACTGGAATTCTACAACTCTTATTACAGTTTGTTTCAAAGATTTCTAATTTAATTGATCTGTTAGATAAAGTTAGTTACTAGTGTGCTGCTGGCATGGGCCCAGGTGGACGCTACCCACATTTGTAATGTCCAGCCTATCAGCCACAGGTATCCTTAAAATGATTTACCTGTTGTCTTTACAGGATTATTTAAACTAGCAGTTGAAGCAGTGGCTTGATAACATCCCTCTAAGAAATATTCTACCTAGTGTACAACCCATAGATTATGAACTTGAGACATTCTCACTAGCTCTGTGGCTTCACGTATCAACTTCTACAGTGATTAGAAATAAAACCACATCAGGAGACTAACCTCCATATCCAGGTTTAATTTCCACCCATTGGAAACTGCTGTTTTCCTAATATGGGATTTGTTGGTTTTCCCTTCTTCTCATGTTCTTCTTTATTCTTTCAAAACATATCAGCAATATCAGAGTGCTTTGGTCATGCTAGGCTTCAAATATCACTGTGTTTGAAATGAAGAAGCATCATGTTTACAATTCTCTTTAATCTGGACTGGTCCTCAGCTTGTTTTAATAACTTAGTAGTGTCTTCCTTTCACCACCTTCCACTGCTTGAGGGATCTTGCTACTCTGGACTACTGAAGGAAGGAACATTTTCCAGTACTGCTCAGAAATGACATCTTTTAGTGTGATTTCAAAGCTTCTCTGAATAAAGCTTCAGCAGTCCTGTGTATTGGGCAAACATCTGTACCATAAAAAACTAGTTATATTTAATTAAATGAAATGTTTTCGGAATGTGTCTAATTTTTGTCTAGCAATATTTTGCCTTTTATTCACAGGAAACAGCCAAACTCTCATTTCACCCAGCTTTTATTGTCACCTTCTTTGACATTTATGTCTAATAAATGCCAGTGTTTTGCAAATGTACATTTGACAAGAATGGAAAAGGCTTTGTTCAGCTTCCCCACAAGAAAGGAAAAAACCCATTTGTCTGTCTAATCCTAATTCTGACAGTTCTGCTGAAGCAGAGAGGTAAGGCTCCTGCTTTAAGTAGAACAAAATGTGTGACAAACATGGATAAATATGGATCTCTGTGCTCTGTTCGACTGATATCAACCAAAGCCTAGCTAGACTTTGCTTCCTGAGGAGGTTATGTGCTAAGTGCTGGATGGCTGAAATACTCCTGGAAGACTGAAGTATTCCCTGGCCTTTAACTCTCCCTGCTGCATTGGCATGTTCCCAGGAATACAGAAGATTAATATTTTCTGATAACTATTTGGAAGCATTCAGCTGAGTAATAGTGTAGATAGATATTCTACTCGGGAACTCATTTAGCCTGCTTCTGTGTTTCTAGTTTATACTACAGTGAGCTGTTACTCACCAGATGCTCAGGACAGATGATGTGCTGGGGATTGATCCCCCCTGCCATGCACTTCAAGTGGTTGTTTATACGTGTGTAGAGTGGTTCTGCCACTTGCACTTGTTTTATATACATTGATACGAATAGGATGAAGAGAGAATTGTGGAGCAGAGCAAGGCCAATGCCTGTTGTTTCCAGCCTTCTATAGGTTGTGTGCTGCAAGTGGATCTGTAATAAGCTACCAAGGACCTTCTTGGTTTGTAACACTTGGGGAACCTGCATGAGTAATTCAGGATAGGGCAGTCCAGACTCCGCCCTAGGACATCAGGGTTCCAAATTCCTGAGCCTCTCCTTTCTGATTTGGAGAATTTTTATGTTCAGTTGCACAGGGGAAAGGACTGCAAAAGACAGATGTGGGTTAATCAAGCAGTGAGCTGATGCTCTTGTTCTTTCAGCAGATTGAAAGTTGAAATGTATGCGTGCTACTAGTTTCTTTGGGACAAAAATGTAGATTTGTTTGTTTGTTTTGTCTTTTTTATAAATTTTATTTTCCCCAGCTAGTGCAATTTTCATTATTATTCAGGGGGAATGAGATAGGTCGAAGACAAGAACCTGTGAATGAAGAAGTTGTTTCTAGCAGATGTGTGTGGTACTACATTTGCTGTGTAGTTGTAAAATAGGGCAGGCTTTTGCAAATAGGAAATTGAGACAGGGGAAAAAAACTAAATGAGGTGTCTGTGCTTTTTCTGCAAGTCCACAGCAGATGCAGAAATCCTCCAAAGCTGGGTGAAATGAGAGTTTGGGCTGTTTCCTGCGAGTAAAAGGCAAAATATTGCTAGACAAAAATTAGACACATTCTGAAAACATTTCATTTAATTAAATATAACTAGTCTTTTATGGTAAAGAAAGCTAGTTAGGTTTTATAAATCTTGTGCTTTTACCAGCTCTTGCTGGTGTAATGCTAAGGAATATCCAGGCTGTGACCTGGCCCTGCAGAACAGTTTGCAGTAATGTCTGTTGCACACTTGTTGGTGCATTGCTGCTCATCTCTCTGTCCCACACTCCCTCTCAGCAGGAATACAATCTGGAAGGTGCAGAAGTTGACTCCACATGAGCAGACTGTACCTGGGTAATAGCTGCAGGATCAAACAGTGGAGTGGTGAGGCAGGAGCTGCATCTGACTTAGGCTTCATTCCTCAGGCACCTCAGTTCATGCCAATCCTGTATGGGGCACCGAGCAAGGGCTTGGTCCAGGTCACAACCATGAGGTTAGTGTCCCTTTTCATTAAACTTGATGCTGGCTAAAGACTCCAGGCAAAGAATAAAATATTCTGGGACCCTGGAAAAAGAAAGCACAGAAAAGCCCCTCATGTCTGTCTCTAAAATGATATGAGTAGTGTATCTGATTTATGAAAAATGTATAAATGTGACTTGGGAACAGCTTGCGCTTTCACACTAAATAAAAGGAGAAGACAGAAGAGGGAACTCGAATGTCTGTGAGCATACTCATGTATACAAATGACTGTCATAAATCTTTTTGCATGATTGCTTTGCTTTGTGGCATCTCTTTGGGGAGTTCTGCAGGGGAAAAAGCCCTACAGTTTGGGAAACTAGGAAAAAAAATGAGAGAGAAAATGGATTTGCTGATATAATTATGCAATTCATGTAGAACATATTTGGTCTGCTAATCAGAACAGAAGGGAAAAGCCTAGACAGTACTGTTGGTTTAAGGGAATTGAATTAAAAGACCAAACATCCTGAGTGAGACTGCTGCAGCCCTCAGGAGGCAGGCCTGGCTCTGGAGGGGGTTCGACACAAAGCCCTGCGAACCCTGCTAGTGTCTCATGGCTGAGGAAAGAAATGCTTTATTCTTGCAAGATGGGCTGGGGAGAAAACAAATTCCTCAGCTGGTATAAATCTGCCTTGACATTGGTGCTCATTCACATTACCTGCAGATTTGGTCCACAGCATCCTCAGTCTGGGTTTAGAGTCACTCATGATTGTGGTCTGGCTCCATCAGCCTCCAGCTCAGGGTACTATGTAGAGCTCCTGAGAAAAGGAAGATGGAACCCTGAGGAGCTCATGTCCCCCAGGGACACACTGTCATGGCCAGAGCAGATCCTGTACCCAAGCTAATGCTCCTCTGTGACTGGGAAACAACTCTGCCTTGTTGATTTCCTCCAAGCATTGTTCCTCTTTGTCTCTTGGGGTTGAATGGTGGGTGATTCTTAGTTATCCTTCTATGTGTAAAGGAGAAGTGAATGAGATCATTCAGAAAAGGCTGGCAGAGAGGCAAAGTGAGTAGAAAGACAATTGAAAAGGAACAGCTGAACTGTTTGTGCTCTAGTGATGTGCCCGATAGTGTTGGGTTTTTGCAGGGAAGCTGTGTCCTCTGCAGGGGTTAAGCCTTGCTCACCAGACCTAGGCTAAGGGAGTGTGATTGGCAGCTCTGTGGCTTGATCCTGCCTTGCAATGTGTGGTCCCAATGTTGGTCTGAGCTGTACGTTTCACTGTCACTCGCATTTAATCTTGCTGGGGCCCAGGGCATACCTGAGAGCTATTTCTGCAATTAATAAGTTTGCAGAGGAATTCCTGTTAATTAGGTAGGCTTTTGCAGCATGCTTCTGGAATAGTTAAATGATATATAAATAATATTAATAGTTATATATAATATTAATAGTTAAATAGCTATTAAAGCTGCAGTAAAGTATCCCTAAAAAGGCTATTTGGATAATAGGGAAGGGTTGTACTTTGATGGTATTGAGGACTTTTTGCAAACCATGGTTTCCTTTTCCCAGCAAGTGTATGCACATATGAGAGAACAGTTCAGAGTAACACTCATGATGGTGCCCTCATGCCTGTCCTGAAACGACTGTAAGTGATGCCAGCAAGTTCAATCAAGCTGATCCCTCCTGCTCTTCCTAACATCAGCCATCTGGCTCCATAGCCTTTGTGCATGACCAGCCTGTTGACCATCTGCACATCTCAAATTCAGACCCCTAAGCCTCCCTTGGACAACAGCCTCCTTTGGGGCTTTAAGAGCTGCTCAGGCTTCCGTGAAGGTGTAACTCCAGAAAAACTCCATCATTTGCAGTGAAAAGGGTAGTAACCACATAAAAAAGCCATCACCTTTTCTTTCTGTCATTGAACTGTGATGCAAAAATGAAGAAAAGCAAAGGTTATAGCAGAGTTGCTGTTAGTATGAGGGGGCAAAGTCCTCAGCTGCTATATGCTGCTGTGATTTTTTTTTTTAAGTGATAAGCTTGCCTTACTTATACTAAAAGCAAAATAATTGTCTTTTTTATAAATTTGTTCCTTTCAGTTGAAAGCCTCTGAATTTTTAAAGTGACTTGAAGCTTCCTTTCGTCTTTCTTCACAGAGATTTTGAAGAAACCAAAGAGATTCATGCTAAAATGGGAACCACTGCAGCTTATTTCATGGTCTTCTCATCCCGTGCTCAGTTCCTCCTTTCAAAGCATTTGTTTAGTCTGCTCCCAGGAGAGCCAAGCTTTGTCTGACATCCGTTAGCACAGGCAAACAGGGCCATCCTGCCTCACCAACCAAGGCATTTGCCTGAGACTAAATTCTCTTGTAAATCTGGACTACAGCTGTAGAAAGGCTGTCTCCTCTTCACCTCTCTGATACAGGGAGCACAGCCTCAATTTGAAGGACTTGACTAAGGTGAAGGTAGTGTCAGGGCTACTTGTGAGCAGCCATTTCTTCTTTTGGCCAACAGGCTTGTGCTAAAGGGAGAGTATCATGTCCCAGTGCTTTGTACAACAGAGTGACAGAGAGAGGATGGGATGTATCTTGCTGTAAAAGCCATTCTGCATGCTTCTGAAATAATCTTTGATAACTCAGAGAAAGGTGCAGCTGTGCCTTTCATTGAACAGCAATGAGGATGGTAAAAACTGCTTACCCCTACTTATGCAGGCTTTTCTTTTACATTAATAGCCATCCCTCTCCCTGGCTGGGCTGCCAGGGACTCACTCAATTCATGTGCTCAGCAGACTAGCAGGATGGAAACTGTGCCACAAGCAGTTCTTGCTGCTGTCATCCAATTTTCCATGGGGTGTGTAACGTCAGTAACTGGATGCAGCAGGATTTGGTGGGTTATTTCCCCATGCTGGAAATCTGTCTTTTCTGCCTTTTTCTCAGACCTCCCTTTCTTTTTATTGGAAGCCAGCTTTGCTGCAATCTTCCAGGCACAGGTTAATAGGATAGATTAGCGTTCTATTACTGTGATTATCTTACTGTTCTGTACGTGACACTGCCCATGGTTCTGAAGTGCTGTGTGAAACATAAAGGAGACACAAGTCACACTCATAAAACCAGTTTCCAGATTATACCAAGTCTGATCCTGCAGGCACGCAGGAGGCAGGGCACTTGTTCCCATTCACCTTCACAGACTGTTGCTGGGAGCATGGGTGTTTGTATTACGTGTATGTAACAAAATGCCTCTATGTGGCTCTTCAAAGTAGATAACAGCATAATTAGGAAAGGAATCTAAAAGGTTTCAGCAGGAATTTTCTAAGGATTCCAAGTCATTAAGGGGTGTAAGTAACGAAGAGATTGAGTGATTTGTGTGCCCTTGAAGCCAGTGCATGCTTCTGAAATCCCATCTATTTCTGTCTGTGGCCTGATACAGTCCCTGTTACTACACTGCTTGATCTCTGCCCTGTGTGTTCTGTTTAACATCACCGCCACCACCCTGTTCTCCCTGGGATGAACTGCAGGGAGCATTTAAGTCTTATTTGTTGTAAAACAAGTTTGGAATTCCTTGTCCTGGTGCTGTGAAAGGTGACATCTTTGAGCACAAAAGCTTTTATTTGAAAGAGCAACAAAGTATTTGCCTTGAGTGTTCATCTGGTCACTGGCAGAAAAAGCAAGTGCCCTTGTATGTTCAAAGAGCAAACAGTTGATCCATTCATCAAGTGGCACCACTAAAGCCCTTGAAATCAAAGGGGTCAGTTTGGCTGACCAACCCCTCTAAAACATCTGTAAGATGTCTCTCCAGGTTGTAGGAAATTCTAATTGCTTGCTTCTACAGAGAAGCCTGCATTTTAATAATTTTTGTTATCTAAAGCTGATGCTAAGATATTCCATTGACTGTCCTGAAAACAGGAGTCTCATGCAGAAGAGCTGCCCATTGCCCTATGTCCATTGCCCTATTCATCCCTTGATGAGAAACAACCCCGAGGAGGGCTGACTGCCATCATCCAGTATTCCTTGGAGTGTATAACATTAGCAACTGAATGCATCAGGATTTAGTGAGTTCTTCTAGTGGCAGGGCTGGGAAGCAGTGCAGACTTGGTGCATCTTCAGCCTTAGGCTGTGTCTGAGAGCGTCTGACTCATATGGAAGAGCTGATATGAGTCACAGTTCTTGATCCAGTTGTGAGCCTAAAGACATTGCTCTTCCATTTTGCACCTTGAGTACAAAATTCTGGGTTGATTTTTGGTTTTAGGTGTTTTTTTGTTGTTGTTTGTCCAGCTTTTTTTTAAGGTTACCTAAACCCAATTTCCCTTGTCTCTATATGCACCACCATGGTCTATGTTTTCCCCTTCTGTGCCTTGTCACCTCTTCCCAAAATTACTGGCCAAGGGAATAGCTCAATAGCAAACATTGGTTTCTCAGCTGTTTGAAGCACTACCTCAAGAGTCTGAAGTATGAAATTAAGAGCCTGGTTGTATCAGGCCTTGCTACATATTGGTTTCTTAACCTAATATCAACTAAATTTTATCTAGTGAGTTATGAGACATTAAGATCTCATTAAGGATGAACTCTTTACCCTGCTGAAGCCTATAATGGCATTTGTGTTGCTCACAAACTGAGGTCTATCATCCCGTGATGATACTGCTGGCTCTGATATGGACTGGACAGGGACTGTTCCAAATAGCAACTGGATGTTTGAAACTTTCAGCTGACAGTGCTGCCCTCTGCTCTTCTCAGAGGGGAGTTGATGGAGACAAGCAGGAAAAAACAAACCTTTTTTTCTTCAAATTACTATTATTTGAAATCAAGCCACATTTTATTAACACACAGACTGAGTGTCATGGACCATTCCACCTCAAGCAATGATTTTTTAAGACCTCTTTAGAGCTAGAGTGAGAGCCTGGAAACCTGCTAACTGTAGAACCATTGAACCTATTTCCCATTGGATTTACTTCCATCTGTGCACACAAAGTGCAGAATCCACACAGGAAAAATAGTAGAGTTTAAATGACTATGGAGTGCCAGTGTGAAGAGAATATGGCCCCATATTTCTCTGTGGAAGACAAGTCGTTCACAAAATAGGAATGTGATGTGGTGCAGTTTTGGTTTGCTAAGCCCAGGGGCCTTGTCAGGTTGGTTTGGGATATAAGTACTTTACAGCTCTCTACTTCCTGGAATATTGTGGGTTGGGAAGAAAAATCCTGCCAGAGAAGGGACTTAATTATGCAGCAGGTAATACCGCAGCTGTTAACAGTGGTGTAGAGATGTTTGATTATTTATTTATTTATTAATAGGTAAAATAATGGTTGTTTTCCTCTAATCAGAGAGATTTGTCTTTTCATTCAGTCTCCAGCTTCCCAATCAGGTCTTTTCCCCCTGTTTTTTCTTTTCTTTCTATTTTTTTTTTTTTTTCTTTTATCCCCCTCTCTCTTTAAGTGCAATCAACAACAAGAGACCAGGTCTACAGCAGTTTGATGTTTATAAAGTGGTCCAATCATAGCTTCACTTCTGGGCAGGAGTAAATAAATTCATCAAGCAATTGATGCTTTTGTGCTGCTGTTATGATAAATGTTGCCATCAATTACACCAGTATGCTCAGACTGCAAGGAGCAGAACTAACTGAACGCTGCTGCCTGATAGGAATGACAACAAGACAATATGTGCTGCCTCTCTTTATGCTTTGTATTCATAAACACAGCTCTCCAATTATACTAATTTGTTTGTTTGGATTAGGCAATAGATTAAGAAATGTTTTTAGTTAACACTGGAGAATAACACGCATTAATATTTTGGCAAACATGACATAATTCTCTGTGTTGGTCCAGAATCAGCCGCGCGGAGAGAGTAGTGGTGTTGACTTCAAAGTTGCACCAGCTCCGTGCTGTTGGAGCGTGCTGGAAAAGCAACCCTTTGACTGTCTGGGACTAATACAGAAAAAGATGCAAATGTCACCTGCTGTGTGCAGGACAAGGATGGTGGATGGTAGCATTTGAGTATCACCTGCTTCCCCAGCTGACTTTGGATTCCTCTGGAAAAAATGGTACTGGTCCCAGTACTGAAGGTGGTTGGTTGTTCATTGCTGTGTTTTGAGGATGTTCTACGTGGTAGTTTTTAGGAGACGTTCTGTTGTTTCATCTCAGGACTGGCAATAATAAGATAGCAACTGGCTTTTGTTTGCTTTCTGCATTGGACTCAGGGCTCTCTTTTGTTCCCCTGCAGTGTTTATCATAGTCCTTGTGTGATGTGATTACAAAAGATTTGTTAGAGAAGTGAAAACCAAGCTAGCAGATAGCACAGTGTAAAATCTAAAGCATATTTAACATTATTTAAATACATCCTTTCTTTGATCACAAACTGTAAAGAAGCAGCATTGCATGAATTGAAGGAAATTAATTCAAGAGAGAGTGTTCCATTTACTCCTTTGAAATTAATAAACAGCTACAGCTTTTCAGAATTGGACATTGTCACTTAAACACCTAGAAACAAGTGCACCTTACAGCTCAAAGCAGAATTAAGTATACAACAGCTGCTTCTTTTGGTCCAGAGTTCACAGGATAGTGTGTCTATTTGACACTTAGAATTCTAAAATTCATCAGGTGTGTATGGACCCCATATAAATGGCTGGTGAAGAATTTGTAATTTGTATTCTAGATTTATAAATTACTTGCACAGAGCAGTTAAAGACAGAAGAGAGTTCTGTCTTTGGTTTGCCATCACAAGAGCTTTATTTGCCATGTCTCTTGTCTTCCTTACCTCATTTGTTTGCAGTTCAGATGATATGATGAGGTAGCATTTGCTTTTTTTTGCTTAGATGGGAATGGAGACAAGCCATGTCCAATCCTCCTTTAATGAACACTGTTGGTATGAATTTCAGACCTGTCTACAGGTAGGGTTTGTGTCAAGAAATAGGTTATTCTTAGCATAGGATCAAAATCAAACTTCCCTTTCTGCCTCAGTACTTCCAAGAGGAGACTGAACATAAATGACAATCTGTTCCATATAAACAGCTGTTGTTGTTTGTGCTACTCTTGGGGGGAATAAAAAAATAAAGAAGGGAACAAAAACACTGCAGACTGATCAGTTATACTAGTAAGTGTGAGGCCAGGGGTTGACCCAGCAGAGCAGCTATGTCGAGAAGCCCCTGTGTGCACAAGACTGTTGAAGACATGGGGAGTTCAGGCAGCTGGTTGAGTCTCAGTGAGATCAGCACACTTTTCTGATCCAGCCAGAATCGGTGGTGATTTGAAGGGAAAGTGCTAGGAGAAAATGAGTGCAAGTTTTCAAACTGAGATGGTGATCCTCTGCATTTCACAGATTGCACATTCAGCAGTTTACTGAAATTGGTAGAGGGTCTGGTTCATTATAGTGCAGCATGGGTCACAGTTGCTGAAGCATGAACTGCAGAAGGACAATAAGCAACATCCTTATTAAACACAGGGCATGGTCTGCAATCTGGAAGGAGGAAGGCTGAACCCTGTAATCTACTCTGCAGAGAACAATTGTGCACAGATTTATAAATGACATTTACAAATGATCAGACGAATGCTGTGCTAATAGCATCCAGACAAAAAACTCACGGGAAGATAAGAAATGGATTTCAGTCCTCATAGCAGTTCACTGTCTGCATCAAAAGGATTTTGTCTTTTTAGCATTTTCTTCTAAGATTTCACCTGCTTCCTTATCGAGAACTCAGGCTTTAATTTGCTGGAGTTTGAGTTTCCAAAGAAGGTGCTTTTTTGTATTTGCAAGTTTAAGGCTGGTTGTGGGCATTGTTTACTCTGTTGTCCTGCCAACGACTTCTTTATCTGCTATAACACAGGTAAGGAATGCAATTATGTCAGGATAAAGCATCTGATTTGCAGATTCTGCTAAAGGAACCTGTACAAGCCTCCTTGTGCTGCCCCATGCTGAAGGTCTGCCGTCTGGGAGCTGTTCCCACTGCTTTCCCTAGATGGGACTGATGGGCACTGATAGTCACTGATTTTTCAGATTAGAAAAGCCCACCTTATACTTTCATGGTCTTCTGTAGGAATGGAAAGTGCTGTGATTTTATAATCCATTGGAGACAGTATGGAAAAGGATTTTCTGATTTATGGCAATCCCAACTGTTGCAATGATGGATTTTGGGCTTTAGAAATGAAACAAGAACTATGAGAATTTCACATCCTCCTTACTCTCCACCTTATCCAAACATGATCAAGGGAAAAGCTTTGATAAGGATTCAGTGTTGAAATTTCAGAATCCCTTTGTCTATTCTGTATCCAAGTCAGTTGTACTATCTCCAGAAATGCTGTAGTATCTTTTAAATGACTTTGTTTTTTTTTTAATTAAAAAATCATTCCATTTTCTCCTATGTATTTAATGCTCTAGGAGACAAGGGATGTATTCACAGGAGTTTTATGCACCTTCTAATACCCCACTTCTTATTTCATGCAGTGTATGTAGGATGCTGTGAACTAACTGGGCTGCTACCAATCTAATTATAATTAACCACAACGGTAACTTATGAAAAGGAACAAAATCAGTCAGTCTGATTTTTAGGCGAATTCTTTTTTTTTTTTCTGGAGTGAATTGCCTGCAGAACCAGGGAGTGACAAGTCACACTGGTGCTCCAGCAAATTGCCTTGCCATGAACTTAGAGGGATGTTGCTTCTGAGACTGGTGTCTCTAGTGACCCCTCCCACCCATTTCTCTCTCAACTGGAGAGGAAAGCCTTGCTATAAATATAAGCATAAATAACAGAGGCACAGCATACCTCACAGAAGGACTCTGTAAAGCTTTCTTGGCTGAGACATCAGGGAATATCACGGGGACTTTGCGTTTCCAGGGAAGCTATTTTAAGTTATTCTGGAAGAAGCAAGTGTGATTTCGTGCTACCTTTTCCATTTTGCATGACTTCTTGTAAACAGGCACATCTTAAATACAGATAATTGGGTGAAAAGGGAAGAAAATAGTGTCTCTTTATATACAAGTAATTGCTGTCACATCTAGGTACTTCTGAGACAGGTAACAAGCTGTGTTCTTAAATTGCTATGCAGCGGTGGTTTGCACTTGCCCTGAAGATTTTAGTGTTTTGCATTTCCCTTCCATAGTTTTCAGGAGCAATATAAAGTAGGCTGCTTAGCTGAATCTCCAGACTTGACCTCTGTATTTGGATGCCTCAGTTTTCAACTGCAGATTGCAAGAAAGCATGCCCTTGGTGCAGATGTGCACCCCCTAATATAACCTAATATTAGTGTCTTTGGTGGGTGGGGGCTGATTTGCCACATCCTCACCTGTGGTTGTGGGTTTATTTGAAGCATACTTTTCCTTTCAGTGTTCAGCAAAGCTTTAAGTTTACTCTCCAGTGAATGATGGCAGTACCCAGTACATCAGCTAAAGAGATTTATTCTTCACCCGTCTTTCTGCTCTGGTCATTGTAGGTGGTACATTTAGAGAGCTTGATAGGGAAGAACCAAACAAAGGAAACAACCCTTTAAATGCAGGGAAACAAGGTACCATACTGCGGCTAGTTGTGATCTGCTCTGCAAAGGGAACCAGTCAGGGAAAGAAAAAGCTGTTTTGAATTTCACACTGATTATAAATGACAAGTTATCAGGGAGCATAAAGCAGGAACTACTGTACATTTCATAACACCGATACCCTTTGTTAGACTACAGACAAAAGCGGGCTTTGATTTGAGACTACAGGAGAATACAAGATGAGAGTCTATAAAGATGGAACATATTGATCTTCCCTTTATCTTTTCAAAGCATTACTCTTTTGTCAAGGGTTCCTATTTTTGTATAGCATGATGTCCCTATCTTCTAATACTTTGTGCATTTCAGTGAACCCTTTTTAGGGAAATACTACATTAATGTTTTCTGTAATTCCTTTTTTTTTTAAAAAAAACCTAAATATTTTTGAGTAATGAAATGCATATATTTGCAAATATAGAAGTTATCTCTGAAATGAAGTAGTAAAAATGGTTCAGTTCCTAGCCTGGTAGGAAGGCACACAGCTTCATGTTCCTCACTGAAGATTTATTGATTTATATGAATTAAGCATCTTTTTCTTTAAGCTCCAAATCAGAACAGGTTATTTTGAAGTATGCTGTCTCCTAAGAAGTCCAGAAAGGACAGACTTTTGTAGGGAGTTTGAAGATAAATAACTGTTTTTTTTTTCTTGGTGACTAAATGAACACTGGTGAAGAGAAATACCCAGACTGAAAATGAATTCTGTAAGTTTTTTCACTAAAGGAAAAAAAAATTAAATTCCAAGTTCTTCAGGGTCAGAGTTGGGTCCACTTCATATCCAGGTGTCATTTAGAAATCTAGAACTTATGAGTGGGGATATGGGAATATTTAAAAACAGAATAACCCTTTTAAAGTTTTATTTGAAAAATATCCTACCAACAGTTGCAGTAAATGCTTCTGACCCATTTTTAGGTGTCTAAAGGATATTTTTCAATGAATGAAATCATCTCTCAGGTTAGCCAAGCCCCTTGTCCCCATGTGTCTTGAGCATAGGGTGCTGTTGAGTCATTGCCCTGTTCTGACAACATATGAATGCACCACGGGTGAATTCCCAGGAAATAAGGGTTGACTAATGCATTCAAATAAAATTTGGTGTTGTAATACAATAAACCACAACCATTATTCAAGGTGAAAACCTTAAGAAAAACTCTTAATTTGTTTTCAGTGAGGAAACGATTGAATCTGTCCCAAATCAGTTCTTAATCCACAGCTGCTATAAATCAACAAAAGAAAAGAATTAGGTTTCAATTGACTTTCCTGACTTCAAGTATCAAACAGGAATCACTTGAAAGATGAATGGAATTCTGCAATCTAAAATTCCAATGCACTGCAGTCAGTAAGCTCACCAGACTGCTTCTGAGGGTGCTGGGGGTGTCCAGAAGAGGGGGAACCGGTTGGCAGAGGCTGGGTAGCCCAGCTGGGAGATTACAGCTGTGTTAGCTGTGGTAGACTCAACAACAAAAAAATACACTTGCAAGCACACAAATCTTGAATGATTTCTTGTTCTTCACAAGTTTTTCTTCCCAAAATGAGAAGTTATCAGGATTGAAACCCTTCAGAGGGTCATAGGTGTAACAGTGGGACACATTTATTAGGCTGAAGTGTAAGGGAATTTACAAAGAGTGCAAGATCACAGTTTTCTTTTTCTTTTCTGATTTTAACCTTTTATTTCAACTCAGTACAGAAAGTTTATATTTTCTAAATGTATAAGTTTCTTCATGAAAGCAAGAATAAATGGAGTGCCACAAGCTTTTTGTCTGAAAATTTTTCACAGGTTTTACAGAAACCTAACAAAAAACTATATTGCTTTCTTCTCTTCAACAAGGAAGAGTTGGTTCATTGCATCTTTAAACTCCTTCTTATTTCTAAGAGCAAGAGAGAATGCAAAGGTCCACAAATCTGTCTAAAGTTGTGTAATTTGATTTTCTTTTATTTTTCACTTTGATGGAAAATGGGAATTTGCCCTCTAATCTGGCAAATCTGAGACTGGTATTTTTAAAAGTCTGTGTCAGGTTTTGCAGCCACTTCTACTGTTTGTTTTCTGGAATGTCAGTGCTGCTTTAAAAAATCACAGGTTACTGTCTTTATTTTAAGGGAGCATTCCAGAGGGTAGTAGAGTTGAGGTACTAGTATTTCTGTTAGGTGCCAATTCCTTTTCCAACCCGTGCTGTGAGGAACACACAGAAAGAGAAAAACTGTTCTGTTTTGCCTCCAGCATGACCCTTCTTTCAAGTTCTCTAAAAGACTCTGTGAAAGTGATACAGACTCATTTGGGTGTCCTTGCTTGAAAGACTGGAGCAACTTTTCACTTTGATATGATGATATGGAAAGTTTTCAGTGTTCAGAGATTGTCTTTCTCCCACTAAAGTCAGCAGGGGAATGCTTGGGGCTATATCCTGAGCTGTTGGAAACTGGCATAGCTCCATTTACAGCTGTAGGATCAGACTATGGCATGAAAACAAATGCTAGAGGCGTTTGAAAAAGACATGAACCTTGGGATTTATTTATGAATATCAGTATTAATATTAAATTAAGTAAAAATAAAAAAAAAAAGATAAGAAATTAGTATAAAAGAGCAAAAGAACTGCAAGAAACAAACAAAACATTACTTTTTAATTGGGTTGTGCATTTTCTAATTCCCTTTTCTAATCCAGTATAAGCAGCTGGCTTGTGACAATATATTCCCAAAAGAATAAGCAATTTTCCACTAATGTGCCAAACTGTGTCCATCATGGCAGTGTTTAGTGTCTTGTTGGCTATCAGATACAGATTTTCATTCTTTAAAACAAACAGGTCTTGTCTCCCTTCTCTATGCACCCCAAAACCCCCTAAATTCTCATTAGGGTAAGAATTTTTATAAAATAACAGAATCATTTAGGTTGGAAAAGACCATTAAAATTACAGAGCCCAACAGTAATGCTGAATTATCTGCTGCAAGATTTACTATGATTTGGAGGAGTGAATAGAAAAGCATTCAGATCTTTCTTTAGCCATTTTAAGACGCTATCAGATTTGCTCCGATGTACGTGGAGAGAGTTTTCAGAGGACCAAGAGTGGATAAAAAGTTTTACTCTTGCCAGTTGTAACTTGCTGCAAGTTCTGAAGACTTTCTTATCTCATGGCTATGGACTTTAGTACTTCCTTTGGTAACGAGATTTCCCAAAGTGGAGCCCTGCTTTTTGGTGTTATTCAATAGCATTGCTAGATCTTGGGCTGGGGTTTAGTGTTGAACTTGTGCTCCACCCCAGGCAGTGGTACACAGGTCTCTGGGGGCTATGATACCCTGGTAGCAGCAGATGGCATATTAACAGCATCTGCATTTTCTTCTGACCCGAAGGTGATGCTCCAAAAGTTGCACAGCTGTAAGGACTTTAAGGATTTACCGTTGTAGCTAAGGCTATTTACAGGTTTGGGGGGGTTGCTTTTTTGTTTGTTTGTTTGTTTGTTTTGTGAATGCTGGAGTCAACCAAGATTATCTCTCTCAAACAAACTGCCTACGATAAGTGGGTAAAAATCACAAAGAAATAATTATGAGAAAGAATCACCCCAAATCTTGTTTCTGAGGCTTTGCAGCCATAAAATCCCCTGAGTTTTTCTGTCTGCCGTCTTTGCTAAGCTTACAAATATGTGAAACTATTGCGGATCACATCTGTGGAACTTGACTTTCATCTTCGGCAGCCACAGGCTATGTGTGTAGAACTGGATATTGCTTAGTTTGTTGGCCAGGAGGCCAGGTGCTTCCAAATTGAAAACTCGTTCCACCACAGTCTGGCTGTGCCCAAAGAAACCTGAGTCACTTACTGCTCAGAGTTATGTAGCTTTATCCTGCCATAATCCCTGGAAGTCCATGGTTCAGTTCCTTCCCATCAGCCCAGAAAACCCTTATATGAGCACACTCTGTACAGGTGCTCTCCTGTCAGCTGCATTTAAGGAACAATTTTTCTTTCTGGCTGCCCTCTATGCTGCAATTTGAGACAGTGTGCAGCTGAGGAACAAAGTCATGGAAGATGTGGCTTGGAACTGTTGTGTGTTCCACAGAAATTGCACTTTGAAATGAATTTGGTGCATGTTTGTCTTAGTATTGTCCTTGTAGTTGCCTGCAGCATGCTAAAGCGAGGCGAGTGTAGAAGACCATACGTTCACTGATTCTGATGCAGATTTGCCTTCAGATGAAGGGTTTAGCCGACACAGGTCAGACTCAGTAGTCCTTGCCCAGTTCTCATGTTTGTGTTTTCACTGCTGCTGTGCACAATGAATTGTGGTTACAGGAATTTACATTTTCAAGGCAGAGGGTTTCCTCAGCACTAAATCTCGTCTTCCAATTACTTTATAGTGTTACGTGGCAGTATTCACTTATCTAATTTTAGATTAGGCTATTTAAAGAGTAATCTGATGTATTCATTTATGTCATACATAGAGTGGATGTTATGAAGACGTGCTATTCTTATCAATGCTGCCCGTTATTATTTGTCTTGTCTGTGTATTTTGTATCAGATGGAAGCATCTCACTGTCCCAAATCAGGGTCTCATTGTAGATAAATGCTCCATTCAGGCCTTGAGAATAAATTGGTTAGGAAAATGCCGTGGGGAGAAAAAGGAATTCTAAGATTCATCAACAGAATGAATTTGATAGTAATCAGTAGTTGTGCCTGTGACCATTTAGAGGCAGTGGTGAAAACTGTTATGTGAATATTACTTTTGGCTCTATTACCAGATTAATTTACAAGTTATTACTTTCAGCTTTTTTTTTTTTTTTAACCCATGTCTTGGGTACCCGTGTGTTTGAAATAATACCTCTACAAAAGGTATGCACATTTTGAAGGCTTCCTAAATATTATTTCCTCAACACAGCCCTGCAGAACATTTGCCTGCACAGGCAGCTAACTTCACTTACTCCCATTAGCCACTTAACAATGGCATTATGTCTGGATTGGTCTCTGAATCTTTAAGATGATGTATTACTTCTGGGTCTGGTTTTATAGGGTAGTGAATGTTGTCACCCCTAGAACTACATTATTCTTCCTGTGCCATTCTGTCTTTTCTTGGCTCTAGGGAAAGCATCCTATGCCAAATCCTCTGAGGCCCTTCTTTGCAATACCGCAGAAATTCTCTCTCCATGTACTGACCACAAAAAATTCTTCAGACCTAGGAGGAAACCAGCCTCAGTTATTTTAGCTACAGACACATCAGATGACTTTGAGATTTGTATTAACTTTCTTTTATTCTTCCTGTCCAATCTACCCTAGACTTTATTGGTAAGTCCATTTGATTGCACTGTATGAACCTGCCTGCTTCTAGTTTCCTCTTGCCCTAATCCAATTCATGTTACGGTTTCCTCTTTCCAGTGCTGAAGAAGTTGCAGTATTTCATGTGACAGACAATTACTGTTTCAAGAGAATTCCCCTAACCTTTTGTCAAAAGTTGAATAACCTCAGTCTGTCACCTGAGCTACCCTTTAGTATTTACTCTCGCAGGGTACCGTACTAATTGTGTTGCACAAAGCATGCTAACAAGCAGTACTGCTTGCCCAGTGCAACATTTTCTCTATTAAACAGCAGCTGAAACCCCTGCATTTTAAGGCAATGTTGGTCCGTGCTAACCTTTGTCAAGACGTGTCCTCCCAGGGGCCTGTGTGATGAGGGATGGAAGGGAAGGACCAGCACCAACAAAAGCTTGGCTCAGCACTAGGCAGCCTGCTCGCTGCTTGTTGCTGATCTTTGGTTTATGTAAATCCAAAGCAGCTCAATAGACATTAAAGGATTGAGTGTCAGGAAATTTTTGTGAGCTGATACAATTGGACACATGCTGGATATAACACGTAATAATAAATAGCATAAAGAAAACTACACACCTGGTCCTTTCCCTTTCACGTTTCCTTTAGATAGGTGGAATATGATCTCTCCTTTATGGCTGCTATTAATGTCCACACGTGGAAAAATCAAGCCACTGACATAAATATCTCTCTGTATTTGGTATCAAAAGCAGTAAATGTCCTGTATCTCCAATTATTTCTCATGATGTAGTGGCTGAAGGCACACGCAGTCTGAAATGCTTGAGAGCTCAGCTGAGGTCTTTGATGCTGCAGTGTCACTGTGTTTTGGTGAGAAATACTTTACCCTCAAAATAAGTAAATATATAAATAAATTAAGCTTTTCATAGCCCAGAGCAAGATTAATTAAGAGGGAAAAATGCTTAATCTATCTGCTCACCATAGAATTAATGAATAACAAAGAATGTCTTCCCAGCATCCACAGCTAAGAGGGTTATGAATATCTGTGCATGTCACCATTGTGTGTCTCTGTCTACCTGTGGCCCTCCTCACCATATTGCTCTTTTGGTACCTTACAGCAAATCTGTTGATTTTTCCATTTCTTTTTTCTTGGTTTGGACTTTTATTTGTTTTGAGCTGCATACAGTCTTTAAATAGATCAAGATGAAGATTAATAAAAGCAAATTCTGTCATTTCACTTATGGCAAACTGTCCCTGGTTTTCAGATGGAGAAATGGAAAACTCGAGAAGTTGTGTGGTTTGAAATGGGAAACAGCATAACAGTTCTTTAGGCATTTGCATAGTCCAATATAGTCTCAAATGTTCTTTTCCTACAAACTGGCTCATTTTCACATGCAT
>VWZY01011632.1:0-114041 GCA_013399075.1 Chloroceryle aenea | reverse complement strand
CTTTTTCTTTTGCCCCCCCCCCCCCCTTCTGTGGGAACAAAACTGAAGAGTCCTAAACAGGAGGTGCTCCACTGATAACATCACAGTTATATCACTTTAAGTGAAAGCTGGATCAAGTGCCAGTGTTTGGGTTTAGCTCACTGGTATTCCGTTTTTAATATCATGACTCATTACATGCACTGTTCATGGGCGTAATGCTGCTCTGGCAGCAGTGAGAACCAGGGGACCCTCTCTGTGACAATGCTCTACCATGTCTCACAGAAAGGTTGGTGCTACAGAACCACACTCTCTGCTCTGGAACTGTGCAGTTTCATCCTGATGTCAAGCAAGGTTACTCAGGCATTATCCTGTATACTGCTTCATCACAAGGTTAGAGAGCCATCTGAGGCTTTCTTGGATGTTACTTTTTCATGAGGTGGGTCAAAGCCACTTTTATAGAGAGACAGAAATGGGTAGACAGATTTTAGCAATAATGAATATTAATTCCTTGCATGCCCAGAACTCCTGCAAGCACCAGGAGTTTGGGTCCAGCTCAATGTTATTATTATAATAGTAGGTCTGTCCAGATCAGTATTCCAATTTTCTACTCTCCGTTCTTTCTGTGTTGAGATCAGAAAATTTAGAGCCACTTATCAAGGTTTCGGTTGGTTTTGGTTTTGGTTTTGTTTTGTAGTAAAATCTCAGCATTCTTTTATTTCACTTTTCTCCTCTATTTGGGTTAGTCCTAAACCTGGATTTTCTAGAGACTCTGTTGAAGATCCAGTGCAATTGAAAGACCCTCTGTGCAAGACAAGCCCCGTAGCTACAGTTTCTGTTGAGCCCCCGTAGACTTTTGTTTCTGTCGTACTCACTTGTTTGCATGCAATCAAACGTTATTGGAGAGTGTACCCTTTGCAAGGAAACAAACACAAACAGTAATGTTACAAGTGTATCAAGAGGCAGCCTGAAACTGATCACTAGAGAACTCATTAACTTTTCAGCCTGAATAAAAACTGTGCATCCAGTGCCTGTGGAGGTGTGTGCAGAACACAGAGGACCATGCGTGAAAGTCATTAGAAAGCTGGTCCTTGCAATTATCGTTGGCAGAACAAGAGTTTTTCGAATGGTATGAATGAGAATTGCTGTGATTCCCGTCAGAGTCATGCAGACAGACACCCAAACAATAGTTTTCAGTTGCTCGTGCCTTGGTTTTCTATCAACTTAGCAAAGTAGTATTTCTGCAAGCTTTCTTTACGCCCAGCTGCTGCTGGGTTTGGTGGAAGTAAATGAACGAAGCATGCAAAAAGGGAAAGGAAAGCAATGAAATGTGTCTGTGGAATACCCTTGGTGAAACTATGTATTACCTCTTAATATTTTACTTCGCATATAACATTTATTTTGATATTATTCTAGATCTAGTTCATCAATCTATATATTTTTCATTTTTACTATGGCATTTCTATTGATGAATATGATTTATTGCCAGTCAACACAGAACTAATGCCAAAGAGCCTTAGTGGCAGTTCATGAAATGGCATAGTGATAACACCTTGGTATAATTCTTCCTTTGCTTCTATTTTTTGTAAAGGGTCAAAAATAAAGAAAAAAAAAAAAAAAAAGTGATTTAATTAACTGAATGTTTCCCCAAATCACTTTTGCATCTGAGTCTGTTGCTAATGATTTACCATAGAGGATAAAGAATTTTTGATGCCCCGAGTAGAGCACAACCTTTCATGCCAAAAGCAATTGAAGGGTCAGCTAGAATTTCACTGTAATTGCCTTTTTCCGTTTTCACTGTCTCTTTCCAGTAATACACAACAATCAATACAGCATGTAATTAGATTTCATTCAATCTGCAAAGATTAAGAGAGTTTTCATCTTCTCATTATGTATGCTCACATCATGTCTCTCTACCCATGTCTTCTACATTAGACCCCTTTGACCTGTTCTGTTGCAGACATGGAAGGAAAAGTTTGGAGTATTCCCTTGAATTTGACAGGTAATCATTCTTTACACATCATAATTTGATTTTGCTCTTTTGGGGAAGATTAAATACAATAACAATTTCCAGTATGATAAATGGGTTTTATATTGCATATAGGTTTCCTGGAGGAGGCTGGGGAAAAAGAGTGGACAATTCACATAATTGCAGCTTAAAATGATGGAAATAGCAGGTCCTAGGTACAGAGGACTGATTCACGCAGACTGTGACTCCTGATTTTTAGAGTGTACTGGAAGCAAAGTGATTGCATTTAAAATTCAGCCTGGCAATCTGCATGCTTAAAAGGTACAGTAGTATTTTTAAAGGGACAGTTTATTCTTCATAGCCTTGGAACTGATGGAAAATGGATCCCAATTTCCATATTGAAAGTAAAGAGTTGGAAAGAGACTGCAAATGAATCATGCATATGTCCACAGCAGATTTGTCAAAAAGAAGCTTTTACAGCTTGCAACTTTAGGCTGAAGAGTCATTCTTTTGTAGTAAAGAGAGGTAAAGCCACATGTGCGTGGGGGAAGATTGTGACTACCAGCCTTGTGTTAATGAAACTGCATCTTCTCGAGCCCAGTACAGATTCTCATGTTATAACTGTTTCATTTGGTTTTGATCTGCTGCTAACAAGCTTCTGACAAACTTAGCCCATAATTATCTCCTAAGGTATCAACTTACCTGTGGGGACCACTCTCAGCCATGTGCTTTCCTTGTGCTAGTGACTAACTTCTTTTTGAGGATGGTCTCATTTTGAGGATTTTTTAAAGAAATGCAAGATTGGACCTAGTGAAGGCAGGAGTAAAAAATATCAACTACCTTGTTTGTTCATTTGTTTTTTTTAAATTAAATTGCAGTTTATCAGTTTCCCACACAGCCTATAACATTGAGAGTATTTTTCAATTGTTCTGGATCAGTTACTTAAGCTTAGGTAAGGAACCATTGTCAAGTCCTGACCTTCTGTATTGCAAAGTGATGGTCAAGTACAAAAGACTGATTTCCACTTCACGTTGGCTGTAGCTGTGTTAGTCTTGATTTATGTAGCTGAGGAAACACATAATCAGAGGTTTCAGGAAGTCCAAGATTTTATTCCCCAAAATAAGAGAAAACATTATGAGTCAATATTTGGATAGTCCCTATGAAAATAAAAGGTAATATTTGAAATAGTATTGCTCTATTTAGGCACATTAGGAAGAAAAGGTCTGAAGGTTTGGTAGAAAAAAAGAGGGTAAATCTCTTTTATAAAACACTCAAAATTGCATTCAACTCTTCAAAATATTGACAAATATGAAAAAATATATATCCATTCCAGCAGCACATCAGTGATTTTCAAGTCTCTCCCTGTTCTCTTTGTTTTGGCTTTTTGTGTTCACAGCTGGGAAGAAAGCTTATTTTGACAGAAAAATCACGTGGTACTTTTATCATTGACTCATTTATTTCTGTAGAACTTGAATCATTTGTACTGTATATGATTAAAAGCAATGTTTACACAGATGGAAAGAAAATCTTTGACTTTTGTTGGTTTTGTTACCTTTCAGAAGGTATTTCAGTTCAATTTCTTTCCATATCTATGTAGATGTGGCTGGAGTTGGAAAAGCAAATATGGGTTGGTCACCTTTTTAGTGTGGAGCTGCAGTGTGGTGGTTGCACATCTATAACCACCATACAAGTTTAGAGGATTAGAAAACCTGGCTTTCACTTAATCCCCTTGGTAGTGGGAGGTGGGGTTGTTGTTTGAGTTTAGGGCAGCGTTCTTTTTGTTTGAATTTTTAGTAAGTAAAGGCAGGTAGTAGTTAAACCAAGAGCATCATTTAAGAATGCAGTTCCAGCCACTGAGTGCATGGCTGTTCTCCAAGGAAATAATAAGATTTATGAAAGGAAGGAAAAGAAATGAGTCATGTTTAACAATTCTTCTTATATTAATGCCTCTCTCTAACCTTACTAATGGGTACTCAGTCTCTCTTTCTCAGTATAATTGGCATACTTTTTTATTGTTGTTGTTATTTGTGGGGTTTCACTTGGTAGTCATTTCCATCACTTAGTTTAAATGAAGAAACTGAAAGGGGAGCAAAAAAGAAAAAGAGCCTGTGATGTTTTGGATAACAGGAAGGAAGAAAGCCAATGGCAGCAGAGCTGCTTCCAACCTTGTTGTAGTCCTATTGATCAAAACTGTCCTCTGAAATAAGAGAACTTTAGCTTCTGAGAATGAAAGCCAGATAAAGATCCTCCCACTGACCCAAAGTCATCTTTTCCTGAGAGCACAGAGCTAAAGCAGCCAAGTGCTAATTGAATGTGTATACGACTTCTGTCTGCTTTCCTAAAACCCCCACCTATGGTGCCATGGAAATGGCTGTGAATGTCTGAAAGAGTCGTAGGTGGAGGTAAAACCTATTTCAAGGACAGCATGGAAGATCAAACAGATTTATAGTTATCTTTCTGCCCTACAGTATTTACCCTTTCAGTTGTTCTGGAATAGCCAGGTTTCCCCGGCAGTTTTAGAGAGAAGCTACAGCACAACTGACACTTGCTGGTTATTTGACCAGTCCTGTAGGTCATTAAAAGAGCATTAAAACTACCTGTAGCAAGGCTATCTCCTAAGCCAAGATTTGCTTGCCTTAAGGAACAGAAGAGAGTAATGAGGGAGCACTGCGATGCAACTTGGTGTCAGGTTACTTTGGGTTTACTTGGGTTACTTTGAGTTTAAATACAGGGTAGTACTGGGGATGAAGGGGACAATCTTGGTTCTCTAATTTATTTCTCAGTCTGATCTGCTAGGCTTTAGAGTTCTTACTTCCAAACTTTCCAATGTGCTGAAGGATAGGGAATTTCCATATCCTTCAGAACATAGGTTCAAAGCTTGGTAAACTTCATCTTTTCGTTGTTGGTTTACTTCTAGTTTTTGTCCTATCTTCTTTCATTGCCCGCCGTATCTGCACTGGTAGCATACAAGAACGTGGCATGGACAACTTGTGTGACTTCTCTGGCCCTGTTTTTTTGAAATCTGAAGCAGTAGGAAAGGACATTCTCTTGCATCAGTAAGAGGTTCTGTAAAACAGAGACAACTGAGGATGGGATTACTATTTGTGACAAAATGGTCCTTTCTTCAAAGTGGGTTTCACCAACTAAAGTAATGTCACACTTGTGATCTGTGGTAGATCGCAATGGTGTGAGCTGTGTGTGTGTGTATGTGCATGGACATGGTATTTTGGAGCCAAGTTATGCTTTCTTATCCCTCTGTTTGACATTCTCTTCCCACAGTGAGGAAAGTAGGCTTGTGCTCCCATGGTTCTTGGCACTAGATTTTTATTTCACCCATTTTAGCTAACTTAAATTTGCTGTGGGTGGAATGACAGTGCAGCAAGGCTTCCTATGGGAATTCCAGTGGAGTGCTCTTACCACCTTCTTGCTTTGGCAGGGGGATTGGACTTAGCTGGTCTCCAGAGGTCCCTTTGAACCCCTACCATTCCATGATTCCTACTTCTCTTTTGTTAGAGTTTAGTTACACATTAACAAATGCCTAACTGCATTTGTTAGGCCATTTCATTTCTGAATAATTGTGTATGTGTGCTTGTGCCTCTTAAGTCATCTTGCTGAAATGTGTGTTGAGAAGGCTCACTTCAATGTCTGCTGATAGGATTGTTGGTCTTGTAGCAGGAGGAAGAAATGGATGTCCTCCGGATAAAGTAAACCCACTCGGTATTTGCCATCAGGCTGTTACTCTCTGTGCGTTCTACTCAGTCTTCCAAAGCTGTCTTGCAAAGCAGATGTGGTTGCCTGCCTCTCCCTTTATTTCACTTGGATGGCTTTTCATGGAAATCTGCTCTCAAGGCAAGGATGAGCCTTACCATGAATTGTTTTGGATCTTCAGTGAGGGGACTCCTTAGTGAAACGATGAAGTAGAAAAGGGCTGGTTCTGGGAATCTCTGAAAAATGCCAAAAAAGGGGTTTTTTTATATATATAATTTTTTTTTTTGCAAGTATGTCCTTGATTACTGGCTTTGGAGGAGAGTCTGAGGACACCTGCAGGGTAGATAGCTGAGGAGACAATAGACTGATTCTGCTTTGTCATCATGAGCAGTGTAGATGCATAGTTTTCTCAGGGGCTGAAGAGCTGTCTAAGTAAATGAGTAAAACATTTTTAGAAAAGGTGAGGATATAGATTTCTGAATATTTTAAGCCTTGCACCACCCCCTATGGAGCTGTTCTCCTGAAGCCCTTTCACTTGCCACCACAGTCTGATTTATACTTATAATACTTGAGCTGTAATTTGCATGTCATCCTGGGAGAATGGGCAATCATTAAGAAAACTAAACCAAGGAAGAGGTTTTTGAAAGAGCTTCTCTAAGCACTGTTATTTAAAAATGGTTCTGTCAAGCAGAGCTGTTTGATGCAAGATTACTACCGGAGAGGGTTACCTATTTCACAGCAACGTTTGGAAATCACATCTGAATAACCCAAACTCAGTGGATGCAAATAAAAAGGAACATGTTGTGCATCTAGGATTCTTTAGCGCATTTCCTTCAGTCTTAACCTCCTGGGCTAAATGTCTGAGCAAACGCCTAAGCAGCTGCTGTAATGTCATTATCTCTCTTGGGTTGAATAGCCACTGTAAAATGGTATAGCACTGGCAAAAGTCATGGTATCCCCCAACAGATCCCTGATACCTCCTTCCATTCTGGAAGGCCAAGACATGACTGTGGAAAGAAGCTGCTGATGTAAAGGTCTTTGTTATCTGTGTCCAGGAGGACAATTCCTTGGCTGTACCAACCACTACTTGGCCCTCTTCAGGCAATAGCTGTGGCAGGAGGGAGAGGAGAAAATCTGAGCTTGTGTAGGCAAAAGACAGCCATGGAACTCAATTATCTACCTTTTAGTTACATTTCAGAACTACTTATACAGACAATCCAGTTGCCTGTGCTGGAGTACTCATGAGAATAAGTGCTCAGCAGAGTAAGGGTCTCACAGGCTTTACAAGCCCTGACTCAGACCAGGTTTGCTAGAGTTGCATTTGAATCACTGCTTGGTACAAGCAGCATAAAAAGTCTCCCAACTAGGCTTTAGTGTCTGATAAACTGATCAGGGAATAAAATGAATCCTGCAAGGTCTCTCTCTTGTGTGAAGTCCTTTAAATACTCATAGACTGAGAAACACAAGTACTACCTATAGAGGTTCACCTAAGGCTGTGTTGGACTCTGCAGAGATCCCTGTGAGGGGTGTCCTCTGTCATAGGCTCCATAGACTTGTGAAGCACAGAGCTGGTGTCTGTGGGGTTAGCAGTGTGTTACTAGTTTTTGTTCCTGGGAAGAGCTGTTTAAAATCTTCTCTGCGATACAGTCAGCAGTCGTGTTTAGTTGGGAAGCTCAGTCAGGTACAAATCCAACACTGCTTTCTAAGCAAACCACAGATGCTGCCAACACCCATTCTGCTGTCAGCAATGCATTGTGTGGACAGTGACAGATATTGCTGGTTGGATGGGGTAACTTGCTCAAATAGGTTTTTATGCCTGCAGAAATGATCCAAACTCTCCTCAGCTCACCCATGCACTTAGTCCTGTTGAAGTCAGTTATCTAAATTTATCTGTGATATTGATCCAGCAGCTTCAGCAGAGCGAGTAGTTATCAGTAGAGTAACTCCAGTAGTAAATTTGGCCAAATAAAGGTACTCCTGCCACAGGATGAATAGTCTATTGGCTAGTTATGGTGATGTATATGTAGTATAAAGGATGAATTCATGCTCTGTCCCTGTACTACATGAGTATGATTAAGAACAGCATCCTTCCTTCATGAAGGTTTTGAAGTGATTCCCCTTTCTAGCGTGGATCTGCTGACCTTTGCCTTTCTACCTCTGTCCCTGACTATGGGAGTCTTTGATTGCTTCTGTGTTTGCACTGTTTGGCTCTAGTTTGCATTTTGCAAAAAAAAGTACAGAGACCAGGAGGTCAGATTAGCAGCCTTATCATGGCTGTCTTGCTCCTTGTACCTGAACAAACTTTGTTCAGAGATTGATTTGTATTTGCACAACAGTGCATGGTACTGCCTACCTACCAGGGACCAACATGGTATCCTCTTCTCATGCCATGTCTGTTACGTGTGCTGCCGGACACAACACCACGTGCCTCAGCTGCTTCCTGTGCTCCCATGGACATCGCTCCCTCCATCCTTCAGCCAGTGTCTGTGGGGTAGAAGCCCTGCACTTTTTGACCTTTGAGATCTGCTCCTGCTTATGTTAATTTTTGTCTCTGCTTGACATCACTCAGCAACTTGGTGCCTCATTCACAGAGTCTAGCTGGGATCCAAAGTTAGGCTTTTCCTCAAGTTTTGTTTAATAAGTATTTTGTGTGTGTGTGTAATTATATGTGTTTGGGTTATCTGCATCCTAGCTGAATGCTTTAACAACCACTATACTGTTTAAAATATAACACCAAAAAAAAGGATCATACAGCTTTTCCTTAGGTGCAGAATTAAACCTCTGCTGCATTCTTTAGAGCTGTGGGTCTTACCGTGGGCAAATGTTTTCTGACTTCAAAGCAAGGATGGGACTTTTCATCCCCACCTCTGTTGACTAGCCCCATCCCAAGCCTCAGCCAAAGGCTTGATCTCTCCCTGGAGGGATAGCAGGTTTTTCCTGCAAGCCCTCAGCTTGGATCCCAGGTGCTAGTACCTAGGAGTTATCCTTAGTGTGTTAGAACACTTTGGAATGCATCAAAACCTGAAACTTATGCAAGGTCACCCACAGTCTTCAATTCCTGTTCCCCTCAGCCCAGACTAGCAGCCTAGCCAAGCTTCTTGCAAAGCAAAAGGGGCTTTGTGAACAGGAGTTTCTTTTTCTTGGAAGGTATCCACCATGACAGCTGGAAAGGCCTCTCCTGCAATACTGAAGAAGTTTCCTTCTCATTTTGTACCTGGCATTTTTGGTGGGGTGATAGGGTTAATTGGTTGGGTTTCATTTGGATTCTTTATGCTGGTTTTGTATTTTACTTGGCAAAGGGGCCTTACTGCCCGTTTAGAAATTGAGTTTATTTTTTCTACAGCTCTCATATGCCTCTAGGATGTGAAGCTTTTGTAAATAAAAGTGTATTTTTTGTTATATTAACTCATTTTCAAGCAAGCCTTGTGTTGTAGAAAAGATTGGTGGTATTCTTTCCTGTGCATACTGTACTGAAGACAGCGATAAGACTAAAAATACCCCCATTGAAATAGTATTGTATAACCCAAAGGTTAGCCTTCCTTAGGATTAACATTTGCAGTCACTTTATATATCCCTTATAAGGCAGATTTCTAGTCATCCAGCCATGTATAAAATAAAGCTAGCAATAGCTGCAGAATTTTGCATCTTCAAAACTCAGTCCCGTTGGTGACGACCACAAGCACAAACCTGCTGATGGAAGATGCTGATACCCATTGTGCTTCCGTGTTCTTGTGACATTTGTGTCCTGGAGGTGCTGAGTGGGGACTGGGTACTGTTCACACCTCTAATGGGAAAAACAGATTTTGCTGCAGAGAGCTGTTGATCCTAAAACATGATGATAGATTGCAGGTGGCTCCATGTAACAGATGGGAGCAGAGTATGAGGGAAGAATGAGCTGATCGTGTTTGAGGTATAAAACACCCTAATACTAAATTGCCCAACTGCTGAAATAGTTGATGCTTACAACTTACACAAGGAGTGGGTTTGGATTGGAAAAATGGGTGGTTGAGTGGTTTAGGTGTTAGCCTGTTATAACCTTGAGTTTGGAAACAACATTTTTTTTGGTATTTCTGTTACATGATTCCTGTGTCACATGGAGAATCTTCACAATCCAGGTCTGCAGATTTAGGCTTCTGAATTCCAGCACCACCACAGGGATATGGGTGGCCAAATGCTTCCCTGGAGCCTACTTGTGTATTTCCTTCTGGTGATCAGTCTTTTCTCCCACTTCTTAATCACCTTTTGCATGTGCTAGGAATTGCAGCCCTCTCAGGACTTTACGAATGTCTTTTGTTTATTCACTGCTAGTATTGTAGGGAGCAGCAAAAACGTTTGCAGGTATTAATTAGAAATTTCCATCTTTCTTCAATTTAATATTTGGCAAACTCACTTGACTTATCCTTCCCAGGGTACTCCTTTAGGCGTAGACCTGAACATATCAGCACCTGCACTGAACACTCTGCGCTCAGCTACTCCAGCTTTGAATACACAAACCCAATAATCTTTGGGTTTAGACCTGTGCCAGCCTGATCCTCCTCCTGAAGTAGATCCATCTGGCTCAGTGTGTTTCATTCAACAGAAAATTAACTCTGGGACAGAAGTAAGGAGAGGTGGAGTTCCCCATTGCAGCACAGTGTATGGCAGGTTATTCTGGTAAAGCCCATAACACACTTTGACAACTCATGTTAACATAGGTTGTTGGTAATCTTCAGTGATGAAAGCTGTCTCTTACGTAGCCTACTTACAGCACTGCAGTAGCAAGGTCAGAATCGGGCCCAAAGGACAGGAAAGCTAGTGCAGGACCAACACCAATTAGACATGACTAGGCATTGCTCTGGGTGATGGTAGGCTGAGATATCCTCTGCACACTGCACTGTTGGAAGACAAAACTGGATATTTCTGAATATAAATTTATTTGGGAAAAGAATTCAGTGTATAATCTTTTGGGTTTGTCCCTGAACTGGAAGAAGATGCCTCTAATCTGTTTGATGGGTGATATTGATACTGATGCCTGTGGCTTCTCTTTGCTAGATATGAGTGTCTCAGCATATGGTTGTGAAACTAGAAGCAATTATTTTCAAAAGGATTTTGACAGATACTGAACTGACAAATTCCCTGTTAAAACGAAAAACAAAAAGGGTTTGTTTGATACTCTGCTGATGAGGGATTTGGGATAACACTTTGCTTTCAAAGGGAGGGAGGGAAAAGCACCCTTACTATAAACAATCAGAAAGATTAATTTCTTAATAAATGCTAGGATTGCATGGAGTGGTGTGTCTTGCTGTCATGGTGTCTCACCTCTGAGTCTGTTTCTCTCCCTTTTGAAGGGAAGAAGAGCTAATTTAGGGAGTCAGGCATTTCCATGTGAGGTTTATTTAATGTGGTATCTTTATGGGAGAAGTAATTTTAAATGGAGTCATAGAGATACCTCATTATTTTATTAGGAATTCCCTAATCTGTGGCCAAAAAGCATGTTTTATCACAACCTGCTTCTCATTCCTGCTGCTAACATGTGACAAGAAGTATGTGAAGCTCGCAGAAACAGGGACTGGGGGCTAAAGGAGCAGCTTCAGTGCTAGCTTTTGAGAAAATGTTTAGAGTTGCTGAAATACAAGACCTGAGCTTAGGAGACCTGACCTTCATTTCCAGGTGTGCCTTTCCTTTGCTCTTTAGCTGTGGTGCTGGCTCATCTCTGCTGTTTTCATCCTCTCCCCTTGTCTGTGTCCTCTACTTAACTGAGGAGGTGAGTCCAGCCTGGTCTTTGCAGCATCTTATCTCATGATACTGTTGATCAGTGATATAAATAACAGACAGACATCCAGCAGACCTAGACATACAGTAATTACCACAATTAATCCTAAAAATAACTCTTTAGTTCCTTAAGCAGCAAAACCAAGAAAGTTGACTTTCTTGTGGGTTGGTATCCTTCAGGTCAACTCTGGGGTGGTCCAACAGGTCTCTTGTATTTGATCTTTCCCTGAATCACTTCTCTCAGTAGGAACATTGTAATGCAAGTTTCTTCCCAGATGTCGACTTTTGTTACACTTGCAGGAATGTAATTTTTGGAGACCTCTGACTGTCTGCCAAGCTTTGGCTGAAGTTAGACACAGTTCTTAAAATGTAACGAGCAGAGGTGAGGGGAGGGGATGAGAGAGGGAGGCTCACTGGTAGACAGATGCAGACAGCATGATCACATAAACTGTTTTTTTTCTTAGCAAATCAGTCTAAAAAATGTAGTGGTGACAAATGGGATTTTATAATTTAAACATAAACATGAAAATCAAGTTGTTAGCTTTTAAAGGAGTCAGCCTCAGATCTTCACGCTGAATTCCTCTGCTTGCTCTGTTAATTGGCAGTATGTTAACACTTACATTTTTTTCTCTGTTGTTCTCTTTACTTCAACAATAGCAGCAAGAAATTTCTCTGACACTACAGCAGTACCGCAGGAGAACCTTCTTTATGTTCAGCTTCTGAAAATGGCAGACTTGGGTCCCACTAGCTTGTCTTACTGCCTTTCAGTAGTGACTATAATAATTAAATTATGTGAGAAGCAGAGAAATGATCTTGTGCTGCTCTTTCCTAGGCAGCGTGAAGCATGCCCTGCTGCTCGCCTCATCAGATATCTTTCATGGCCCAGCACTGACTTTCTCTGGGACCATTTGGTGCTGGAAAGCTCTTTCTGATTATGGGAAAGGTGGCTCTGTCCTGAAGTTTGAGCGTGACCAGATAGCACATCTGCTTTGTGTCCTTGAGTGATGTAGCTCAGATGTCAGTTTTCTGAAATTCAAATTCAGACTCTTGCTTGTCTCTTTACTGAAGGATCTGCTCCTGTATAAAGGCACCTTCTATCACTGCCTTCATTTCTCTCTCTACTGTGTAATTTAACATCTTATTATGTAGTCATAAGTAGAAACCTGAGACACATCAGGGGACGGAACATTCATTCTTTTATGGAATTCTGCATAAAGTAAAGAAAAACTTGAAGAAAAAAATGTCTCTGAAAACTTGAATTTCATTTTACACAGCCTTGATGGAAACCAGATAGGCACTATTGTGGTCAGTGGCATTAGGAAAGTAAGTTGGAGAATTCTGATCCATAATCTCAAATTCTCAGCCGTTGTCTTTATATATGAGCTGAATTCTTTATGCATGTGGTAGCTTTAATCATGCTCTGTAGGTGGATCAAAGTATCGTGTTGTTACCCAATGCACCTCGCCGTTGCCATGCGAAGCCTTCTTTGTCTTGCAGTGAGTTTGTCAGGGTCTAAAGTTGCCGTAAGTCACAGTCAATTCATAAAAATACCAGCACGCAGCGAAGCCAATCTTGTTAATAATGAATCAGGTATTACAGCGTCGCTGGGGTTTAAAATGCCTGTAACAGTGGATTGTAGCTTTCCTGCTCCTGGAACTCTGAGTCAATTTGTCTTTATATCAACAATAAACCAGAAAGGGCAGAAATCAAAGTGAGCAATGCTTTTATTACCGCTTTTAAATAAAACATTGTGCCAATATTTTTTGCCTAACATTACATCTTTATTTTCTCAATTTTATTGACAATTGCTATTTATCATCTTTTTCCTTTTCTTTTTTTTTTTTTTTTCCCCAAAACTATCTCATCCTTTGATTTACTCCAGAGGACATGGCACCTAATTCTTTTTATTTTTCCCTGATAAGCCCCCGATTAATTGTATGTTATAAGCTAACCATGCAATATTGAGGCCTTAATTTCTAAATAAGCTTTCTTTTATGAATTTCAAGCATGAACACTTTTGTCTCTAGAGCCAAAACCAAATCCAGGCTCCACATTTCCTTAAACAACAGCAAAGTACTTCAGAGCCAAGTATCATTCTCAGCACTGCAGACCCCTCTTCCTCTGTGAGCAGCAGAGAATCAGACCTTTAGTCCTGGAAGATCTTTTAACAGATCTGCTGTAAAAGTGGCTGCCAATTTGTCTTACCAATGGGGAAACCACTACATAGTAACTTTCTTAATCCACTGTAGCTTCAAAACTGCCAAAAATTGTTGATTTGTAAGGATATTGATTTAGATGCTGGATTCTGGGCTGTATTTTTGCTGTTTTGAATGTGTCCTGTGTTTGAACTGACGTGTCCTGCTGGTAGAAAATGAAATCATATGCATATTAAGAGGTTGATGGAAGGAGGCTCTACAGCCTGGCATTGGCAAACAAGGCACAGCTGTAGTGTGAATAAAGTGAAGGGAGGAAAGAGGAGGAAAAGCAGAGATGCAAGTTCTGTATTAAATTTGATGTCCAAACTGAACTTCTGGAGAGGTGTTGAAGCTGTGCTTAAAAAAGAAGCACACAGAGAAATATACATGTATTAGCAGATGTAAAAAAGGCGGTCTGTCAGGAAAATGAGTATGTTTTGAAGCCAGACAGTAGTATTGCTGTGTAATGGTGCAAAAGAGATGTCCCTTTCCATGTGCCTGAAAGGAAAATGGAGGAATCAAGCCATTCTCTGGCTTCTGTCAAAGCCAATATTCAAATTAACTGATTTTCATGTGTGGACCCTTGAAGAGATCGGATGGAAATCTCATGTCCTGAAGAGCAGCTGATCTCTTCTACTATCCATTCCAAAGGAGACATAAGGTTGAGAGGTAGCGGATTCAGATCATTTGATTCTCTCATGGCCAGCAAAGACACTGGACAGTGACTCTCAGAGCATGGAAAGGAGAGCAGTGGACAGAGCCAGCAGGTCTGTAGGTCTTATGTTGTCTTATTATTGTGGATGCATTGACAGAGGTGAACTTGGTAGCTAAGTTCAAATCGAGATCCTGCTTTCAAGCATGATGTGATTTTGAGTTCAGCAGCTACTACTGGGTTTAATGCTGTCATCCTCTGCTGGGTTGAACAACTGGGAGCTTTTCAGGCATACAACTGCAACTTTGTTATTGGGAAAGCTGTCTGTGATTATGTTAGTTTAATTTAATAGCAGGCTGTTTAGGTAAATGAGCAGGGAGGCATATGAATGTCTGCAAATAATGTGGAGCATGATTGCAAAATGATGCTGCAGGAGATGGGCTTGTCTGGAGCTTGTTGAGAGCTCACCGAACACCCTTGAGCAGGGAGAGGAGTCTTGCTTAGTCTTGGAGACAATCCCTCTAAGACAGAGCAGTGTCCCAAGGGTGCCTGAATGAAGCCTGGAATGAAAGGAAGTAATTTGGCAGGCTTGGCAATATTGGATGTGATACGGCCTTTTAGACTTCAGCATCAGCACGGTAGAGTCTGGAGCAGTACAAGGCTGTATAGGACCTGAAGTTAGATATATAGGCTTTTTTTAGATTCCTTGTATTTAAGGATAATTTCTTCATTATGGAACCTAACCCCGTGTGATTTACTGCTGTAGCTGAGCTGATCTAAGAATAGGCCACTCAGGGGTTTCTCATCCAGAATTGAGTTCGAAATCAAAGGGGTATTTTTAACGGTTAGAGATGTGCAGTCAGCTCTATAGATGCAAGAAAACGTCACTGCATCCAAGAGCATCTTTTTCAGCTCTGGGCTTCATCCTGTCAGACCTTGGGTCAGAACTCCCTACAGCAGTCCACTGCTTCTCTTCCCTCCCTCTGATTGACACCAGCAAGCTCCTTGTTTTTCAAAACATATTCTCCTCATTTATGATATGAAAGCCCTTTAACTTGGCTTGAAGCAGCTTGGTCCCGAATCTAATTAAACATCCCCAAAGTTTTAGCTCTCGAACCCTGGAGCTTTTCAAGGAGAAGCCCCTTTCCCTTTTTCCCTTTCTTTAGAATGGCTCTGCTAACGCTTTAATGATCACCTTCCCCAGGAGTTCTCACCTCTGTTTCCCTGGAAAAATTAAAGAAAATCTAATATATTGATACAGATGATCCATTTCATGTGAGTCAGTGACACTCTGACCGTGACAGTACCGGAGGATTCATTGCTGCAGGAAGCCATTGAATCCAATATTAGTGGCAGGGCTTTTAGAGGGCACTGGGTAGTTTTAAGCCCTGTTTCTACCTGTCTGAGTTAAGATAATGAGGATAATCTAATATTATGCTTCAGGGCTTTAGTTACCTGCCTGTGGGGTTCAGAAGGGAACTCTGCTTCCAGGGACTGTGCAGAGTTTAATTGGCCAAGTGCTTTATGATTTGTCTGCCATTTCCTCTGAAGCCTCAGGTATTGGCTGCTGCCAGAGGCCAGATACCAAACTGATGATACTCAGATTTTGTCTCCTTTTAATATCAGTGGGCTGCTGGGCAGCTACACCAACATATCAACCCCCCCTCCCAACTCCAGATCTATGCCATCACCAGAGGAGTTTTATGTCTTTCCTCCAAAGCCCTGAAAAGAAAAATCCATCTTGTGTGTTTCACCAGCACAAACCACAAGTCATCTGGGATTTTAAAACTTCTAGAAGAATCTTGGCACTTTCTATTTATTCAAACAAACTGATCTTTCTCTGTGAATGATCTCTTTGATCATTGAAATAAAAATGTTAAATAAAATATTAAAAATTGGAACCACACATGTATAATATAAAATTTTGCATAGGATCATTTTTTTTGTTCCTCAGAATTTAAGTTTCACAGTGTGTATTACATAGATTTCAGTTGCTTATGGATCCTTGCTCTTTAGGAAATATATTTTTGTTTATATCAAGACTGACAAAACTCTGTCATCTCTTATTATCTATAGGCTTGAGATCACTGTCCTACCTCACAAATGAGGTTTTATCCTCATCTCCAGTGGTCTGTGTAGCTCCGATTTCTTGGTCCCGCCAGTCGTCAATCTGTTTATCTCCTCCCTAATTATCTGTTGTAATTAGAATACATTTTCTCATCTCAAGGGGAAACCAACTCCAAATGAGTATTCTATAAAAGTAATTACTTTTGATATTAGATATCTGTACATAAAAACACAGTATTTCTTCCAATTAAAAAGCACTAATGAATTTTCTATCTAGAGAGGGGGTAGCCTACACAATGCTACTGTGTTTCACAGTGTGAGGAACCCAGAATGAGCCCTGTAAGAGGGCTGCTGAAGCCAGCAGTGGTGTGTGTGGCCAGCCTTTGAATAGCAGGTCAGGGAGCAAGGATGGCTGTGTGAGGATGGATGTTCCTTGGCTTTCCCCAGCAGGCCTATTGTATACATTGATGGACTTAATCATTCTCCACACTGTGCCAAGATGACTAATTATTTTTCCTGCTATGCTTGTCTCCTACACGTGGCCCTTCATCACATGTTTCTCTTTGTCTTTCCTCCGGTATTTCTCTCTTCCTTCAAGTCTTAGGTCATGCACTAGGAATCGTATTTGCCACAGAGAAGCTTTACTGGAGATCTCCATGGACTCCTTCCCTCTATAGACACAGGAGCAGTTGTGCTGAGCCTGCTCAGCAGGAAACCTGTCTGATATATATCAGAACTGCCATCTTTCATCATCTCAAAATAACATGCAGGAGTAGGGAGCTTTTATCACAAGCTTTTCTACAAAAGGAATAATTTCAGAAACATCTTGATCATGTTATTTTCAAGACCATAAATCTTGTCCCTAAGTTTCTTACCTATGGGAATCTTCTCCTTTTCATCCTTAAGAAGCTATCTGTGTATGGGGGGCTCACTAGGATAGAATCTGTTCAATAGGATAGAAAAGAAGATCCTCCAGTGGGCTATGAAACAACTTGTTTTCTTGCCTTTATGACATGGATGAAATCCACAGGCTACTCTTGCACTGCAGCCTTGGCCTCTCCTACTGATCTATGATGTCTTGTTGTCTTCTCTCCTGATTATCTGTCTACATCTGTTTCTCATATTCAATGCCAATAGTGAGATCTTTGAGGTAGGAACTGTCTTTCTGAGCTCATGTAGCATCTGCTACAGTGGTGTCCTGAATCCAGACTACATACTATGAAAACATTAATAAAAAAAGCTGTTCTGAACAAGTCTTGTCCTGGTAGGGCTTACTATAAAGACGTTAAGGATTAGTGCATCAATAAGGTAGGGGCAGAATGTGTAGGATGAACTAAGGGTCCAGCCTAAAGGCTGTTAACAGCCTTGCGCATTTTTGTGGTATTTTCCATCTAGTGTACTTTGAGCTCTTGATGGATATTCATGGATTGTGCCTCAGAGTGCTCTCCACAGCCAGGAAATGTCCCTCTTTTAAAGAAGAAACAACACAGGGCAAAGCACATAGGGTATCAGTCCTTTTTCCAGATAATTTGTCCTAATCTATGAAATTTCCAAGGCTCCTAATTCTGCACTCTCTCTGCCTCACCAGCTTCTGTGGGCAGAGAAGGAACAACCCTCCTACAGGCAGAGCTGCCAAATCACTTCATCCCTTCACCATCATTCAGCAGTCTTCTCACACATAGACAGATGTCTCACAGGATTGTCAGTCATCAGTGGATGGAGGCTGAGTATTGCAGACTTCCACTTGAACAGACAGAAGGGTCTGGAGATGAGGTCAAGGTACAAAACCACTACACCACCTATTTTCCAGACCCAAAAGCTAGAAATCAAGTGCTTCAGCTTTACAAGTTATTGTACTTTTTTCCTTTTCAAACCATCAGCCAGAGTTTGTATTCTCCCTGGTACATCTTTAGAGATACTTGGTACTGATACTGGTTACTAGGGGACATAAATCTTTCAAGCAAGGATGCAGTAAACTTGATTACAACTATAAAAAATAGGAGTGTATTTTGGATCTTTGAAAAATGGAAGTGCTGGAGTCATTTAACTTGGACGGGGTTTTGTTTGTTGCTCTCTTTGCAGAGAGTTGGAGCCTTTGTCCCTGTGGAGTGTGATTTGGTGAATGTTTCTGTATGCAAAACTAAATCCCATTCACAGCCAGCATTCCTTCTATCTCAGAAAGCAAGCCCTTTTGATATGGACAAAATTCAGATCAGTTCTGTGGGCAGCAAATCTTATATATTATGTAGGCTTACTGCAGGGCTGTGGTGGGAGAAACTGATATTGAATGTTGGGATATGCAGAAATTAGGGACCAGGCTCCGTTTAACATTTAGATTGAATCTTGAGCTAGGTGCTACTGACTCCTTATGCTGCATGCTACTGTTAGCTAAGTTGACTGAAATAGTATTGAATACTGAAGTAGTCTCATATAAGATTTTTTCTTCTGGATACTGTTACTCCTTGTGCTTGCAACTGCAAAATGATTTTACTTTTGTAGGTTTAATTTTGGTGCACCGAGCTGCTAATGCATTCAGCAAATTTATGCTTCTGGGACAAAACTTTTTTTTAGTTATTATTATAGTCTCCAAGGCAATAATCTGAGAGAGCCACTCCTTACCTATGGCCATTTCTTCAGTAACCATAGTTAATGGTGCTCATGGCACCTTTTCTCTGAGCTGTGGCAACTGTGCCCCAGAGGCTCTTGCTTAGCCTCCCCAGGATGTCTCCTCCAGTACCCAGACTGAGCACTGAGCAGCCGATTAGAGCAGCCCTGGGCTGTGCTAGGTGTGTGAGAGGAGAGGCACTGTTTATGCCACTGAGCGTTTCTCTGATGGAACCGTTATTTTGGACAACTTATTCTTCTTAGTTATTTTTAGGGATCACTAAAATGGAGCTATAAACAGCAAGACAACTGGTGAGCTGTGACCTTTTGCTTAGTGTTGAACAGCTCACTCATGTTGCTCTTTCTTCCTCCTCCTCCAAACCAGCTGCTTTTTTTTTTTTTTTGTGCATCTGCTTCACTCTGTTAACTCCTGAAGGAGAAACACCATTTTATTTTCCTCTATGCCCACAGATATGCCAGTCAGCGAGGCTGTAACCTGCGCCTGAAGTTTCTAATTGCAACACAAGAGCACAAAATTAGCACAGTACAGTAATTTAAGATGGAAGCATTAAGGCTGATTCATTAGATGCAACTCATTTAATGCCTGCTTCCAAAAGGGTGGTTTTGGATAGAATTAGCTTTAAAAAAACCTGTTGCAAGCTGTCTTGTTTCAGCTGTGTTACTGAACCTGTTCTAGAGTATATGAACCTTTTTCTTCTCTGGAAATACTACAAGCCAGCTTTGGCAATCTAAGCAGGGTTGCTATTCCCTCCTGTTTTTTTTTGGTTTGTTTGGGTTTTTTTGTGGTTAAACTAGGATTTGAAGATTTTTATTGCTTCACAAGATATGCAGGGTTGTTTTCAGCCAAGAACTCAGAATGGAAAAGGAAGGAAACAGCTGTTTTGCTGATGAGTTTTATGTTTCAGAAGAAGTGTTTGAGTCATAGGTAAAACTGATGGGAACCAAAATACTTTTGTGTATTATTTAAGAGTGCAGATGGTTTAAACGAAGGTAAAGTTTACAAGTTTGATGTTGGAGCCATTCTCAGCCTAAAAGTGAGCTAGCTCAGTGAGGGTATTTAAGAGACAATCATTCTGGCAGCACTTACCAAATCTCATGGCATTGCTGATGGAGTTGGTCTTGTGATTGTGTCCAGCATCCCTGGTACCACCAGGGCAGCCTTCCTATGGAAGAGAGATGAGGTATGGGAGTAGGACTGCAGCTGCTGAGTGGGAGGTGGCCTTGCCAGAGGTGGCAGGAAGGCCAGAAAAAGGCTAAGAATAGACCTGTGTTATTGTGAATGTGGGTGTATAATTGCTTTCAATCTCTTATTTTTTATTTAAAATTTTCAAAAGGTTAATTACGTCTGAGAACCTTGGCTGAACCTGATTTACAGCTGCCTGTAATTGTGTTGCAAATAATAAAAAAAGACAGTAAAATAATCACAGATGTAGTTTGATCTTGCCTTTGCCATAGTTTCTCACATAAATCTCTTCGGTAATTTTCCCATTGTGACAGGGTTTATGGTGAAAAATAGAAGGTCTCTCTCTTCCTAGAAAATTATGCATACTGCAGAGTAATTAATCTGGTTAAGAAAGTAAGACTGGTTCATTCTGCTCTCCATATTCTCAGCAATTTCTGTCTTAAAAAGAAATCTCTGCAGTGAGAGCAATAAATTTGAAATGAATGACAGACACTAATTATTTGTGACCTCATTGTCATCCGAAGCATTGAACTGGGTATGACTGATCCCAATGTATGGGCTGTAGATCTTTTTAGTCTAAAAATTTAAAGAAAAGACAGCTTTAAAAATAGCAGCTCGCTGGGCATTGCCACTGCTGCTCCTTCTCTCTCCTGTCTGCCCATCACCATTTTGGAGCTGGCAGCCTGATTTCAATCCTTTGCTCTGACACGAGCCATGGGGTTACACTCTCAGCAATGCTGCTCTCTGTACCCTGCCCACAATTGATTCACAAGCCATGGAAAAAATGGGTGAAATGGGTGCTCGGTAGAGCCACAGGTAAGCAACTCAAAGATAAGAGCAAGGGTCTGGAAGTCTGCAACAAGCTTTAAAAGGAGAAGAAAACAAAGAAGTGCTCTCATCTGCTCTGCCTTGGTTAAAACCCAGGTATATGCTGGAAATTGAATCAAAATCATTCTTTCATCTGTCTTTTTTGGGTTCTATACTGCTCCCCAGCTCTGTAGGACCTAGACACCCAACATCCAAAATCAATAGCAATTGTCTCTCTGCCAAGAAGAAATATTTTCAGAAATATATCCCTTTTCCTATTGTCCAGTAGGCAAGACCCATAGGAATGGATTTTCATATGAGCAGTCTCTGAAGGCTGTCTGGCTGGGTTTTTGCTGAGCAGAAAACACCCAAGCCCTGGGTCTATTGGGGCTGCCCCAAGTTCGGTCCTGGAACACAAGCTTAAAGGTGTGTCTTGTTCAACAGCAACCTCTGCTTCAGCCAGACCCAGGGGTGATGCTGTCTCCTGTTGCCTGCCTTCCAATCCCATCTCTTAAGACAAACTTCTCGTTGTGAAGAGGCTGCTGACCTACCTCTGCTTTTCTGTTTTCATCCTTAAAAGCTGAACAGTGCAGTTAACCGTAAACTTGGAGGTTAGCAAGTTATGATCTTGACTTAGGTAGTCATGGGGCAAAGCCCTCTGTTGAGGATACATTTGCTGATGCAACAGGTTATCCTTTGAGAAGAAAAATGCTATTCAAATATTATCCTATGTGAGACATAGGTCTATTGTGTCTAGCTAACCAACCGTGCATTGAAGAGTGTTGCCTGTAATTGCTGCATTGAACACGTGCACACACATGCATATATAAAATATCTTCATTGTTCCTAAGAACTTCTAGAGACACCTTAGTCTTTTTCTTGAAGAATGAAGCAATGTGATATCATGTGTTTAATTGCTGCACTATATTGGTCAATGCTACTGTATTGCTGTGATACCTGTCAGATTAGGCTACAATTTGGGTAATGAATGGGGAAAAAACCTCACAGCAATATCTTCTGAGAGTAAGTCAGACAGATGATGACTCTCTCCTAGAATAGGCTGAGATTAGCAGCATGGAGAGCTAGAATATCAGATTTAGGAAAAAGGTATATGAAATAATTGTCATTCTGCATGGATTGGAAGGCTTTCTGACTCATTCTCTCATAAGAAAAAGAGCAAAGTGCTTGATGCTCCCTGTGGGTTGTAAGTTTCCTTCCACTGTTACTTGTGCCATAGAAATGCAAGAGCTTTGTTCAGTAAGCTTCAAGACCATATAGTATAAAGTTTTCAATTAAATTGTTGTGTAAAGTCAAATGAGCACGCCTCATCTTGGAGACCCTTTCATCAAAGCAGGTCAGTTAACTTTAATGAAGTCGTCTTCAATTTGCTTTGATGTAACTTCAGAACCCAGCCCAGATTGCAGTCTTTCAAGGACACAGGCATTATGAAGTGTCTGGTTTTCAGGATTCTTTAACTTCTGAAGTGCTTAATTTGACTTGCTTTTTTTTTTTTTTTTGAGGGAACTGCTGAATTTTCTCTGAAACTGAGCCCCCCTTTAAGATGCCACATATTGGGCAAGTGAAGCAGATGCATGCAGCATCACTGTTTGCTCTTAGTGGCTTTTAACTCTAAGACAGTAGGCTGCTCTGTTTTTCCTTTGGGTTGGCGAGAGATTTAGATTGTCAGACATGTAATGTCTGTAATTACTTGAACGAGGGCTAGTTGTCAGGCTAGGGATGGCAACATTAGACCCTTCTGTTCCAATTTTTCTGAAGGAAGTAATTTTAAATACTAAAGTTAGTCCATGTGCCAAATAGCCTCTCAACCTAATTTGTAACAAAAGGGACCAATACTTAACATGTGTTGAAGTGCTTCACTTAGTAAGGTAGAAGATTTTCTGTTGTTTGAAGTCACAAAGTGCAACACAACTCTTAGAATACTGTTTTTCAGGAGATCATGTTGGGCTAACATTACTCATTCAGGGTAGGACCTCATGCTTTGTTTGTACATTAATAGCAAACTGTAGACATTGTAACATTTGTAATAATGACAATAGAACCAGTCAGGACCGCACTACAGAATGAGAACCAGTGTCACAAGTTGTATCCAGGCTCAGCATGCTCCGTTGTGCCTCTTAGTAAGCAGCAGTTCAACTCTGTGCTATGATGTGGATTTGTCTCTGAGTGACTTGCTACCTGTGTAAGTCAACAGAAAATTCTGACTCCTGAGTTAGCTCCTGTTGGCCAGAAGTTTGGACAGCAGAGACACTTTTTCTTTCTTTCTTTCTTTCTTTCTTTCTTTCTTTCTTTCTTTCTTTCTTTCTTTCTTTCTTTCTTTCTTTCTTTCTTTCTTTCTTTCTTTCTTTCTTTCTTTCTTTCTTTCTTTCTTTCTTTCTTTCTTTCTTTCTTTCTTTCTTTCTTTCTTTCTTTCTTTCTTTCTTTCTTTCTTTCTTTCTTTCTTTCTTTCTTTCTTTCTTTCTTTCTTTCTTTCTTTCTTTCTTTCTTTCTTTCTTTCTTTCTTTCTTTCTTTCTTTCTTTCTTTCTTTCTTTCTTTCTTTCTTTCTTTCTTTCTTTCTTTCTTTCTTTCTTTCTTTCTTTCTTTCTTTCTTTCTTTCTTTCTTTCTTTCTTTCTTTCTTTCTTTCTTTCTTTCTTTCTTTCTTTCTTTCTTTCTTTCTTTCTTTCTTTCTTTCTTTCTTTCTTTCTTTCTTTCTTTCTTTCTTTCTTTCTTTCTTTCTTTCTTTCTTTCTTTCTTTCTTTCTTTCTTTCTTTCTTTCTTTCTTTCTTTCTTTCTTTCTTTCTTTCTTTCTTTCTTTCTTTCTTTCTTTCTTTCTTTCTTTCTTTCTTTCTTTCTTTCTTTCTTTCTTTCTTTCTTTTTTTTTTATTTACCTGAAAATGCAGCCAGGCAGAGATTCATGTGGCCAGCCTAAGATCACAAGAAAGACACCCACTTTGGCACAGAGGAGGAGCATGGCTGAGGCAAGCATGCAAAAACTTTCTAAATGCTTCTGCACTTACCTAAAGAGTTTCCATGAATTCAAGACTAATGAGATCTGAATGAAAACTATATAGGCATGTGAAATAATTATAACAATAGATGGAAAACTCTACTGTTTTGCAGTTGTTACATTAGATACAAATTCTCTGGGATTTAGTGGCTTGTGCTGGTAACTTCTTGTTTTGTTTTGTTTTTTGTTTGTTTGTTTGTTTTCAGAAAGGTAGTGAGCAGGAATAGGTGCTCTGCCATCCTGCTGGGGCAAAACTAGTCCAGTTGAACTGATTTCTTGCATTCTCCTTGTACAGTCTGAGGCAGGACATGAACAATTTCCAATTTTCCCTGTTTGCCTATCTGTTTTGGGGGATAAGTCATCAAAGACGGTCCAAGATCCTACTTTGACAGTGTGACTGCAGAAAAGAGCTCTCACTCATACCATGTTCCTTTGCCTTGAGCATACCTTTCATTTTCCCTCGCATTTTGTTTCACTTACAACTTTGAAGAGGTTCATTATTGATTGAGCATCAGTATCAATCCCAGTCACTCGGTGCTTTGGTCTTTTCTCTCTGTGTCCCAGCAATACAATACCCTAGAAAAAGATGCTGTTTTGAAGCTTCATCTTTCTACTTCCCCCTCATGGGTGCATGGCTAGTGAGGTTCCTGCTTGTGCCTCTGTTCGATCTCCCTGGCTAGTGAGACCCAGAGTTCACCTCCTGCATGCACCTATAATGAGACTGCAGCTGTGTGAGCCTCTTGTTTTCCCTTCTTTTCAACAACTCCCTAAGCTTGAATGCTTGGAGCTGTCTGAATTTTTCAAAAGCTTGACCATGCCAAGAATATTTTTTCTGTAGGGCACCCTTTTTTTCTTCTTCTGCCCTCCCTGCCTCCTGAACTCATGATTCACTCAGAGACAGCTGAGCATTTCAGTGCATGATGATGAGAAACATGAAGAAGACATCAAAGACAAAACCAGAAACAAAGTCTGTCCTGACTTGGGATTATTGATTGTGATATGGGGTTATGTATTTTTGTAGGCAATGTCTGAAATTCAGTACCAAAATTCCCGAGTAGTGCGGGTACTCAATCATTTTATGTTCAGACTATCTGTAGTGTTGCATTTAACCTTAGCACAGGGTTTTCTTATAAGCACTACAGCAGAAACTTTTCTCTTTCAGCCCACTAACGTACCCCTGTGTCTCTGTTCTCTCCTGTAATTAAGCAGAGATGATGATGGAGATGAGGACGGTGTTAGCAATGAGGTGCAAGAGATTTTTTCTCTGTCCCAGACCTTGTAGTGACTCAGAGAAGCCAGTCCCAGCTTTGTACTGCCTTGGGTGTTTGTTACTAGAAAATGTTTACATTTCCTTTCTGTCTTTCTCTTTAGTTGTTTAGCTGAAATAATGACATTTTCCTCTTGAAAAGTTCTTAATTTGAAAAATGTTGAGCAGGTCAAACTCTAATTGTATTTTCCTCTGTGTTGTAAATGATTTGGAGGATATTTGCACATTTCCCTATGGTATTCCCAAGGCTATTATAAATAACTTTTTCACTTATAATGACTTGTTGATAGCAAGCCTTTTGGAAAGGAAAGCTTTGACATTAAACACAGGATATTTGAGCAGCTTATTTATGAGACTTCAGCACCAAGTTAAATGCCTGTTGCCATGGAAGAGGTTCTTGGCAATGTGATCATATGGGCATTTTTAATGTTTAGTTTTGTTTCATGTGTATTTTTGAGTTGACCAGTAATATTGCAGTGATTGAAACCTGTACCTGAATTGTTGACTGGTTAACACCTCAGCACTAACCAAGTGGGGCTAATCATTTTAGCTCAGGTGTGTCCAAACTTTCTGATCCTATAAGCTGTGTAGAGCTGAGTATCTTACATAACATACATACTTAGTTCATCAGAGATTTGAAGGACAGAGGAAATCTGGAATAATTCCCAGGTGAGAGGTGGCATCAGCTCCCTAATAGTTTTAGCACGTCTTTGTGGCCACAAGCTGGGCAAGCTGTGCACTTGAGTCCAAATAACCCATCTGTTGAACCACACAGTTAAACTAGATTTACCCTGTATTTCCTACCCAGCAACAGCTGGTGGTGAGTTGCAAAGTTGTATTGCCAGTATGGGAACCAAACCTGAACCATTCAAGAGCTGCAGGTGGCCTTAGAGCCACAGAGCAGATGCCTCAGCTCCAGCACTTATTCTAGAAGTGACAATATGGAGTTAAACTGGCAGCTCAATGTGGTGGAAATTCAGCCTATCTCCCTTAGCATGTATGGAGTTATACTGGGCTATACTGGGAAAGAGCCTGGCCTCCAGCTCTTATAAGGAAAATTTATCTTAATTATCTTACAGATAATTGGCATTCTGGAATGTTGGGAAATAAGTTTCCAGGGATTTATACAGGAAAAAGGAGCAATCACAAAAGCTGCTAATTGATTCTTTATCGTTGGCTTATTAAGAATACTACAAAATATGTTGATGTGGACTCTGGTTTGAAAAGCTAAGGATAATTTCCAGAGAGCCATGAAGGGTTCAGAGATGAGTTCCATAGGAGTTCAGATCTTGTTTATCTAAAAACATCTTGTGGTCACAGAAGAGGTTAGATCCATTTCTTTATATTAATAATTTGATTTGATTTGTGTGTGTGTGTCTTTTTCATTTAGGTCTGGCAAAACCCATGGGATTAGTTGAAGGTCCAGGAGGCTTGGGCCAGGGAGGAATGGCTGCTACCCTGAGAGATGATAGCCATGAATCAGAGACTAAGTATGAAGAATATGGTTACAATGCCCAACTCAGTGACAGGATATCACTGGACAGGTCCATCCCTGACTACAGACCAAAAAAGTAAGTTAATTCCACATTATTATTAAACATAGGTGATTGTTGTTCTCTTGGCAACATTCTGCTTTTCACATCCCTTCCTGGTTAGACAGCAATACAAATACCCCTGAGTTTAGTGAAAATTAAAAAGACCAACTACCATCTCAAGCATGAAGTACCATGTTAAATGAATAGCTAATTCTGTGAGTAATGCATTAGTCTACACATGCAAGGCCTCAGGTCAAACATCAGGATATTGGTACTTATTGGGTTTGGCTCACTTAGAAAATACCAGGTAGTGCCAGGTGAGCCCACTGTCAAAAGTGGGAGCCTTAGTCTGTGCTTCTTGTAATGTGCAATGAAGGGAGGAGGAGTGCCAACAAACACTTTGCAAACAGTGGTCACTTAAAAACCCAAACAATCAAATCAACAGTCTTTTCTTTAAAAAAGCACCTTCATTTGATGTTGTTGGAATCGTTTAGTCAGGGTTTGCAGTGTGCTGAAGCGTGGACCAAATGCAATCCATCATGGTCCCACAATGCACTAAGATTACTTTGGTGTATTCATTTTTATTCTAATGTTATAGTCTTCACATGCCTGGGCTATGTTTGATATTGCAATTATATGTTAAATATTTGTACTGATTTATTATATTTTGTATTAAATGTCTTTCAAATCTTTCATATTTATGGGGTTATGTATCTTCCAGATGAGACATCCACACTGTCATCCTACGAATGACAATCAGTAATGTCTTAATGCAGAGGAGATCAGCAGCAATGCCTACTTACTCTCAGGAGACAGAATTGAAAAGAATACTTAATTAATTTCTAATAATAATCTTCTGTTTTAAAAGACCCAGTGGGGCTCCTAGGCAGAACTGAAAGTTAAATAAAAAAGTATCTTACTAAGTGGCGAGAAAAGTTTAGCCAAGCAAAACAGCTGTGCTCTGTGAGTAGATTGCAATTGAATTAGGATTTTCGGCAGCTCAAGCTGCGAAAAACAAGATCCAGCAAAGCAAAACTTCAGCTTAACTACAAATTTCATTAGCTCTGCTACATATTAATCTCATCTCAGAAGTATTGACTCAGCATTTGTTTTGTAGAGACCTAGATAAAAGATGTGACAAAGAGGAAAAAAATTCTACTGCTTTGATATCACATTTGATGCAAGTGTATTGACTTGTTCAGTGATCTTATCTTCCCATCTCTATTGATGTATCATAAAAATCCATCATGGAATTATTCTGGGGAAAAAAAGTTGTCTCTAGTTATACAACTATTTGAGATGTGCATCAGATCTGGTCCAAAGACCCTTAAAATCAGTGTAAAGTGCTTCAGATGAAAGTCTGAGAGGTTTGACCTGGCCTGTTGTTTGCTGCTGCAGTCGGGTGGGTAATAAATGAGAATGCTCTACTAGGAAATAGAAAAGCAAAGGTTTTAGAGCTTGAGTCTAGCTCAGCAGCTGTCAGAAGCATGAGAACATTTGCAAAGCAGTGATGTTTCACTTCAGATTATACTCTTCCCCAGTTTAACTTGGAAGCTTTGATGGGTCATTCAGATAAGTTTTTTGACTGCTTATGTTGAGAATCTCAGCATGATTAACTGTCTGAGCTGCTGGGACAACTGCCTTTGTGTGGTGTTCGGACACTTTTACGGTGGTTCTAGTTAGGTCTAGAGGCTGCAAGTGCAGCTCTTGTCTCTAGCTACTTAAAAGTCCCGGGAAAACCCATCAGATTGCTTTTGCTATGAAAAATGAATTAAAGTTTGGAGAAGGTAGAAGCTCTTATTACATGAAGACTTTCATCAGCTTCTGTTAAAGGAGCTCTGGCTACCATTTGCTTGCCATTTTCTATTAGAAATTTCTGCTGTCCTCATGAGCAGCATTTTTTGTCTCCGAGTCCTTCAAATGCACAGCTACTCGTACACAGTCTCTTTTGCAAGCTCTTGCTCTAATGCTGAGAGGCAGTTTTCACTCCCTACCCAATCAACCTCTTCTTATCCACCATGTAGTACCACAACTGCTACACAGGTGATAAGGCAACATTGAGCTCGTCTTCCTCTTTGATTTAGGCACTCTGCTCTGATTATATATTGGTGAGAATGAAACCTCCAGATCTTTGAGAGAGGCTTTGGGAAAACCACTTATCTTTTGTCCAGCTTTGTATGCTGACTTGCCCAATGGTCTTACCTCTCCATCTCTTGGTAACAGCTCTCATTGCAGAGCTCTTCTCAATCTGCTTGTGATTTATATTCATGTCATTCACAGAACTTTACACTTTTAAAAAGGGAAGACTTTTCATTTCTGAATTGAGAAGCAAGGTAGAATTAATGTCCAAGGCAATGTACAAAGTCCCTTGCCAGTCTGTGAATAAAAGTGCTTACTTGGATTCTTATTCCCAAGGTATTACATCATGCTTTCTCCCCATTCTGGCTTCCATTTAAAATGCTCAGACCTACATATATGCACACACCAGTAGGTATTAAAGATATGAACCAGGAGAATTTTTAGTCAAGTCTGAATTGCATAGACACAGTTTATGAAAGAAAACACAATTTTGCTGTGGGAGTTGTAATATTCCAAGCTTAGTCGTCATCTTTTAAAAGAAATTTAATCAGAAATCTCTTTTAGTTTAGTTTATCTTTGAACTCCTCCCTTATTGTTGCCCAGTATCTTACTCTGCTAGAATAAGCCTTTTGTTCCATCTACAAGCACGGCTCCAGTAAACATTCAGCAGTTTAATTGCTTTTCAGGAGGTATTTTCATCTCCACGCAGCAAATTAAAAAAGCACATTACACTAAAGAGGTGTACAGCCAGACAGTGGGACCCTGAAGGCTCCGAAATTGCTGTCACCTCCATGTCCTTCAACTGCAGTGAAGTGTACAAGTCCGGGTGGTTAGTCCTGCTCTCAAGATGCTTTTTCCCCATACACACACAGTGTGTTCTTGCTCCCAGTGCAGATATTCCTTTTAACTCGGCAGCCTTTTCTTTACGATAGGAATTGCTAAGTCAGTGCAGGAGACAACAGTGGATTTTGTGCATGTTGTGTTTGTGTGCCAAATCGAAGCAATAACAGTAAAGAGCTTGCGTGAGATTACAATTCATACCATAATTACAAAATTATAGTTTGATCTTAACATGGTGTAATAAATATGTCTCAGCTTTTTCTTCTCCAACCTTGCACATCCCACAGCTTGAATGCTTGCCTTGTCTCTGGAAAGAAAGCAGATAACCCTACAGAATCAGCTCAGAAACATAACAGGGAATTGATATTTCAAGTTATGTTTAGTTTCAAGAGACATGTAATATAGAGAAGTTGACTCAGCATTTGTTTAAACAATGCAAAGTCTCCCCAACAGTTTGTAAGTTTGTTCAGTGTGACCTTGACAAATATTTTAATTTCTTGTTGGTTTTCACCTAAAGCAAATGGGCTGATTGTAAGGTTGTGCTGATGACCTTCCCATAAGGTATTCTGTGTCTTAATGGTGACTTTTGCCTTGGAGTAGTTGAGTGTTCTGAGAAGATGCAAGGACTGCATAGTGGGAATGAAAGGTGGAATTATTTTCATCCTCTGTCATGCAGGCACAGATCAAGCTTAAAAACATTTCTCGAGTCAAGGGCAAGGCATAAGTAAAAAGGGCAAGGGAAGTAGCACAGGTCTCTGCATGTCCCTGTTGCAGGTCCCGGTGGATTCTGCAGTGTGCTGAAGTTTTTCAAGGAAAAAATACATTGTGGAGAGCTCAGGATGTTTAACGTCTAAATCTATCTTCCCAGTATTAGTAGGACTTTCCAGACCTCCCTAACATACCCTGTTTTCTCTGCACCACGGAAGAAAGAGAAGCTTCCCTTGAAAGGAACAGGTTATTTTTCTCTTGGAAGCACGTGCCTGGCTAAGCTAGGGTTTGCTCTGTGTTTATCTGGGAAAAGTGTTATTTAATGGTGAAATAAAATTGGATTAACTTCCATTTATGTTATTCTATATTCAAAATGAGTGTTGAGATCACACAAACCTGAGAGCAGTGGAGATAAATACAATGTTGGCCAATGACCCTGATAGTAGAGAAGAGCCAAGTTTATCTGGGATGTGCTGTATTGCTATGATAGGCTCCAGGAATGGCAGCAGCCATCCATCTGCCCTTCAGGGGCAACAACAGCCTCACTGCTGCCAGCTGTAGCATAAAATACAAGCCCATGCTCCAGTGACAAAGGGTCAGACTCAATACTTCCCAATCATGCATGAAGACAGAGGTGCTACAGCCCCATATGACAGTAGATCTTGACTATATCAAAGATGAAGAATGCAGAAGTTGTTAAAACTTTAGGGAACTTCATTCAAAGGTGGGGAGAAAGGCCTCCAAACTTACAAAAGCTGTTTATTTTACAGTGTGGCATCCTGGAAAATTGGGAAGTGTCAGCTAACCAGATGCTTTCAGACAAAAGCATTGTCTCTCTGGATAAGATAAATTCCCCTGTTCTTTCTGGTGCACAGGCTGGATCGCAAAGAGTTGAATTAAACAGGTTGAACACCTGTAAATCTGGCATTTTCTAACTTTCTATCACTTGACTTTGCAACTTAAAAATGTCTGGGGTTTCCTTACATGCAGGACACGTCCATGCCTATGCACACATGCACTTGTCAAAACTACTTGCTGTGATGCATTACGCATACTTTTGGGAGAAGTTAATGTGATCCCAGAGCTTCCATAATGGCTAAATTGGCTTTTAGAAGAAATAGTCACTGCTTGGTGAGGATCTTTAATTCAACCGATCTTTTTTTGTGCAACTTGATGCCGAGTGTGTCGTGGCAGTTCAGTGATAACAGTAATACTAATACATGGATTCAGTCTGCTGGCTGTATCAGCCAAAGGAGATCTTTCTTTGTGTTATGGTCATAGATGTTTGCACTGAGAAAATTCAGCCCTAAAGAACAAAGTTATTAATGCTGAAGTAACTCAGGTCTTTAGCCATAAAAAGCAGAGGAATCTAGGTCTCAAGGAAATGACTTTCATTTATTCAGCTCTTTTAGAGAGGCGAGCGTTTTCGTTGCTTGCTATAGACATTTCACAATAGCAGAGGAATTGCAACTCTAGGGCTCTGAAGTGTAATTAATGGTTCACTCTGCTCTATACCTAAGGAAAAGCTTTTTTAATTACCTATCAAAAAGGATTCTGGAATTGATCAAACAGTGCTATCAAGGGGGCAGACTTGGTAAATAGACCTCTGATTTGTTCATTCAAGGGTTTAATAACAGTAGCAGTATGAGGGCAGTAGCTAGAAAACAGCCTTTCTGTAAGAGACTGTCCTTCAGTGGCTGGTGAGCTCAAGCCTTTTGAGAACGCAGGGAGCTCACCTTTAATTTTGACCCTTTCTTTTGGCAGTAGAGCTCTGTGGACTTGCTGTTATATCCAAGCTGCTCTTTCGAGTGAAATCACATATGAGTTTGCAAGTTCTGTGTCATGAGAGGAGGATCAGTGGTCGGGTAGCACAGCCCCTGCCCGAGGCTGTCGGAGCGGGCAGCTCCTCTGCCCATCTGTGTTGGACATCCCTGCAGGAGCAGGGCAGGAAGGCAGATGGCTTTCAAAGAGCATCAGCTTTTGCATCAGTGGATCAGAGAGGGCTAGACCTGGTATTATTTGATTTTCTCCACCTCTGCTGCTTGCTCTGCCTCATGACCCACTTTTCCAATCCTCTGGGGACAGTGGGTGTTCTTTGCACTGCTTAGAAAAATGACACAAGAATCTCCAAATTAGAACAGACCCTTAGGATTCTTCCCAGGTTAACCAGAGTGCAACATACTAGGCCCCTTTGCAGGGAATATTGGAACTGGAGCAGATCCAGAGCTTTTCAGGAATCAGAATTTCTTATAAGCAGACAATGACAACTTAAAAAACAACACCTAAAAATCTTTTGTGTTAGACTGAACATCTTCCGTGAAATAATTCTTTAAACAAAATGCTTAGACCACTGAAACATTTGGTTTACCATGAAAAAATTAGTTTTAAAATAATGAATTTTCTTTCATTAGCTTCTACCAATACTTTCAGATTAACGTCGGGTCACTGCAAACTGAAACATTTGTTAAAATTAAGCAGTTCTGTCTTTCTGCTGACAGAGTTTCACGTTCACAGTATGGGCACAGCATTTTGACTTCATTTAGGCTTATTTTTTAACAGGGAAACTTCTAAACCTTTTCTTTTGCACCCACTGTCAGTAAATCTTAGAAACCATGCTAAAATTCTGACAGCCCCATTTTTGGCCAGTCTGATTCCACATATGATGTAAGTTGAAGCAGAGAGAAGGAAAAACAGATAGAAAGTAGAGCAGACAGAATTACCTCCAGGCAACAGATTGGGATTGCTTATTGGAGGGAAATTGAATAAGAGATGAAACTAACTGAAGTGTTTTAATTAGATCCCAAATCAATGTCCAGATGTGGATTTGGAACGGTGAAGGGAGGCGTGTGTGTACACGTGCTCTGGGACTCTGTATAGATCTCGACTGGCTTTCCAAGCTACACAGGCTGGGCATTTTCCTCGGGCTGTGAATCCTCTATAAATAGCCCAGCAGCCTTTGCATACACATTATCTGTGTGCACAACTGGCAATACAGCTTCACAGAGACAGACCCAAGTCCAAGCTGACTTTCCATCTTGCCCAAGAGCAGAAGGCACTGGTGTGGGCCAAGTAAATCCCTGTGCTGCTTTCTCTGCAGAGAGCTGGGCTCTGACCAGCTACTGCATGGTGTTTAGTGTAGTAATTCTGACTCAGTTCATTTGGGATATCAGATGACAACTTAGATTTGCTCATACTGCTGCCTCTGGGCCAGTTGTGCTTATTTGTATATCCCTGTGTATGCCAAAGGCTTATCGCTGCATTTTGGGAAAGCACTTCCTATTTGGCTGTAAAGGGCTCAGACTGGAGCTGTGTAAAGCCCTCAAAGGAGGGGAAAAATCACTTGTTCCTCTGCCTGGGAAAAGAAACTCCCTGGGAATCGCAGGTACCACCAGCCTACCCCTGGCTTTACACCCAATGCTCTTTATTTGTGCTGTAGCTCTGTAGCTGTCACTGAGACCTGTAGTCGTGACTTGACCCTGCTTATGAAGGTACTGTAGGTCTTTTCCAAACCTCTGCAGAAGGTCTGCATAAATAATGATATATTAACTGGAATGTGGGCTCAAACCTTTGTCTCCAAAATCCCAGGTCACCATCGTCTTTGAATATTTAATTAGTTACACAATGTTAAATTGCTTCAGTGAGAAGGAACAGATTAACACTGTCACCATGTTTCCCAAGAGTAACAAAAAATGATTGAGAAATTTTCCAACCACTTCTTCAGGCCATCATCAGGAAGGTTCTCAGACTGCTTGCTATTGCCTGATCAACAGCAGTAGGACATGACCATGAAGGACTTTGAGGCTGCCCAGGTTGCACTACAGTAATACTCTGCCTTCTGCTTTGTTGTGCACAGGGGGCTTGGTGACCACAAAAGGTTTGGGCACACATTACCAGAGTTTTTTGCAGGACATGGCTCCTAAGCAGAGACTCTGCATGAACTGGACTCTGCTGTCTCCATAGTAGCAGTGCTGGACACGTGGCAATATCTCACAGTTATTTCTGATACCTGATAGAAGATTTCTCTGGCTTTTCCCATTAGATATGTTATTGATTCCCTTTTGTTTAGTGCTAGCTAGGATTTCCAATTAAGTAGTGACTTTAATTATACCACAAAGCATATAATATAGATCTTGATTATTAACAATGGCCCATGAGATAATGAAAGGAGAACCAGCAAGGCTAAATGAAAAAGAACCATAAAAATTCCAAAACCACCCCTTACACTCAAAAGCAGTAAGTTTCCTCTTGTAACATTTTTGCAGTGTCTTTGGGTATATTAATTGTTGAAGACAAATTCTGCATGACTGTCAGCACTAATAAATGTAGATTTAGTGGCGGCTGAATTTGATTAACTAGAGAGCATGAAAAATAACTGATTGCAATGTTGTGTTTAAATGCAGTAAGCCTGGAAGCCATTCCCTGCAATTTGTCTGCACCATAATGTACTCTTGAATACATGAATAGTTTACCTAAGGTGGGTTGCATAACATTGACTGAAAATTAGACAGCTAATTCAAGGTGATCAACTCGGCTGCCTTTATAGTCAACAAAGGAGAAGACCATGTGGTAGCATTGCTTAAGATGTACAGTGTGTGATGTCCTCTGGAGGTCTTTCCCTCAACAACCCAGGACAGCCACCTTAAACGGGTTTTCAGATGAATCCAATCCAAAATGCTAAGTGCTTCAAGGCATACAGAAACAAGCGGGGATTTCTCTATTAGCAGCACATGCTGAAGAATGACCTGCCAGCATATGCAACCTGGGCAAGGTCCCCACTCAGCAGCTGCAGAGGTAAAATTGTGGAGGCAGCACAGTTTTCAGCTGGGAGGAAAAGGAAAGATGATCAAAAAGTTATTTTGCATCCCTTGGTTTTCCTTACAGATTATAAGACTAAGTGTGGCTCATGTGACCTGCACACTTACAGATGTACTTTAGACTGTAGCAATTTTCTGAACTCGAAAACACAATATTTTCATAGCAGAAGGATTATTTCCTTCTTAAAAAAGAGCAATTGTGGGATTCTGTCTTCAAATTGTGTACAGTATTCTTTCATAGGTAAATACCTTTCTGTAAAGCAGAAGCACTACTGAGTCCCAGCCATGACTTGCACCTGTGTGTTGGCATTTTAAAGTTTCTTTCATTTCCCTTCCCTGGGCCCATGGCTGATTGTTGGCTACCATTTCCAGGGAGAAAAGGCTATTCCTGTAAATTTCTGAACTCTCATGTTATGTTAACACTCCATGGTATCACTTTACAGGATAAAAAGAAGTAACAGAACAAGTCAGGCAATGACTTCAGGGTGGTTTTCCTTTTCCTTTTATGTTTCCCTGCATGTATCTCTGTTACACTACACCTCCCGTCCTTCTTAGGTCTTTGAAGGAGTTTTTCTGAAGGTTTGAAATGGTTTCTTTCTTGAACTTTCTTGAATCAGATTTAGTTCTGCTGAACATGTGAGATACATATTATCTCCAAATGCCTTCTTGGTGTAATTTTAAAAATTAGCTAGTTCTGGTTCCTGTTTTATTTGGATAGGTTTCATAGTATATGAAAGTCAAGGTTTCAGGTCAAATAACATCAACGTTTTTTAGGTGTTGTTGATGTAGGTTGTGTCTTTGCAATAAAAACATGAGCAGGCCAAAATGTCAGCCAGTTTAGTCTTCTGTCTGAAATAAAACTGAATCGTGAACTCCAAGCTGATGCAGTGCTTCATTTTAATAGTGTTGGTTCTTGCTTGTTTTGCCTGTGTCTCCTGTTTTGAGTGAATTTAGTGCTAATAAAAGTGAGAGACTCTTAAAACACACCAGAGGCAGAAGTAGCTGATGGTTGCAGGCGAGAAAAATGTAAGCTCCCTGTCTTAGTTAGCTTGATCTAGATGCTTTCCAAGGTTTTCTTTCTCTGAAACAGTACCTGCCAGTTAAGTTGTTTGATAGTTTTATGATGTTCCTTCAGTGTTCTGAAAAATTCTTGGCTTCTGTTATATTGCTTGTAAACCTTCTGCTGTGATCTCAGACACAAACCATAGTCAAGCCAGTCAAACCTTGCTGGATGTGACGCCAAAAGAGGTCCAGGGACAGTCACTTCCCATGCAATCTTTGCACTCTTTTCCCTAAATTTCTACCAAACCAACTGTCTGTCTTAATAAGAAATCAATGTGCATTTTTGACCTGCATCCTTTTGGCCACAAGAAATCCTGCAGCAGCTGAATGTTCCCCCCTAGAGACTTCTGTTGAAATGGTACAAACCCCTTGGAGCAGAAGCTCCAGGCCTGTGCCTTGATGCCTCCTTTGTAAAGCCAGCATCAGGCTGATCATTGTTGTCTCTGTTTCTTGGCTGTCCAGGCACATTCATATAACCCTTTTTGAAGCAGGCACCATGCAGTATCTGTTACAAGCCTCAGAAGTCCAAGGCAGTGAAAAACTTGCTCTCTGCATATAAGAGAAGGGGACCAGGGTGTAAAATGTGGTGTAGAATCAGATTCCCTTGCATTGAGAGGAACAGTCTCGTCAGCACTGTGGAAGGAAGCACGACTGGGAGTGTTTGACCAGTTGATGCATTGTAATGTCATGGTCACTGGAGAAACACAGGGCATGCTCTTTGTTTCTAGTCTGTTTAGTTTGGTTTTGGTTTTTTTTGTTTAGTGTGCAAGGAAATGCTCTGTCTTAAGGCAACTAGCCTAAGTCTGGAATTAGTGAAATCTTCGGGCAAAGTTACTCTTTGCAAAGACACTTGGTATATGCTGCATTTTCTTCAGTTAAGGAACCTCCGTACTTTATTGTGACCACCTCTGGTGTGATCAGAATGTACATGAAAAGAATGCTTGGAAAATACTCCCAGTGTTTCTTAACACCCCTCCCCAGAAAGAAAGCTGAAAGGCCCTTGCTCAGCAGAAGCTTAGCAGTAGTGACAGAAGAGGAAGCAACTTTATTCTCTGTTTTCTGTAGAGAATTATGATATGGCTAATGTATTGTGTAGGGACCACTTAAGCAATAACAAGGCATTCTGTGGAGGAGAACAGCAGAGCTGTCTGTCTAGCACAAATGCACATCTCCTTGTATGTCTGCATTAAACACAGAAAATGAGGACAACTGTCCTGCAGACATCAGGCAAAATCCAAATCCCCTTCTAAGAAGTGCACCTGCAGTTTGTGGTGGTGGTGGTGTGGCAGGATTTATCAGTGAGTCATTAGGCAGCTTTAAATTACGGGAGATTTCATCTCTGTGCATTGCTTGTGCACAAAGCTCCCTGTTTCTCAGCTTCTAGAAGCGAAGGCCTCTGGAGTTGCATTTTACCTGTGTGAGATGCCTTCAGGTTGTCAAATAGCTCCTTAATTAGTTTATTTTCTTCTTTGCTCCAAGGGGTGAGTATATTATTTATTCTACGCTCCCAGTCTTTTGTTAGTCTGCATTTATGTATTTTGTCTTCATTGTACCCTAGCACCAGGTTCCCTCTGGGATAGTATGAAACACTTTCCTGGCAGAGATGGGAGTTCAGACTTGACTAATGGTGGAATACTGAGAGCAGCAATAATAATTAAAACAGTGCACTAAAATACCCTTGGGTGCTGTTGCCAAGCTAGGCTGTACCCCTAAAATTCCAGAGAAAAGGCATAAATTTTTGTTATTTCCACCCACAGAGGGAACAGTTGTCTCATTCGGTGACTGGAGTAAGTTTCCATCCCCGCTGTGGATGTTTCTTTAGGACACAGTTCTCCCAGAGGGTCACGGTGCAGTTTACATTAAACTCAAGATAAAAATGACATTGAAGCTTTGCTCCTGTATTTTCCACACTGCCTGAAAACAAATGCATGACCTAGAGCTAGTTCATTGGTTTATTGCCTTGGTGTTACTAACCCGTGTGTACCCAAGAGACAGGGAGTTGTGTTCTGTTTGCTCACAGAGGAGCACTTGACTCTTTTGCCTGACAGATTTGGGAGTCTCTGGAAGCAGTGAGGGGTACAGGTTTGAGCAAATAGTCTGGATGAAACAAGTTGAATGTGCCTGTCTCTAGATGAGAGGTGGAGAAGAGCATGGTTGTGAACACAGCCTCAGTCTGCTGGGCAGACAGTTAATGGGAATAAACTGTTCCCCCTGTGCAGAGCACTTGCTTCTAGGTTTCTTTCTGATGGCATATTAATTTCAGTCTGCAAACACTGGAGATGTGGCTTCAAAATGTGTGGTCTATGGGCAAGTGGGAAAAGACATCAGACAATACAGAGAGTAAAATGAAAATGGTGCTCAGCAGGCAGATTTGGGCAGGAGCAGCTCCTGGATTTGCAACAGTGGCCATAGCTTCTCAGAGTCAGGAGAAGATAAGCATGTGTCCTTGGTCTGCTCAAATTCACAATCATACTGAAGTATGTTGCCTGATCTAGGACGTGTGCCTAATTTCTGTCAGCCTGAATGAAGAGTGAGCATCTGCTCACCTGTTTTTTCTGAATTAAGTAAGAGTTTACAGATTAAAAAAATATCCCCACACATTGAAGTGTTTTGCTGCCATGAAGTGTGTGTCCTAGATACTAACTTGGTGCTAGACAGTAAATATGGCTGGATTTTACTTTATTTATTTATTTCTAAGTGTAACCAAAATTAAATTAAAACACAAGAGTTTTCTGAAGCTCCCAAAATAACTAGAAGATAAGAAACTGTTGTTAACATTTAACTTCTCAATGCATGGAATTGTTGAATACTGTGCTGTTCACCTCTAGCTAGCCTTTAATTTAAACAAAAGCTATAAAAGTGCAATTAGGCTCCAGTCCAATGAAGCACTTAAATATGTTCCTAGTTTTAAGTGTATGAGTAACCCCAGTGAAGTTAAGACATGCTTAACTGCTTTATTTGAATAGGACATTTCATAAGGCAGTTATAATACCCAAAGAACAATCCTGAGAGTACCACTGGGAAAGATGTAAAGAGGAGCCCCATCTGCACTTCAGTATCTGTCTGCTCTTAGGTTTTCACAAAGCTGGTTTTGCCCAGTGATTCTTTTTCCTGCAGAGCCCTGATCCAAAGTTTGTTGAGATCTTTGGATGTGCTCCATCATCTCTTGTTAAAGAGGCTTAGTTTGTCAGGCAGGCTCCTGCTCGTCTACAGAGGGAAATACACACAGCGCATGCACCTTCATTTGTCCTCTCTGCCTGACTCAGAGACGTGGCTTTTTATAGACATGTTGCTACTACTGTCAGGCTCTCAGCTCAATCCCATATAAAGCATCTAAACATCATGGATTTAATACTCCCATTTTCAGTGCTAAATCAATGTTCTTTATGCATTTGTTCTTGGAACACTGCTCTATTTGAACCATAATTCTTCCCACATACCATAAACTTCGTCTGTTTTCACTCTGATAGAAATTGATCATTTAAAGCAAGAGGAAAAACCCTGTGACTACTGTTTAAACATTTCAAGGCTGTTGCTGGTTAGTCGAGTCAGCTTGTGCATCACTTCAGCACACCAAGTGCTGTGATTGCCAGCATTACCTTTCTGGCCTCCAACCAGCCTTGCAACTGCTGGGACAAGGCAAAATTAAGAGCTTCTCACTATGGTTTTGGCAGGCAGTGAAAGGATAGGTTTACTCACCTCCCATTTGTTGTTTACTCCTCCAACCATCCTGTATTTGTACATAGGTATAAAGAAATATTATGCTGCACAACTGGATTTGACCAGAGATTAGAGCTGGTCTCCTGTGAAATACAACAGAGCCCATTAAATAAAGGACTGTTTGCCAAATATTGTCGTATGTCCTCCCAAGATCATAAAAAAACATTGTTAGCTGAAGTAATAGTGGAAAGTGATTGCATCCCTCTATCCTCCTCCTTACCACCACCCTGCAATGTGGCAACAAACCTGTAATGAAATCCGTGAAGAGCTCGGCAGCAGTTACCTTGAAAAACTTTTTTCTTTCCCTACATTTCTACCTGGTGCTGTGATACTCAGCCTCTGTCCAGCACCAGCAGCACCAGGGATTGAGATAGTCAAAATTAAACAAAAGTACCTTGAATTTTTAATATTAAATACTTGCAGAAAAAAAAAAAATAATAGTCAAGGATAACTTTCTGTATTTGCATATTATTATCTGAATAACAAATAGCTTCAAGGTTACAGCAAACTGTTCTGTGCAAGTGGAAAATGGTGAGCTTATGCTTATACATTATTTATTGAAAATTATTCCTTTGGTTTCATCCACTTCACTATTTTTTCCTAATGTCTGGCATGGACTTGGAGTGCAGTGGGAGAGACACTTCAGACAAGGTGGTAGTGTAAGATTTGTAGTCCGCTTTTGGACATCTGAGCTGTTACCTTCTGAGTCAATTCTTCCTTTGCATAAAGATGTTTTCTTGGGGCCTTGATTCATCACTTGGTGTAGAATAGTACTTCTTAATGGGAAATCTGATAGGAATCACTGTTGGAAATGCAGATAAATAGCTGACTTTGCATTGCAAGATGGAGAGTAAATGACCCTTGGTGGCAGGAACAAGAAGTGATGCCACAGGGTAGCAGCCAGTTTTGTGAATGCCCCCTAAAAAACATTTTCTAGCTTCTCAAATGGCTCTTTGGGAACCTTCCCCGTCTGAAATACGAGGTCTTAGTTTTGGCAAAGCACTGAGATGAGAGTATATTCTCTCTCCTGCATAGACGGCACAGTTCCCAGAATTAAGTTTCAAAAACTTGTACAAAAAGTTGTGCTTTCTGAATATATTTTGCTGGTAACGTTTTCGAATCAAAACGCTGTGATTGTGAAATGGCAAAATATCCTTAATTTTGCCTTTATTTAGTTTCATTTCAGTGGTTTTATATTCATTTCAAGTTGAAAGAGCTCTCCCATCTCAAGAATTTTTCAATTCCACCTTTATTTTAAGACAACTCTTGCCTAGTTTTTACTTTGAAAGGATCCAAGAGAAAAATCCAATTGGAACAGGGACCAGGGTCTTTCAAAAATCTTCAGAATCACTTCACAAACCCCAATAAGCCAATAGTGTTTAATCACCTAAATTTAGGCAGAATGCATGTCACTTGGAATTTACTTGGACTCTTCCTTAAATGTAAGTGCAGCACCATTAAAAATAAAGTCGCATGAGGGATACAAGTTCTTTGGGGATTTTTGAAAAGCATTTGAAGGCAGATTTCAGCTTCTCCATTAATTTCCAATCAGGGCTAATGCTTTGTGATGCAGCATGCATACAGCCACAGGCAGATCCGAATGGGCACACTAGGGGATAGAATGGAAATTTCTTACAGATGGTATTTCAAAACATATTAGTGACTCAAGTTAAGTTACCAAAAAAAGGCAAATACTTTTTACTGCAGAAGGATCTGAGCATGAGCGTTTAGCCATTTTTCATGTTAATAAAGGGGCTTGTTTTCAAAGTGATTTGCACTAGATTTAGCATTTTTATATGTATAAATCAATATGAGTATTAGACATGATGGCATGCTTCTGTATTGTTTGCCTGAGGAAAGCCAGAAATAGCTTGCTGAAATACAAGGCCTCTTATTTTACGTGTGGTAGCTGCTTTTGAACAGTCTAATGATCTTAAATGTAGGGGTTAATAGTCTTTACAAGTGGAACCATCTTCTTTGTGATGCTTATGTTAACTATGCATATATATTGTGCTATCAGTCATTGGTTGACAGTTTTTAGGGCTTTCTACCATACACATAAAATAATTTGTCATAAGAAAAGGGAGGAATTGAACCAAATAGAGCAGCAAGTGTGTTTAAACCCCCCCAAAGATACAAACATGGGTTTGGGTTTGGGTTTGTTGGTTTTCTGTTGTGTGGGTTTGGGTTTTTTTAATTTGTTTGGGGGTTTTTGTGCAGAGTAATTAGTTCCAGTTCTACCAGCCTAGAATTTAAAAAGAAAGGAAAAAGAAAAAAAAAAAGAATGTCTGATTGTCAGGAAACACTTGTCCCCTGTATATTATTGCAACTTCATGGGGACCTTTAACCTACCTGTGAAACTGCCTGTCCCCCAGCTTGAAAAGGCTTCCTTCATGGGAGTATTACAGGACAGCAATTCCTGTAAATTCGGTCTTTTCTGTAGGAAATAGGACAGGGAAGAGAGAGTTTTAAGGTATAAAAGGCATTTATTTTAAAAAGGCTGTTGCTGCTTTTCACTCTGCAAATCCTACAGGCATGAAGTCCAATTGCCCAGCCTGGGTGTGTGGGAAGTTCTAGGAGCAGATGTGTGCTGGCAAACTGGTGTATTGCAATCATTTGTTTCTGGTTGATACTAAAGGATATTTTTTCCTGATACAAGAAGTGCTTGAGATTAGCTCAGAAACAAGGCTTTGGTCCAGTTTCTTTCTGATGAATATGGTTGATTTCTTTCTTAGACTTTTGGATGCAAAATAAGGAAAAATGTATCAAGAAGTCTTGTAAAAAAAAAAAGCCTCTGGGAATTCCAACAGTATGGAGTATATTTAAGACCTCAGTTTATTAAAATCCTGAAAATGACCATCAACATCCCTGTCTACCAGAAAAGCTGAAGGACAGCTTATTTTAGTTGACTTCCCATGACTACGAAGCACTGAAACACTGCAGGAGGAGGAACAGCTGAGCAGGTGTATTTATTTTAATGAATTCTTCTTTAGGGATAACTGCTGAGGACATGCTGCATGGAGTGTGGCCAAGGGAGCAACTGAAGTCAGGTAGAAGTTACTCAGGGAAGGAATGTTTTAAATAATGCATGCTATGAAGATGATCTCTTGAGCAATAGAAAAGTAGTCGTTTATTTGGCACTACATTTAATTTTTGCAAGACTGACATTCAGTTGTTTTATCAAGAAGAATTAGGCATTAGAGCTCAAAATTGGCTTTCCTTGCTTTGGCAAATACTTTCTTTGCTAAGCACCCAAAAAGGTGGATGGATACAGGAAGTCAGTGTTAATGCTGAATATCCAAATACAGGCAGGAGAGGTATAGTACTTGCAGAGGTGGAGGGAAAACTACCTCAGTTTCTTTAGCCATCAGTCACGGGAATAAATTCACCCACCATATCCTTCATTCATCAGTGTTGGTGATTTTTTGGAGCTGCCTAGACTACCAAGCTTACAGCACTAACAAAATTGCACTGTCTCTTGTACCTGCAGTTCCCCAGATAAATTCAGGAAAAAGGAGAAGGTGTTGATTTTTATCCTGTATGATAAATCTTTGTGTTCCATAAAGTTACACAAAATGCAAAGCAATAGCAGAAGGTACCTTCTGGTATCACCATAGTTCCCAGGCTTTTTCTGAGAGCAGATGTAGCTTTGGTTTTTACCTTACTTGTAAATACAGTGGGCTGCTTCTCTCTAGATACATAGACCATCAGTGTTCTGTACCACTGCTCCCTTGCTCACAGCTGTGAGTTTACATTATTACATGATTCCTAGCAAATGCTGTCCTTGAGCTGCAAAACAGAAGGAGAAAGCAAGAGAGTCTTGTAGTCAAATATTTACTGTGTTTTCGTTTGGTTTTGGATGGGGCAGAAAAATCCATCTTTAGTAGAAAGAGAATGTTATGGCACAACACAGTGAGCAGCTTCTGTTGAGAAGGAGAATTAATTAGAAAGGAGTTGAAGCCCTCTTCCTGGCAGATTCATGATCCATGAAGCTAATCAGTTTTGTAGCCTGTCATTGCTTTTGCCATGGACTGGTCAGCAGTTGCATCCCGTGCTGGGGAAGGAGATGTTTGCAGCTTGTCACATTTTCACTGTTATGCCAATGTGGAATGAGAATATAATGCTAGTTTCTTTCTTCACCTGAATGTTACTATTACATCCAGCACTAACTGCAAAGCCTCGGTGGTCTTCTGGGGTAAAAAATCAGACATTGAACTAGCCAGCAAATTTAGTGATTGAGCTGTTGTAAGTTGTCTGTGCCTATGGAAGTCACAGCACCATTTAGCTCCTATAAGGTAACTGTGTATGTAAGATTATTCTGAGCCTTTGGTTTAAGTAGGTTCAAAACACACATTGACTTGGTGATTAAAAGTAGTATTTGTAAGCATTAACAAGCAAAGATTCAATAATCTTTATGATATTTATCTTTGTCCTTTCATTGATCGTGTACCCAGTGAAGTGCCTTTCCCACCTCTTTCCCCTGCTGGCTGTAAAACACAAACACAGACCATTCTGCAGGTGTGGTGCATGTTGTAATTTTTTTATGCTGGAATTGCAGGGGAGGTTTCTTCATGCCCAGCAATTTCATCAGGTTTGTGAAGGAGAGAAACTCACAGTTATCTCCATCCCAGTGGTTCATTGGAAAAACATATCTTGTATTAAATACTTTAAAGATTCATGAAGCAGCTTTAATTTTGTTTGCATTTCTTCCTTGAAGGGTAAAGCTGTCAGAAATCTCTAAATGCATTGCCTAATCCATTTCCAAACTCAGTATATTAAGGTCTGCAAGCAAAACTCATTTTTGGAGTTTAAAAGGTATGTAGAGAAGAGAGAAGGCAGGATTAAGAGAGTAGGAAAGATTTGTCTTTCCCTTTTCCTTTCTGCTGAACTACCTCCATGGTTGTAGTGTCAACCCTTTGTGAGAGACAGCGCAGCTCAGATGGACTGCAAGACCTGCTTTGATAATTATAGGACTTCACATGTTTCTGTTGGATCAGATACAAATGGAGTAAATGCATCTGTCAAGGAATGAAGGTTCAGACAAAAGAATCTTCCCTTCCCTTTATTGACTACAAGCTCACAGAGCTGCTCTGAGCAGGCTTACGTGCAGCTGGGAAGCTTTTGTTTTCTCATTGTCCTGGTTTCTAAGCTAACACCTTTTTTGTGTTAGTATGTGATTTTTTTCCCCAAGATTCTGGTCTTCCAACCAAAGAGCCTTTCCTTATTCCTTGTGCATGCACAGACAGTGCTCACAACTGTGCTCAGGGGGCTGGCTGGGAAATGTGTGTGTAAGGAACAATTTCAATGCAAAGGAAAGAAAGAGAGAAAATCCATCCTCAGCTAATCCATGGAAGTGATTAGCCATGGCATTGCCTTCTCCAGCAAAGTGCTGGGTGCAGTGCTGGTGTTGTGGGCTCCCTGAGCAGAGCAGCCAAGCTTCTTCCCGAGAAGAGCTACCTTAAACACCAAGACACATTACTGCACGGTATCAGAAATGGATGATTTCTTAATGTCTCACAGAAGTCCTTTTGGTGGTCAGGTTGAAGCATCTAAACCTTGCTAGGACACCTTCATGCTGTTTGATGTCCTCCCCTTCTGGTTACTTTTCTTCTCAAAATGAATAATATAAGTGAATCATCTCATGTTAAGCTCCTCCATCATTACCTCATAGATTTCTTGCCCAATGCTTTCCCTCTGTTTCCAGACTGCTGCTCCAACCATTTTCTGAGAGGATGCCCTATGCCTTATTGCAAGTCAGTAGGTTTGTTACTACCTTACTTTTCATGGGACTTCTCTGGAATGAGAGAATAAACTGCTTCCCTGCTGTCATGCTCCAGGGCCAAAGTCAAGGACTGCACCAAGGAGAACTTCACATGTCCTCCTGAAGCTCTGACTTTCTCAACCCTGCATACAGGCACAAGTGACTGAAGGTTACATTTCAGTATGTTGTCAGCATCCTGCCAAGAATGAAGTTCCAAAGGTGTTGTGACAGTGGGCATGGTTGTGCTTTGATGGTAGAGCATCCTTGCGTGTGACTTGCTAATGTCACTATTTGGCTCAGGGTGCCAATTGCTGGTTAGAGTTTCTTGGAATGAAGGAAGTATTAACTGTAAATTGCTGTGGCTGGTATCTAATTACAGAATACATTGGGAAGCAATTGGGCAACAAGCCAACAAAGCACTTAAGCACCCACTGATTTTTAAGGAAAGGCCCTTAAATCCTTAACTGGGATTGCTTGTGCTCTCAGACATCATCAGAAGTGTTTGTTAGTGGACCACTACTTTCTCCTGACTACCTGAGCACATCCATCTCATTTTCTGAAGGGACTTAACAGAGTTGGGAGTTCAAGGTTGACTGGAAGTCTGCTGAAAATAAACTCCTAAATCACTGCTGTACATTGAAAAGTCTACTCAGCTGGACAGCTTCTTTTGCTGTTCTTCATCCTAGCTGTGATAAATAAAATTATGACAGCTTTTAAATGGCTGTGAAAGTCTGAGGATTGCCTCTGCCCATCTAGATGTTCCCGCTGCCATGAGGTTGCCCGAGTTATTCTAATCCATAATGGTTGGAGTACTCCTTCCACATGCAGGCATAATGCAGTTTTTCAACTATGCCCTGCTAACAGAGAAAGAGGAGAACTAACAGAAAGAAGGTTGTGGTAAGAAGTGATTGGGTTGACTTAACCCACGTGGGATAATGAATTCCAAACAGCCTTTTATCTAAAGCAGTCCATGATGCTCAACAATGTAAGTAATTATTGAGAACCACAGCATGAAAAGTCTTGTGAACCAGTGGGACCATGGAGTCACATTTAGGATAAAAACTCATTGATTTAATATGATGATGAACAAATAAGTCAAAAGCGGAGGTTATGGTTTAGGTGTCCTGATTTTAAAGCCTGAACTAGAAATACCAATTTTCTCAGAATGTAAGTGGGAGGATGGAAGAAAAGCATTGAGGATTAGTTCTACTCAGCTTTCAGTTTGGACAGGAACTTGTGACTGGGTCCCTGGGTGTTTCCATCCACTTAGTGATACAACAAGTAACTTTTTACACCAGAAAAGTTCATTTGTGTTCATCTGACCTTTCCTTTGATAGCATGGCCCTCTACCTTGCAAGCACTGCTTTGACTGCCCTCTCATTCTTACTGTACTTTCTTCTCCTGTCATAGCCTCTTTGCTGTGTCCAGACTTTGGCTACATGGTTTCTTCACTTCTTTCCTCCTAGCTCTGAGTGCTGATGCGGGACCCAACCGGATGCACAACCTGGGATGGGATCCCTCCTCTGTCTCACTTTTACAAGCCACGCACCCACCCCTTGGGTACCAGTCCAATTTACTGAGATGCAATCTGCTTTGTCCTGCTGATACAAGTGAGGCTCTGAAGCAAATTGCTGTCAGATCAAAGATGTCCCTCATCAAAGGAAATTTTGTAAGGTCCATGTTTTTAGCTGATGGCTCTATCCCATAAGTGAAGTATTCCTGATGGACTTCTTTGATATGTTGGTGTGGTCAAGAGGAGAATCACATTCAAAAGGAATTAAAAAAGGAGGCTGTGTCAGAGCATTTACACCTCCTGTAAATCTCTGTCCTTATTCCCAGTTTATTTATAGATTGTGTAAGAATTCTGCTTAGCCAGAAGTTTTACACAGTGGTCTTCTGCATGGTACAGGCCAGCAGCAAGCTGCTGGTAAGTAGCTATAGTAACACTGTAATCAATGACAAGTACTCAAGTCTCTGAGCAAATACTGCTGGGATGAGTAGGAATTAGGAATAATTGCACTTTACTAGAATTCATAACTGATTCCCAGAGGTTATCCAACAGTCAAGCCTTTGCTATCCTCCCCATCCTCATGACTGCTGATAGTGGGGAAAAAGAAATGATTGTTATGCCAAAGCAATGAGCAAAGAGGTCAGAAAGTTTGATAAGAGCAGGAGAAGTCATTTGCTGTGATATCATTAGCAGTTTTTCAGAGATCAGGTTCAGTAATTGCTATTCTGAATGGCTTTTGACTGTGAGAACATGTGCATAATTTTTTTAAGTTAGCATCTTTGGTAGTGAGAGAGAATTCCACTAACATAAGGCAGTGTGGTGTTACAGAGGGGCATGGACGGGGGGCTTGGGAAGCAGCCTGGGAGCTTTTCTCTGATCTGTGTGGCTTCTCCGGGTCTCTTTTTCCTTCTCAAAATGGTCTATGGCAACATACATGTATCAGGGAGTAAGCACAAAAGGAAATGGTGAATCTCAGGATGTAGATGCCTAGCAAGGTGATGACTCGGATGGAAATATTTCAAATAATTATTTTTTTTTGCAAATATTTCATCAAGTTTATGCCTGTACAAAAACATGAGTTATTGCTGCACAAACTACCAAATCAGAAAGGGTGGCAAGTGCTCTTTTCATGGACAAATGCAAAATGTGCTTGAGAGAGTCCTGGTTTTGTAAATATGAGATCTAATTATGAACCAGCAGCAGACCTTGTGATTGTTCCCCTGGCACCACAGACAGGCTATAGTATTGTGGGCCTTCTCCAGGTTGTTTTTGAGCGAAATCATTGAAATTCTTTTTCAAGAGATGCTTTTAAACATCTAAGAGCTTGAGAGTTGCTACAAGTCTGTACGTGTGCAGATACGCTTTGGTTTTCACTGGGTTGATGGAAAGTTTGCTGCCTCTAGCTATGTGCTTTCTTTTGAGTTTTTACCACATCTTTTTTTAGGGGTTAGAAAGAACAAAGCCTGCAAGTCCCTATATGATGGAGAGCAAATGAGGAGAGGATGCTCTTCAGTGCATTTTACCTCTCAGTGACTGCTTGGGTCTGAATTCTTTCTTCTCTGCAGGTGCAAACAGATGACCTACCCAGATGACCTGCCCCAGATCTCTGTGGTCTTTATATTTGTAAACGAGGCGCTGTCTGTCATCCTGCGCTCGGTGCACAGCGTTGTCAATCACACCCCATCGCACTTGCTCAAGGAGATCATTCTGGTGGACGACAACAGTGACAATGGTGAACCTTTTGTTGGTGGTGGTTTTGGTTGTTTGGTCTGTTGTTGTTGTTTATGGGTTTGTTTGTATTTGTCTGGGTTTTTGGTTGTGTTTTTTTTTTTGTGTTGGTTGGTTTGGGTTTTTGTTGTTTTGTTTTTAAATGTTGGGATGAAACAGTGTGGAGTTATTCTGCATTTAAACAGCTGAGGGAGAAAGGTCATCCATGTAACTACTGATTTATGGCTAATAAGCTAGATCAGAAGTTGCTGTAAATTAATGTACCTCTATTAGAGTCAGTAGAATTTACAAGAGTTTGTGTTTGCTTATGAGAGGGTTGATGGAGTCACTTGAATAAAGCTGTGAGTAAATACTAACTATTTGTATATCAAATAAATATTATGTCGATAAACCCTGCTGATTTCATTGAAATCCTCACAGGATGAATGGTATTTGTTTAGGCAATCTTAATAGAAGAAAGACACTTTTCTCCAGATTTTCAGATCCAGAGGAGCATCAACATTAATAGGCTAACAGTTTAAATTCTGCTTCCAAGGAAAAACAGGGCTACAGATTCTCCTTAACAATAGTTTCTACTGTTTTACATGGCAGCACACTTGGCTTCTTCATAATTTAAACAGTAGTTGATAATACTACATTGAGTCAGGTTTTTTTGGTTTTGAGATGAGTAAATCAGGCTATGAGAATGAAACAGAATTGGCATGAAGCATGTGCAACTCTCAGGTCATCTGGTTCATTTAAGTAAAAACAACACTTTGGTTACAGCAATTAAAACTCAAAATATTGATGAGAATATAGGGTGCTATTAACCAACATGTTTCACAGGCTGCTTGGGCTTGAAGAACTTTTATGATACAGGTGACTAACAACTTTTAAGTTGTTGTACCTTCGACTTCTAGAACTGTTGCAGCTTCTCAGATAGTATTTGTTAAAATAAGGCTCCAGTTCCTCCATAGCATTTCCTTCATAGATTAACAGCTTTAAATTTTTCAGTTATAAGGTGCTGTTCCTCTTCTAGAGAAAGGAGGGTTGATAGAACAAATCATAGAACAAATCATTAAACCAAATATAAGTTCCAAAACCTACAGATTTAAGAAACCTTTTTGTCCAATTCTGCTTGCAGTTATGGCCCTGTAACCTATGGAGAAGTTATGTGAGGTTGTATACTATTCAAGTCAGTGTAATACAGAGGGGACTTGGACTCACTGTTTCTCAGTGAACTCTTATATGGCTTTTCTCTGTCATTCTGCCAGATAACTGGAGATTTATCAGGTCTTTGATTCTGATGATAATGATTCTACTGTGTAATATAGATCAGAAGAATGAGACTTCTAATGTCCTGGAAGCTTCTACTAGTTTTCTTAATAAATATATTTGAGTAAAATCCTCATTATGAGTAAGTTGCAGTGTACATGAATTACCAAAGTAGATTGATTTAGAAAAATACAGGGACCATTTTGGTAATTTGCCTGTTTATGAGCTTATTAAAATGAAGCTGTATAAAGGAGTGAATGAGTTCTGCTCCATCTGTGGGTGAATGCCTGAAAATGAACAAAAGAGAAGAAGTCCATTTGAAATTTTCAATAGCCATTTAGTTCAATGGAGAAGCAGCCTGGTATTGAGGAGTCTTAATTATATTTAAGGGGAAAACTCTTTAAATGAAGGGAAATTAATTCTGATCTGAAATAGGTCTTGACCCAAAATCCATTGAGGTTATTTTTCAATCTGTTAGTGAATACTGTAAATCAGAAAAAAACCAACAACAACAAAGCACCTATCTCCAATGTTACACTGATGCAAGGTCAGAATTTCTCCTCTATTTTAAACAAAATAAAACAAGTGTCTTTTTAGATAAACTACTTCTTCAAAACAATACTCAAATCCATCAGGCCATATTAAACCTTTGCAAGTCTAACAGTAACTTCTCTGATACAAGGAGAATTTCTCTGAGACTGACTAAGGGCTTAGGAATTTTAAAGATTTTTTTTCCCTTTCTGTTGCAGAATAAATCGAAGTGAAACAATGTTGTAGGGCTTTTCTCATTCTGAATATTTGTGTGGGTTTTTTTCTCCTACAGTTGAGCTAAAATTTAATCTGGACCAGTATGTCAATAAAAGATATCCAGGTCTGGTGAAAATAGTGCGCAATAACAAACGAGAAGGACTGATTCGAGCCAGAATCCAAGGCTGGAAAGCAGCAACCTCTGCCGTCGTCGGATTCTTTGATGCTCATGTTGAATTCAACATTGGCTGGTAAGTGGTTGACTATTCCCACAGGGAGAGCAGTGCTGTCATGCTGTGCCCTGTGTCTCAAAAGCTGTGAAAGAGGTTTGCTCAGCAACAGGGAAGATGATAAGCTGTACAGATGAGACAACTGTAGGCTGGTGTTATCACATTAGCAATTATTTTTGAATAATATTCTTTATTATTGCAACATCGCCAACAATCTTCTGCAGTGGCTGCAAGATCCATAAAAAAGCTGTTGTGTCTGCTCTGGTACAGCTCAGTGGTGAGAGAAATAATTTAAACTGCAGTGAATATGAAACCTCCAAAGCAGTGAAATGGGGAGACACCATTAAGGAGTCTCTGGGCTGGAGGCAGATGCATGCTTTCAAGTATTTTTCCTCAATCTCCTTGCTATTTTCTATCATTTCTTAGAAACTTGAATACCAGTCTCATTTCCTCATAAATTTTCTTGCATGTACATATTGAGGGAATCACTGAATTATTTCCTGCATTTTTAATGGGGCTTGAAATTAGCATCCCTTTCCTCATCCCCTTTGTTTTGCAAGGGAGCAGTACTGATGTGGCAAGCAAAGTTTTGGGTTTAATGGGCCAGATCTCTTGCTGGAGTAAATCTTTGTAGCACCACTCAGTGGCCAATATCTGCATTACTGGGAGTCGGGCCAGAAGAAACTGATCCGTACAGTCAGCTGGAAAAGGGCTGCTGGGACCTTCAGTGTGTAAAATGTGTATTTTCCAAAGATAGGCTTGTATTTGATAATGATGATGCAGGGTTACGGTGGAGCTGATTATGCTCTGCAGTTCTGGGAGATATCCCCAAATTAAAACTAAAAATAGCTGTACTTATAACTAGAGAGAAACTTAATTGCAAAGAAGTAGAGTGTTTATTTCTATATGTTCATGAATATCTTTATGAAATGGAAGATGCAATAAAGCAAGTCTTGGAGTGCACCTGGTTTAGGTTCACCCTATTTTGTTATGTTTTGGTTTGTTTTTTTTCCCAGGACTATGAAAAACTGTAATAGCAGTTGTAATTTTCTAGAAGCTTAAGAGCCAGTTTTGATTTATTTGTTAAGCTTTAAAGCAACTAGATATTTCAAATAATTGCAGATGTTCATGTAGGGTAATATCAGCTACTGGACAGAATTGAGGATGGAGGAGAGAATGCTTTGGGTGCTTTTCCCAGTGCTTGTCCTGCCCAAGCAGCAGTTTTCTGAGCCTTGCAGAGAATTTTGTTATCACTTCTCTAAAAGACATTGAGATCTTACTGATACACGCTACCACAGAAGCTAGGCAAGGGTGTCAGTAAGCAGGAAGGGATACTGTGCTTGCTTTTGGGTTTATTTGTTGGTTTGTTTTTTTTTTTTAATCTTAGGGCATTAAGGATTGCATTAATGTCAGAAAGGGTTGAAATCAGCATAGCAAGAACCTCAACTACTCCATAAATAAGAGTGTCTGTATATCCAAGATAAAAAGCATTTGCATTTACTGCATCCTCCCTGGTGTACTCTCCTTTCAACAAGTGTGCTTAAGTCTCAGCAATACTGCTGAGCCAGTCTGTGCAGCTGCTTTGAGACCACTTGGCTTCTGGAGTAGCCGCAGAGGATGAGTGAGTGTAGCAAACATGCACCAGAAGCATCACATCTCCCTTTGTTTCAGAGCTGCGCGTGGAGGCTTCAGAGTGTTCTCTTCTAGCACTTCTGTCTTTCCCTTCAACCTGTGGGGCTGTTGACAGCCATCTCAAACCTTGTTCTACCTGTTTCCTCCTATTTTTAATTCTGCCTACTGGAGCATATGTGGTTGCCTGTCATTTCAGTTCTCATCTTCTTTTACTAGGGAGGACTGGAAGTCTTTCTACCAAGCTGCTTTATTTTTTCCCACGTGGTTCATGTTACCCCTGCTCTGTAGCCCTATAAACTTGGTAGTCATGTGGGACTGCCTTGTTAAAGTACAGCTGTTCTTTTCTCCTCCTAAGTCTTGTCTTGCATGAATATGTCCCCTCATTTTCAATGTATATTCATGTATTCAGAGGCCACACGGATTGCTCCCACTTAAAGCTGTCTATGGATTATTTGTGAGGCAATTAAAAAGAAGCCAATTCCTTTACCACAGAAAAGAGCATTAGCTTTCTGTTTGGTTCGTGTTCCATTTAAAAGTCAAGTACCTGCAGTGCAATTTTAGTCTTCCAATCTATGGCTGCTTTACCTGCCTAATCAGTTGGCAGATTAATTCATAAAGAATCAGAGGACTTCATCACTTTCTCATGAAATATGCAGGACTTTGATAACAAAAAAAACCCCCTTTTATTTAAACAACAGTTACCCCATTTATGGGGAGCTTTTGCCTTATATTGCACTACAGCATTTTACAGGCTCTCACAGCATTACTCTCCAGGGACGTTTCTTCTGAACTAAAATACAATCTGGTAGGATATAAAAAAAATACTCTACAGCCTGGCAGGTCAAATTAACTATTGAATTATTTATTTTGCTGCACTTAATTGCTGCTTTTTTGCTTCTCAGGTGTTGAAATGTATTGGTGCAGAGCAGAGATTTTCTACTGACCTGTTCCCCTTAAGGCTGTTGATAGTGTGAGCCAATACAGCAGCTGTGAGAGCAAAAGTGGAGAGGACTAGCTGAAAGGACTATTAATTCTAAAATGGAGTTTTAAATTAAAATTACATGATAATGTATGGGTATAGTTCATATGTAAAATTCTACCTGTGCTGCAGCTGAATCTTGTCTGGTTTTAATGGATACTTAACATCAATAGGAGTCAGCAACCCAGCAGAAACAAGAGGTATATAAAGCTCCTATACATTCCTCTCTGAGGGTATATTTAAGCTTGTAAAGTTCAGCTTTCCCTTCAGTCCTCTGAAGATTTCAGCATTCCTGCCCTGACTTTTATATTAGGTCCACCCAGTGTGCATTAAGCCACAGATAGTAACACTGAGTACAGACCATTGCATCCTGGCTGCTAATTGTGTTGCAGAAGATGTAGAGCATTATATGGAGTACTGTCTTTGAGAGATGGGAAAGGATAATGTGACAAAGAGAAGAGAAATCCACTACATTATATCTGGGAGCAGGAAAGAGACATAGCAGAGATGGGGGTGCTAATTCTCTGAGTGAAAAAAAAAAGAACACACTGAGCAAAGGAGAGTAGAAATCAGTAAGTGAAAGGCAGAGACCACAATATATTAGCAGCCATAAAGAGGGTGCTAGGAGCCATAAAAGAAGACATAATGATAGAGTATTATACTTGCTTTCTATCTTAGGAATTGCTTTTGCTCCTGCCACAGAGGTAGTATTTGAGCACTGAATGGAGTTATGAAGTACTGTAGTAATTAAAATTTTGCCAGACAAAGGGAGTATCAGTGGAGTAAGAGGATTTAATAAAAATATTTCAGTGTATCAGAGACAGGGACAGCCCAACATGAGACAGAGGACCTGAAATATAAACTGAGTATCCATCAGTTTGTGCCACACACATCTCATCATTATGGATTATCCCTCAAGTTGTCAGTGTTTTAAAAATATGAAAAACTGGTATTTTAATGAAGTAAGAAGAAGAGCTAAAGATTGAGATCCCTAGATCTATGGGTGATACTTTGCAGATGCTATTTTATACTGTAGTATATAATGCAGTTTGCTGCAGTGGCTGTGAGGAATGGATTCTCAAGAAAGTGTGTAAAGAAAAAAAGAGAGTTGATTTCATCCTAATTTTTTACTGATTTGGTTATCTCAAGTACTCTATAACAGAGACATGCTTATTCCCTGAAAGCTCCCTTTTTAGTACTTGAATGCAAAGTACTAGAAGCCAATCTCTAGAAGCAGGTAAACTCCCCATCCCTCCTGTTCAAGCTCAGGTGGCTCTTCAGAGTCCTGGCCAGGTCCAGGTGGTTCTTCCCTTCTAGTGAGAGAAGCACTGAAGGTGAGGGTGAAATTACCCAGTGCAGCCCTTCCCCTCTGGAGGGTTCAATCCTATTGCTCCTGCTCAGGCCAGGGTTCTTTGCAGCATCCCTGGTACCATGCTAAATTTGACCTGGAAAGTTCTATTCATGCAAATGCAAAGGAAAGGACCTGTAGTTACTATGGGAGTTTTTTCTTGTCCAAAGCCTCTACTAGTCTACCTCAGTTTGGTAACATAATGGAATACATGTTTTAGATAGCAGAAGCAAACTAATATTATCTGAGTGAAGAGGGAACTGTGCAACACAAGCCATGTGGGCCTTTCAGATTCATGGGACAGTGCCAGCTTACATACATAGGACATGCCAGAAAAGCAACTTCAGCTATTCATCTAGCTAAACAACCTGGAGTGTTCACTGAAGCATCCTCATTGCTTTTCAGTGGTGCAGAAAAGAGCTATTCACATTTGGCAGCCAAAGAGCTGATCTTTAACTCTCCAGCAGGCATTTATGCTGCGTTCACTCCATTCTGGCTGGGGGCTGCAGGTATGAAACCTCCCTGGGCACACACTCAGGACTGCTGATAGAGATGTCAGGTAGAACAGATGGAGAATTTCTCTCTCCTTTTAGAGACCAAGGATTTTTTTATGTTTTTTTTTTAGTTCTCTGAACACTTATTTACAGGAAAGGCATTCTGCATGAAATATTTCTCAGCTGGCCATAGCAAAGAATTATGTATGTCAGTAGATCTGCTTGTCTGCATCTGATAAATGTATATTGTCAGTGAGATGTGAGGTAGCGTATAAAATCACATGCAAAATAAGCTTTCAGTTTACACAGGGTTTTTTTTTTACATTTCTGTGTTAAGTTTTTACTGCATGGTACCTGACAGCAGGTGTGAAATACACTGAACCATAAAATCTACCAGAGGAGATCATGTTGTCTTTCATTTATGTCTTCTTCCTTAAAAAAATAAGAAAAAAAAAAATTAATTTGTGAAAGGAAAAAAAAACCAAAGCTTCTTTACTTAATGTGAGTTCTTTATTTTTTGATTAAACTCAGAATTAGAATAGTGATGGTGGAGAAAGAAGCATTTCTCTCAAAAAGCCCCAGAGATTAGGGCATTTGGGTACCTACTAGGGTAGGGATGGGGCAGAATTTGAGAGGCATTTCCCAGTGCAGTTCCTGCCATTTAGGAAAGGATTTGCTTTTGGACTAATTCAGAAAAACTTATCCTGGGGATTAGGGGAAAGGGAGTTATTGATAAATGCATTTTTCATTATGGATTGGAAAAGAAGGCTAAACCAGCTTTAGTGAAAATAATAAAATGAAATATATATAAACATATACAAAACCAGTGGCAATTACATCACTGTCACCAACAAACACTAACTTCAGAAAGTGCAGTTAGTTAGAAGAGACCGAGCTGAAAAGTGAAATCACTGAAGAGAATTAGTTCTGTTCTAATGCAAATCAGGACACCGTGAAGTTGTGAAGTCTATTGAAGTACAAGAGTTGGAGAGTGGAGGATCTGGCCTGAGGCATGTGTGTGGTTTCTCGTAGATTGTGTCTGTTTATTCCTGTGTTGTGCCTTTTTAAAAGTCTGCTTGAAGTCAGCAGGTGTCTTTACATATTTTAAAAGGTGGATTATATAATTATGTGTGCTGAGGAGCTCATTACCAACTTGTTTTTATCAGGAAGAAGCTGTTCTTTTCAGTATTGTGAAAAATTAGACTTCCCCATTGACATGAACTCTCCAGCAATCTGATAAGCATGTAGAACAGCATATAATTTTTGTTTGCTCTGGTTTCCTGTGGAGCTTGAGCTGCTCTGAACTGGCCCACTATTAAATACAGAATGCACATATGTTCAGAGATAGACCTACAGTGGGATTAGAGAAGTCTGTGTGATCACAGTATGACCCCTGCCTTTGCTCTCAAGTCTTCTTACAGGCTTATTCTATACTCTGGGCTAAATTCTGCCTTCCAACTCTTTTCCTAACTCTAATCTTTATCTTGGGAGCACTTATTACTTGAGGCCCACAGTACTGGCATTGCTGGAGCTCCCACTGAAGTTGTCATGGGTGCTCAACAACTTGAAAATCCTGAAATTGATTTCTGACAATCCAGGAATTGACCCACTGGTAGGCAAAAGTATTAAATGCATGAAAGGCACATGCTATATTTAGTGATATGCTCAACAGTCCTTGATCAATCATTTTATTTTAATTTGCTACTGATCAGAGATTCCTTCCACACATTTCCCAAGAGAGTGTCTATAAGGAGGAGTCACCAAGTCACCTGCTGTGGATGTTCCTCCCAGCACATCCCTGTGCCTGTGGAAAGCCCACCAAAATCATGGGACAGCGATATGCTTTGTGGAGTTTCAACCAAGCACTGTCAATGGCAGGGCTGAGTCCTGGGAATGACACTTCAGCAGCATGTTGCTCTAATTCTGGAACTGCTTCTGAGAAGTAAAACCCAAGTGAAAATACCCTTTAGCCTAATGGAGTCTATAAGTAGAACTAAATTTACTGTCCTTTCTCTTCTGGCTTTAACCATTCACTAGCAATCTGTGCAGAGCAAGAGGAGGACACTGACAAATATATATATATTTTCAGAGAGGGTAGAGAGGAGGAACTTCTTATGTCTCACAAATTCCAGCCCAAATTGTCTTCTTCATTGTTATTAGGTGGAAAAAGAACTGGATGATGTGAAGCACTACCTTTAAAGATTAATCTTTTGATTATATTTACTTTACTGAAACCCATCATGCCTATTAATATGTCTGGGAGAATTTTTCCTCTTACTCCAGAAAATAACCCATTAACAATATGTGCTACTCTGTGCCCATAAAAGTACGTTGACTCAGATACAAGCTAGGAACCCAATAGTTTTTCATCTCAAATAAAGAGAGGTGAATCTCAAAATTCACACCTGGCTTGTGTATGGAATCAGGCAGGGCTGAATCCTGCCTCATGGCCAGCAGTGGCCCTCTGGAAAGGAAATATCAAACACCATATTGCAGCTCACCAGCATAGCATGTTGAACATGCCTGGACTTCAGTAACCTCTGCCACTCTGTCCTTTTAGTTCTGAGAGCTGCCAGTAGCACTTGACTTCTGCAGATGCACGATGGAAAAAGCAAAACAAGGGGGGAGGGGGGGAACAGGGAAAGAATAGTGGTATCTATAAAGAGAATGTGTACATTTGCATAATAATGTAGCAGCTTAAAATTAGGGAAAAAAAAATAGGAATTACTAGGAAAGATTTAATCATAATCCTTTCAAAAACCTGAAGCAATTAGACAAAGCCAGAATTACCAGCAAAGTTGACAAAGGATTTGATGAATGTGCAGCTCAGCTTACAGAGACAAAGGCACTGTGTAAGTCCACTGAGCCTAATAGAGCTACTCCAGGGCTGGACTTTGCTAGCAGTGAATAGCAATAAAAACCCTTCATATTTCATGGATTGCCTAAGATAAACAATGTAAACACCATCCATTGCCCAGTCCTGTTCAAGCTCATAGTCCTTCTTCATTGGCCATTAGCTAGGGATCCTGGCAGGCAGGAAAATGGAGCACAGTGGTGCAGGGGATCTGAATTTTCCTGTAGATCTCACTGAGGTGAGCTAGGGCTGAGGGAATGGGAGGTTGAGAAAATGAAGTTCCAGCCCTTGCTTTCATACCAATTCGCTCCATAACCTTGGCAGGACATTTTGCTTCATCTGTAACCTGAGGGTATGGACATCAACACTTGTTGAAGTAGCAATATCTTCAACATTTACAGTTCTTGAGCGCAGGGGACTGAAACAGAACTTCCATCACATGGACAGCTTTCGGATGCCTCAGATTTTATAAAAACTCAAAATCTGAGGTTTCAAATTAACAGCTTGATAGAGATTAATGAGATTTCATCATATATTTTGATCTGAGTGCTATATTACACTCCCTGCTTGTGCCTTTAGATGCAAAGCACCAAGTCAGTTCGTAATAAATGTAAACCATACAACTGGGAAAATAGAGGAATTCAGACAATGTATAGTGACAGGAGTAGTTAGGTGATGGCTGGTGTGACAGCAGCACCAGAGCTGGAAATGAATCGTTCTTCTTGTCTGAAGAAAATGAGGACACAGATTAGCATTTCCAAGACACAAGTATCAGGTGAACACAATCACAAATACGATTAAAGGCTGGAAATCAGAGCAACTGTTAAATATTTTTGTCACATTCTTTCTCTAACCATTATTTGGGATACACTTCAACAGTCCAATTTTAAGCTGTCTTGCAATGTAGCAGGCTAAATTTCCTTTATATTCAAAATAGGCTCTTCTGGAACATTATTAATCTCACCTATTTTCAGTGTCTACATTATTATGAGAAGGATCTTACTATAAAAGTGCCAACCTCTGCGTCTCTCTGCCGAGAATGAAAGTTTGAGGCAATTACCTTGGATGTGGGGGGTCTACTTGCAGACATCTGACATTAAGGGAGAACAGTTCCTTACCTCTTTTAGTTTTTTTATTACATGATCTCAATCTACCCTTCAAAGAAAAATACTTGCAAAATGAGCACAGGAGGAACTGTAGAAACTTCAGGCTAGTTTTAAGCATGAGAACTTTAGGATTTGGTGACCAAACTGTAACCAAGAGCTTTAAAAATAGTTTTAAAACCACCCAGTCTTTCCTTGCTTGTCAGAGACCTTTTTCCATAATCCAAGAGTAGTGAATAAGAATGACAGAATTTGATTTTATAAAGGAAACCCCTTTACAGATCTCTGCTTCAGAAGGCAGGTGGTCAGATTTACAAGGCAGATCTGGAAATCGGACCCAAACATAAGAAATTTGTGCACTCTGTGGGAGTCACTGGGTGCAACCATGCCCTGTGGTGTGCCCCAGATCTCACTGGAGGATGTAATCCCCTCCTCAGTGACTTCATTGATCAAGTCTGATGAATGCCCAAGGGCTTCAGGAAGGGGCCACCTCCCAGGGTGACCTGCAGGGGAAGCTCTGCAAGGGAACCTGGAATCAGTTTTGTGACAAGGCTTCTGCTGCTGGTGCTCTACAGTGACCTGCTCCAAGGTAAATTTTTTTTTCATCTAAGACCACAAAGAGGAGGATTCTTCTTCCACTCAAATAACTAGTGGCTTGTCATTAGTGTAATCTAAACCTGTCTGGTATTTTGGAAGCCTTTGGTAGCCCCTTTGCAAAGGGGTTACCACAGCCATGCATGGAGGCACCTGATTCCCAAAGGGAAATAGGTGTCTGCTTGACATCTCCACTGTTCTGCTGTATTTTCTGCTGCTTCTAGACTGATAAGCAGAGATAATATTGTGAAAAGCAAAAAGTAGGTTCATATTTTCTGCATTCTTCCCTGCTTTATTGCAGAATTTTTCTGCTGTCCACCCACTACTTTTTAAAACAGTTAATCTCATAAATGTCATCCTGTATTAACAACAGAATTATCCTGATCTGGCAGGTCACATTGGCTCTTTATGTGGGTGCATGAGTATGGCCTAAAAACCATAGGAATTGGCATTGGGAACCACATATTGCACTGTCCTGAATGTCTCTCAGTTGTTTCTTGTCACTCTCACAGAAAAAAAAACTAAATATTTGAGTCTAGATTGAAGTTCTTTAAATACCATGTTAAAAAAAGAAGGGCAAAAAGAAACAGTATATAATCTTGCTGACTAAGGATATATTTTAAAACCAAAAACATACTTAACCTGAGTTGAAGTCACTGTAGCTGCTCTGGGCTGATGCATTGTCATGCTCCTGTGGAGGTACCTTGCAGGAGCTGGGCTTGATAATAGAAGTACTACACCAAAAATCATGGGTGACAGGAGTGAGAGAAACCTCAGGCCATGACAGTCATGAGGGTTGCATTGACATATTCTCAGAATAAATCAAGTAGAGTAACTAACACAACAATGCATACTGCATATGAGATGAACATCTCTCATAACCTTCCTGACCAGGGGGATTTTCTGCAACTTGCAGTGTTGTCCTTCTCTTCCCACCACCACCATGCTCATGACTGTCCTTTTTATTGTCTTCCATGCTCTGTGATATTAGCATCCAGCTGACAAATTCAAATGTCATTTTCCTAGAGGAACCCAAATAAAACTACTATCATTCTCTTTGAATTCTCTCCAAATGAAATGCTGTGACATCTTGTCTTTTTTGTCAGTTATACTCTTATTTTACATTGTTTTGTGTTGGTTTATTTGCAGTAAGTAGCTCCTTATCAATGCTTAAGGGTTTCACTGAATCTATGTGTCTTTTTACTGATGAGTGAGGGGTAAAAAGTGGAAGAAAGCAGGACATGGTCTCATATAAGTAAAGTTGAAGACTGTGTACATAAAAGACAAATTGGCAAGTACAGAGAAATTGCCAACTTCTTACAGAAGAAATCAGAAAATTTATGATAGTTTAGATTAAGGCAGTGAAGATTGAAAAGGGAGGTTGAATTAATTACATAACTTGTCCTTTTCTGTTGGCCTATGCAAGAAAATACATGGTAACAAACTAAATATAAGATAACAAATAAAATACAAGGTAACAAACGAAACCACAAAGGAACAGTTGCCCTTTAACTGCTAACAAAAGAAAAATGAGAATAGATCAGTGTTCAAATCTTACTGCCTCTGTCAATTGCAGAAAACTGCCATTCCCTTAAAGATACATGTAAGAGCTCTGCAAAATCTTCAAAGATTATTTCAAGGGGAAGCACAGTTACAAAGGAGTAAAACGGTGGCTGTTTCTATTGCTTCTTTGAGAAGTGCTCACCACCCCCTCGGAAGTCTGCTACCTCTTTGGATCAGTTTTGCTGTAATTCTTAGCAAGTTCAGACTACCTTGGTCAGAAAGGAATGTTTATGCTGAAGCTTTCTACTTTCCTGAACACTCTGGGATGTAGCTTCTGTTGAAAGCACATTGATGTTTTAAAGCCTTTTGAAATGATGGCACATTATGTGCAGTCCATTGCTTTTGCACCATCTGGCAGTTGAAATCTTCTCATCACCAAAGAGGTTTTAGAAGGCATAATGCAGCCACGCTTGTCATTCCAACTAGATCCGATGGGGTCACTCCTTAAGAAACAAGATTAAAACCTTTGAGTAACCTTCAGATTCATTTAGTCCCTCGTGTGTGTTTTGTTCTTCAGGCCTTGACAGCCAGAGCAGGTATTTAATTGCTACCGGGTGTCCTGGTGGCATAGCTGTTAGGAGACCATTTAGTTACTCTTGGCGATTGTGTCTGTCAACACCTGACCATTACAAAATGAACTGACAGTCTCCAGACCTCACAATAAGTGTTCTGTAAAACTTTAGTGTTGTTAAACTCCAGTACAGCTTCATAAAGGTAATAATTCAGGTGCTGTCGCTATGTGAAGTAACCCATGCCAAGCTTCATCCTCTTCAGTGTCTGCCAGTGACCTGTGTTCACTCCCGCTGGGCTATGAGCTGCCATCTCCCTGGCTTACAGCTCTCAGTGGTAGAGAACTTCTGGTTATCAGGCTGCAAAGCAGCACCTGGGATTACTGTCTGGCTGTAAAATATTTTGCTGGTTTTCTTGTTCTCAGGGTGGAACCTGCACTTACCCGGATCAAAGAAGATCGAAAGCGGATCATCTTACCAGCAATTGACAATATCAAGTACAACACTTTTGAAGTGCAGCAATACGCCAACGCAGCCCACGGCTATAACTGGGGCCTCTGGTGCATGTACATAATCCCCCCACAGGACTGGCTCGATAAAGGGGATGAGTCGGCTCCCATCAGGTAAATCTCCCATGCACTGTCAGTCTGCTACTAGCAGCGTTTCCATTTCAGCTGTCTGACGAGGGGGAATTTAAGTGAAGCAAGGCTGTAGGCTTTGTACAGGGACAGCAAAATGAAGCTGAAGAAAACAGATGGCTCTACAAGGCTGTGGATGTGTGTTTCACATCTCAGCTGCACCACAGTGTACACAGAAGTGCATGTGCTTTAGCCTTGAACACGTGGTTTGGTTTCATGTTGTAGCCCTTGGTAGGATAAATTTTTTTCATTTCTGCATTTATTTTCCAACAGGTTCTGGCATGAGTAATAAGTCAGTGAAACATTGTGAGTATGAGAAACAAAGGTATTTTGTATGTGATGACAAAGAGGCTGGCTTCGCTTTTGGTCTGTAGGCAGCACTCTTGGCCATCAGCCCAAAGCAGAGCTCCCCAGGAGCACTAGTAGGAGATGTGTTAGCCTGCCCTTGTTAGAGAGTTGCTCTTTTATTTTGAGAATTTTGCACATTTTCAGAGTTTTCCTACTGGATGAATTTTAAAATGAAAGTGGACCATTATAATGAATGTATATAAATATATATAAGGGAATGTTTTACGTTACAGAAATGGAATTTTCTAAGGAAACAGTGTTTCAGGAATTGTGAGAGTGTTTTGATAGTAAAAAAGGAACTGATAATAAAGGGACTTTCTTTCCCTTTCCTTTGAACACTCTCATCTCCAGTGCAGATCCTTGTCTAATTGGTTGGTTGGATGAGGTCATTTCACAGGGTCCATTCCTCATACAGGGAGTAATATTTCAATCCATATTTGAACAAGTGTTGCAAGTTTCACTTAGGTTCATTCTCATGCTCTGTGACTGCAAAACAGGGCTATACAGTAACATTAACCTTATTTACTACAAGAGAGCACAGTCCATCACTGACCCTTTGCTCAGCTTGAAATCTCAATAAGCAGGAAAGTAATTACGTGGGAAATCAGTTTTCCTGAATAACTGCCCTGCTCTCCTCTCATCGTTTTAAAAGTGCAGATGTTTTATATCTATTTCATTCAGCCCTGTGAAATAGTTTATTGATGAAGGAAAATTCATCAGGCAAAGCTTTCATTCCTGAAGTCAAGATTTCAGTCTTTATTCCTGAAAGCTTTTGTACACTTCGTTACTTCCAGTTTATATGTGAAATCACTATATTAATTTTCACATGAGTTGTCATAGTATTTGAGCCTCTTCTGTTCTGGAGATAATGACCACGTATCAGATAAGACTGAACTAAGAGGTTAGACCTCAGCAAGTTCTCAGACATGATTTTCCGTGGTGGTACCTTGTGCACTCCCTAAAGTATGGAAGCTGAATCTGTCAAACACTTCTGAAAATTCAGCTCTGGATCTTTACAATAGAGAATAGGGAATCTCATCCTTGTAATGCTGGGATAAGATGTTTTTTCAGCAATAAAGAACCTGATTTAGCATGAGCTTTCCTCAGGTTTATGCTCAAGTTCTTGACAGAGTTATACTGGCACTGGATTGCACTGATACAGGCATGAAAAAGGTCCAAACTCAAGCACCAAATAGTGTTGAAATCTGATGTGCATAATTAGCTGGCTCCTGAGAGCAGTGGCTTTATTCTGAACCCGGAGTGAAGACACTTTCCAATTCAACAGTGCATAAACTGCCCACAGATAGCTGAGACAAGCAGCACGAGGAGGAGAGCATCCAACCCTTGCTGCCAAGTGTCAGGAGCACTGAGACATTCTGACTGCATAGGTATCTCTCCTGCAAATTATGAATTAGATGCCCTAACATGCAGAGACCTCAATGTCAAAGCACGAACACCTACTGTCTCCCTGGGAACATGTGCTTTGAAGGCAGTGATCGAGGAGAGCAGAGCATCTACTTTGTAGCCACATTGCACCGATTTTCTGATGGGCCTCCAAATCAGTAGCATCTGATGGATTAGCTAAAGCATTTGGTGTGTTATGCCTGCCTATAGAAATACAATACAACTTTGGGGCTTTTAAGTTTGATGCTACTGTAAGGGAAAGAGGGAATGTGAGAGTGTTATTGAGGAAAAGGATTGGAAAATCTGTGCTTAGAACTGAGGTTTGAAAAGTGTGCAAACTGGTCCATACTGATGGTGTGTGGAGCCATGTGTGCGTTCATAAGTGCATTCATAAAATGGCAAGACTGATCATCAGCAAGTTTATTTAGTCCTTGCTGACAGTGTCCTTGTTAAGACTTCTTTTCACAATGCTTTTAGCAAAGAGTGGGTAGCTCTTTTGGCTCTCTGTTTGTTTTGTAAAAGGCTAATAACTAATAACACCACGACTGGTTTTGTGGTTTGTGTAGCTGAATACTTCCTCTCAGATCTCCAAAGGGATTAAAGATTTTCAGTGTTTAAAAACTAAAGCATACCCTGGTATCAGTGAGGATCAGAGTCCTGGCATTTCTGATGTTTGCATTGTATGAATAAATATCATCAATCTGCAGACATTTAGAAAGTAGAGGCCAATTCCTCTTTTTTGGGGGGATTACACAGCAGATGTGCTTACTTATTTTCTCAGAAGATTTCTGTTTGAAGCCTCATGCTCTGCTTTCATGAACAGTAACAGTGGTGATGATCCTACCCAGAACTTTGCTGGGAAGGATCAGGATCTGTCCCTCAAGTCAGTGGGCCACTACATAGGCAGTCATGTCAAGTGCATACCATAAAATGTCAGATCAGCTGTTGTGGTTGAAGTGACAAAGGGAATGTGGCCTTGAAGTGCAAAGAAAGGTGAAGAAATAGCAAGAACAAAGCATCACTTTTTGTAAAGATTTCTGATACAGTTCAAAGTCGTTTCCTTCCCCACCCCCCCATTGATACTCTGAAATTCAGAACAATTGATGTTTCCCGAATTGGCCTCTGCAGGCAATCCATTTTGCATGTTTGACATTTGAGATGTAAGATGTCTCTAACATGAAGATTTACATGAGGATTATTATTTTGACACACTGTGTCCATCACATCATTTTCCATTTGTGCTCCTGAGAACACAGTGCCCAAAAATGCCCTTATCATCTGGAAACAAACTGTGTAACAAAGGACCCTATTTTGGAGGGTTTCTAATTAATTTGACTATGCACTGAATCAAGCTGGGCTTTTTCTCTATATGCAGAAGAAATTACTGGGTTTTGGATCAGCAAGGAAGGTTTCTGGTATCCTGGGTTGTGGCTCTGCCTTGTCTTCCCTCACCTGCCGTGATTATGATGGACTGCTTGGTGTTTGATTTCTTGATCAGCAGCCACCAACGTTAGAGTCATCAGTCAGCCTCACTCCGCCAAGCGCTGCACAGCTTTCCATTTTATCTTCCTCCAGCAGCAGTGGTGCATTTCATTGTTGCATATGTTCTCACTTATTGCTTTAATATGCCATAGCGTGGTACCAGTAGAATAGTGTACGTACACACCCGGAATCAGCCACTTCATAAAGCATGTGTCTCACTCGTGTATATAAATTATCATCTGATATGTCCACAGTGAAGTGGTTTGTGCTGCCTGCTTTGTCTGCTAGTATGTGTGCCCACCTCATGGGCAAGTCAGGCCCAGGGCTGCTCTGTCATAGTGATGGTGAAAAAATCCATCTGTGAACCTCAGCTTAGGAAGGGGATTGTCTGTAAAGTCTTTCAGAATAAACCATGCATTCATGTAGTAATAGGACTTGTGACTACTGATTGATTATGGCCATCTTTTCAGTTGCTGTGTCACAGGAGCCTATAACAGAGCAGTTTCTTTTTTATTTGTCCTGGTTCTGATGGGTATCCTGCCCATTCCAAAAAATATGTTTCTGTGGGTCATCAGAGAGTTATTCTGCATCCCTATGGCTCTTCCTTTCCTAGGCAAGCATTCTGGGTTGCTTTTTTTCCTCATGCTATAGCTCTCCAAGGGTGTTAACAAACCTTCCCATTATGAAGCTTGTCAGTTTTTTTCCTGTAGATCCTGAACAGCAAATCTGTCCTTGAGTTCTGTTCTCTTGGCTTGGTGTGACTCTTTGTTGCAGAAAAGAGGAGCTGTAAGAAAAAATAAAATGCTTATACAGCTACTATGCAGGTTTCCCCACTTACTGTCAGGCCAGGGGTGAGGTGCTGCTTAGGAACATGGATCAAAGAAACATTCTGCCAAGAAAGGTGGAAAACTCAAAGATCCTGTGTGTGAGGTGTCACCTGAATCTCTTTCTCTCTCCTTATCCCTGTATATACATGTGTTTGTATGTGCATGTTTATAGGTTAGCTGTACTGGAAATTGGATTTGTTGTATGCTCTGAAAACTATTTGAAATGTGAACTTATTGGATGTACTGACCTTGAGGCAGGGGAAGAAAGATTATGTAAGGGAGAAGAAGCCTTATCGTATTGTGTACAGTATGGCAGTCTAGTGCTCATCCCTTTCTCCTTCACGTGTTCGTGATGAAGCCCGCAGGCAGCATCCTTCAGCTGTCTGCAGAGGGAAGGAGAGGGATGCACCTGGCTGGAGAAATGGGCATCAGCGCCTGCTGGAGTTTTGCTGACAGAGCCGTGCTCCTGGAGACCTCGCCAAATTGAAATGGTCCTGACTGAGACAGACAGCAAGTGCTTTCATTACTGGCCAACGTGTCCTCTGTTTTTGGTCCCCCATCCCTTAGCAGGTGCTGCCTTCTTCCATACAGAGCCTCTCTTCTCTCGTCCCTTCCACACTGTACCTGCTGCAGCAGCGAGCAGGAAGGGGAGGGAGTGAAAAGCACCATGAAGCGCTGCTCTCTCCGCTTCCTCCCTTTCCCCAGGGTATCAGAGTAATGTCTCTCTCGTATCTCCCTTGCAACAGCCCTGCCATCGGGTAGTTTCCACAAATTGACTATGCTGTATCTTTCTGCAGTGCAGAATCAATACTGTTCTATGCTACATTTTCAGGTTTTGGCTGAAAAAAACCTTTTGCTGTGTTTCCCACATTATCCTTTGAGTGCTGATGTTGATTATAATGAACGCTTCTAACATCCTCAGTTATGTCAAAGAATATTCCACAGATAATGAAGTTTCACACTACCTTTGAGGTGTTGGTGAAAATGTGTTTGGTACACCTCTAATGCTATTGTGTGATATCTTCCTTCTAAAAATGTCACTGTTTCACTAGAAAGTGCATGACTTAAGGAAATAGGTCCTTTTATATAAAGCAGGTGTCATTTAAGTTAAAATATTTTACTCTCAAACTGTGAAGTGATAAGGGCATGTGCCTTCTTGTTTGCTGCCCCTTGGCTAGTAAGCAGCATTTAAGATGTTGCTGTTGCTCATATATCCAATTCTGACTTCCAAGAAAAGTCTGATGCACTGTAATAAAAGTGGTGGATATACTTGAGTTTTTCAGGCACTGGAAAAACCCAGTGATGAAAGTCAAGTGAGAGTCTCGTGTTCTGGGGGGAGCAGGTTTTCTTAAAAGTGTTTTCAATACGTCAATGTAACACTGTAGCCCAGTACAAAATTATCCACCTAACTGCTTAAAGCACTCTTAGAAGTGAATCTTGGACTTTCAAGCTGCGGAAGCAGTTGTCATATTTTTAATCCATATTATTGTGTGCTTCACAGATGGAGAAACAGAGGCAGAGGGAGGTGACTCACTGAAGACCAGATGAATGACAGAGTTGGGAACAGAGTCAGGGTCCCCCAGCTCACAGCACTGTTACCAGCTCACTGGGCTGTGCAATCACATTACATTTAGTTTACAGTTGGGTCAGTCAAAGCTCGGGGAAGTTAGGGGCCTGGGCTTGATGAGGGCTGTATGCCCAGAACTCCATTTGAACCTGGTGGAACTGTTGAGCATGCAGTATGCAGAAAACTCAACACTGTGCATTGTAGGCAAGTTCTTTCACCACATCAGGATGTGGCCAGGACAGAGCCACAGGCTACTCAGTTCAGTTTCTGGGATTGCAGCCGTTGCTGCTGTGCAGAAGAGCAGTAGCTGCAGGCAGCCAAGTTCAGGTAAAGGCACAGACAGCAGCAATTTTTGCCTGGCTTCTCTGAAAAGCTGAATGTGTTTCCTTCTGCCATTGCACTGCTATTGTTGCTCATTTCTGAATAAGCTGTGGATGCTTGTGGAGTCTGTGTTTGAATATATCTACCGAGAAGAAATAAAACCTAGAAGAGAGAGAGGGAGCTGCAAAGGCAATCCTCAGTGGCATTCGTCTGTGAGTGATGATTATGTAGTTGCATCTAAAATGTATTTCCCACCCCATTCAATTAACAAGTCAGTGTTTTAATAGACAGAGCCGACAGCTGCAAAAATCCATCCCCCAGAGAGAGAGATTCCAGCACCTGAGAGCAGTCTACAAAGCCTGGATGTACCATTCCTCATTAGGAAGGAAAGGAGGAATGTCCTCATGGGAGCATCCTACTGCTGTAAGGAGCTGCCTCCAGAGGATTTTCGGGGGGGGGCTGGAAAGATAATGAGTCTAAACCCAAACTGACAGCTCAGTTTTGTAAAGCAGTGACGCTCTAGCCTTCATCCAGTGAAGCCTGTGATTAGCTTTAAATACATAAAAAGGAAAGGAAGGAAGTGGTGTGTGTTTCTTCCCTCTACCTCCATCCTTTTTTTTATCATGGTTAACATTTAAGAAATACCTAAATATTCCCTCAAAGGTTTATTTCATTTGAGAGCTACTGAATTCCTTCTACTTGGTCATGCCTTTCTTTTATTTCAGTTTCTAGACCTTGGTATTCCTTAGTAGCCTAAAACATGTTTTTCAGTGATACAGGATGTGACAGTGGCATAGAGAGAGGATATGCTTGATCTGTGTACAGAAGAGGTCTTAGCTTTTTTAGGCGAGCCTGTCTTCAAGAACTATAAGCAGGAAGATGCATTTATAATTGCTATTCATTTTGCAAAGGTCCTGGCATATATATAAGTAAATTAATCAGTAGAAGATGGGTGTGTCCAGCCAGGACTACCCAGGACCATATGTGGTTTTCACAGAGCTCTAAAACCATTTCCAACTAGAGACTGATTCAAAAGAAAGTCTTCACAAATAACAGCACTAAACAGAGAAGTGTGGAATTTCTTGCATGCGTAAAAGGGGGACAGTCCAAGCACTGAGAATGCTGGTGCAGTTGCTTTATAGAGTTTGTGACGTCTGNTTCTTGCATGCGTAAAAGGGGGACTACTGGAGTGTGGGGGGAGTCCAAGCACTGAGGATGCTGGTGCAGTTGCTTTATAGGGTTTGTGACATCTAGCCTCAATTTTCTCCAACTTTTTTTGAGTGAATGGGTGCAGGGATCTGTCTGAGAGCCCCACCTCAGTCCAAAGTCATCTGTGAAAGACAGACATTTGCTTTTGTAACCATCAGTGAATCTTATCCCCCCAGCTCATGATCCAGGGAATGCATCTCATTCTGTAACGTGAGAGTTAATCAACCTATTTCAGCTTCTTTGTCAGAAACAGTACCGATCAAATGTGTTTCTATCAAGAGCTGCCTTTTTCAATTATGCAAAGAAAACCTGAGAGGGATAGTGTGCACTGCATTATAGGCTTGTAATGATCTGAGAGGTTGCAATAGCTTTCAAACTGAAAAAAAAGGGCAAGGGAGAGATGCTGAAGCTGTACCAGTAATGTGAGTGCTACAGCAGAGTCCATTACAGACAGTTATAGCAGTGCTTCAGCCAATGAACCTTTTCAGGGGTACCAAATAGTTCCTGCCAGAGGTTTGGACTGTGTTCTGCAATGTCGCGGTAGGCATTAGGCCCAGGAGCAAAGGGCTGCTTTATTTAACCATATCTTGGCCATTTGCTTGAAGTCTTTTTAACCTCCTACTGTGGAAACAGTGAACTGCTGAAGAGAAAAGGGACCTGATGTGGTGACACCATTCCAACAGCCACCTGCTGCTACCGGTGGGATCCACCAGTACATGGGTACAAAAATGAGCTGGGGCAGTTTTCCACATGAGTATGAAACTGTCTCATGAGTATGTTTCTCAGATGTTGTGGGCAAATACCTTGTGCACAGTTTTTTTATACAAATTGAAGGAATATGCAGGTTGTCTGTTACAAGACACCTCATAGTGACAGTATAACATCAGTGCTTTACAAAAGAGACTTCTTAAAATGAGATTTTAGACCTTTTTCATCATCTTGTTTCCATAGGGCATTTTCATGGTGTATATATAAGTTTGGGCCATAGGCAGAGCATTCTCTTTCCTACTAGAAAAGAGAAAATTGGCATAAACTAGAATTTTCCTGATGTCTTTTTACAATAGCACTGTTAGGAATGATACGGTATCTGCCAGATGGCCCAGTATCACCTGCCTTTCAATGGAAGAGGGAGCACAGCTCATTCTTCTAGGACAGCTCCAAAAATGCTCAGTTCCTCAGTCTCTTCATCTGAAAAGTTTTCCTTTTTAAAAGACAGACCTCAGCAAACATAGAAATATTAATCATGGAATAGCTTCACACAAAGACTGAAATTTATCTGCTATCGCCGACTGCAGGGGAAGTCCCTTGCTAAAATTCACACTGTGATTGTTCCATGGCTCTCAACATCCACTTACTTTTAATATGTGGGTAAGAGAAGTCGTCATTTCTGACAAAGATTGTGGGGTTTTTTTTGGTGTATTCCTCTTCAAATAAAGTGTTGTCTAGTTCTTGTGCTACTCTATATAGTGGTGAGCTTCATTTCCAGCACAGGAGGGTTTTTTTGACTGTAAAACGAAGGAAAAACTGTCTTATGCTTCGCTTACATGCATGGAGTACTTCACATCTCATGTCTGTCTCACAGACAGCTGATCCAAGCGTGTCTGGCAATGTGCTAGGTATTTGGATGGCACTTGGTCCCACAAGGTTCTCTGTCCTTTGGGGGATAAAGTGCAGTGTGAATGCTAATAGATAATTTTAAATGTAAACTTGAAAACTAAGAACTGTTTTGTCTGTGTGAGTTTATTAAGGGTGGGTTCTGTAGTAGCTAATAACTTAATTTTTTGCTTTAATCTCTCTGTGCAGGACACCAGCCATGATTGGATGCTCATTTGTAGTGGACCGAGAGTATTTTGGTGAGATTGGCTTGCTTGACCCTGGTATGGAGGTTTATGGAGGAGAAAACATTGAATTAGGCATGAGGGTGAGTAACAAAGACACTTTGTGCCATGTCCATTTGCTAAGAAAGACAGGGAACCTGTGGCCCAACAGATTTGGTGTCTGACTAGTAGGCTAGTACTCTGAAGTAATTGATATTGCAACACTGTCTGGAACTGACAGACCAGTTGGATAAGTCAATGTGAAGTGTGGACAGATGACTTTAGGACAGCATCTGTCCACCCTGTGCTTCTAGACTTGTGGGAGGTTTGATACTTTTGATCCTTTGCCCTTGCTTTCAAGGTGGTCCTTGCCAGCAAGTCCTTCTGAAGTCCAAGGAACATGTCTTTGCTTAGCACTTTAAAATTAGGCCACCTAATGTTCCATGAACACACTTTCCTTATTATAAAGCTAGCTGTTTAATTATTTTCCCCTTACTCTTTATTCCCTGCTTCACAGTAACACGTCCCTGGTGCATGTAATGTGCTCATTAAAGCATATATTCTGCTCATGGTGAAATACTGAACATCAAATTAGTCCATTCTTTATCTGACTTATTCCAAAATGGCTACAAACACCTTCACACCAGTGGGCTGAGGAAGAAGGTCATTGCACCAAGAGTTTATTTTCACATCTGGGTGTGTGTTTATTATTCCAGCATCGCAAGAGGGATAGGGTTTGTAATGGGACTGTGTGAATACACTGCTTATACTTGAAGGTTCAGAATTCACATAAGGGACAGAAAAACTGCTACCACAAATCATCCAATTTTCCTTAAGAGGGTCAGGCTATTACCAGGATTGTGTGAGCTTTCCTTTATCATTGTGCAAGGCTTTGAGCTGTTTGAAACTTTTTCCACATGGCTGCTCCCAGAATAGATTGAATACTCTGGCAAAACTCTGGCATAGCTGATGAATAAGCCTCCTAAGAAATCTGAAAGCTGTCGCTCTTCCTTAGACGAGAACTTGCCGAGCACAATCAGGGCTCCTGGTAAACAGAGGCAAAGGTTTTAATACAATTATGAAATGGCACTTGCTTGAAGAGACAAGCTTTGGAAGTGATTGAGGACAGGTTTTTGGGGGTAGGGTATCTAGAAGCCAGCTCTCATTCTCTGGGGTTTGGGTGTTCATTTTTGTTTGGGCTTATTTGCCCTATGAAGGATCATTAACCCTACTGTTTGAAAAAGGCTTTATGAAAGTACAGGAGTATGAGTGAGTTCATTCTGAAATAAGCTGCGTGTCGACAGCGTGGATCTGTTACTCTGTTTTCAGCTTGGATCTAGCAGGGTAAGTAATATACAGTGTCTGCCTCCTAATTTGCAAGTCCTACACATGATCCCCTCCTGTGCGTCTTTCAGAGCTGTCAGAAACTAGCAGCATGAAAATGTACAGGAACCTTCTCCCTTCTCTCTAAGATATTTATAAAGTCACTGTGTATTTACAGAGGTGTGGGGGTTTTTTAACTCCAGAATCTCAAAGTAAGTTGCAAAAACTCATTCGTTTCCCAAGGCCCTGTACACTGACCCCATGGGGATATTTGGCATACCCCCTACACAGAGTGATGCTGTTGCCCACATGTGACTCTGCTTGTGTGGAGCAAGGAAAGACAGAAAAGGGGAGGAATAAATGAATGAATGAATAAAGAGCAAGAAATAATATAATAATAAATAATAAAATGGCAGGGAAATGGTGGCACACATTTGGCTGAAAACAGTCCCTCTTTAAAATAGCTGTAGCAATAATCCTTTAAACTTTTTTGCAAATTATTATCATGTTAAAAGGATTAGGCTTGAAGTGGCTGAATTAGATTACATTGCATCTAATGAACCCTCTTTTAAATTGTTTTAATAAAGTGAAATAGGGAAAGTCAGTGAAACTAATGAGCTGGTTTGAGAGGATACTGTTTGATAACCCAGCTAATCCTCCTTAAATCTATTGTTTATTAAAAAATCATCATCTTGGGTATTCCACTATTGGCTTTTCCCTTTTCTAAATTCCATAGATGGAAATATTTGAATAATTAACCTAAGTGATTTTCTGTATTGAGTAAGCAGTGCATAAACTGACCGAGGCTGCCACATCTATTGAAAATATTTATGGTTCTGCAGCTCTTTTATAAACTCATATTATTTTTTTGTTTAAAGTTTTTATTGGTTAGAGCTGTGACATTCTCCTTATGGGTTAGCTTTGCAGTGAGGCCAATGTCCGTTTGCCAAGCTAGAGAGATTCTGGTTTGGTTGAGAAAAAGCACCAGCTGTTCTGGGAAATAGAAGAGAGATGGACATGATTGCAGGCTTGTAATAGTAAGAAAATAGATGGACACTTATATAATGTCATCTTGTACTATATTTTTCAAAGATGACAGTTCACTGCAAGATAGCTAAATACAGGACTGAATTCTGTTAGGGACAAATCTCTTGGTATTCACCATCCAGTTACTGAAGTTAATGGGAATTCTCTGTGGGAAAAGCTGATTTTGGCCAGGAATTTATGAAGTCAAATCATTGCTGACTTTTGTGTGGATGAGGTGCCCTTCACAAACACAGGCAACTTGGCTTGGTAGCTGTGCTCAGCAGCTGCTCTGCCTCCTTGTATCTGCATGGATCCAGTGAGTGGTAGATAGCCCTGGTTTCATTTCTGCTGTGGTTCAGTTGTCCTGGAGGCACAGAGATTAAGAAAAATAATGGTACTTTCTCCTGCAGCAAAGCTGTGGATGTGTCTGTGCCTGAAGAAGACACACTATACTCAGGGTAGATCACAGTCATCTTGGCTGCTCCTGAACATCAAACAGTCACTTTGACCTGTAGTGCAGAGAGATGTCCCAAGAGTAAGGAATTCAAGCAGTGCATGAGTGTAGAGGAAGGCAGGGATCCCTTTAAGTGAGGGTCCCAAATTATGACCCTGTAAGAAAGTGCATGGTTTGTGAGCATCATGTAAGTTCCCTTCCTAGTGGGAGCTACAGACACAATTATTTAGAAAGGAATGGTATAAACATTAAAAGCCTAGTTTATGGTTTGACCTAATACAAGCAGTTTATGATGCATCTTTTTATAGCAAGCCATTAATCACTGCACTAAGGATCTCCTTCTTCCTCTGGCGCTCCAGTGATAAGGTGAATGAATTGCTGTCCTTTTTATTTTGTACCCATCAACTGTAATGGTGGGTGGGAAGAGAGCAAGCACTTATTTTAAAGGACGCTCTAGTACAAATTAAATTCTGCTTCCACTGTTCAGAATCCAAACAAATTAAATAAAAAAATATGTTGCCACACTGACAAATGAAAGCAAAACTTTTTTCTTTTTAATGACCAATATCAACTGGCAATACTAATTCATTGTCAATACAGTGTGATATACCTCAGTGGAGGGAACCCACAACAGTTGATGAATTCTTATAGTTGCTGGCTCACAGATTTGAAAAAAAATCCTAAACCCAAATGACAAACAGCCCCTGCCCAAACTAACGACCTACCCAGTTTGAGATCTCTTAAAGAAACCTACTGTTTAAGAGTTCCTGGCCAGAGAAATACAGTAGAGGTGTCCCTAGCTACCAGTGTGGCAAATTAGCTCTATCTTGAGTTCAAGTGGTGGCTTAGTTCTCCAGCAGAGTTTAGCTGGATGCTTAAGGTTGGTTTTGACCTTGGTTCATGCAGATGTGTCACAAGTAACTTTGGCCAGTTTTGGCAACTGGCAGCAGCATGTCCCTGGAAACATAAAGTTCAGCAGGATTGAAAAGAATCGTCTGAAAACAGGACAAAAGCTCAGATCATTTGTGCTCTCTGCTGTTGCAATTCCATTGCTAATGGTGGCCAAGCTGCCCAGCTGAAATCAAGCATGGGCTATGTATGCAGAGATCTGGTGCCACCTCTGGGCCTTGTACTCTAAAAAAAAGCATGATGGAGATTCACCAAAATCTCTTTGTAAGGAAATAAAGCTCGTTACTTAATGGACTTTCATACTCAAGCAAATCATTATACTTTCCAAAGTTATGCTATATGGCCTGGCTTTACTCTCTTTAAAAACAGATGAACTACTTTTTTGTCTGAACAGAAATGCTAATGGCAGATTATTGAGTAGTGAATTCTTCACCTGATTTTATTACATTTAGCTATGGAGATTTAGATTCCTTTGAGCAGTCACTGTTTTAAATGCTGATTCTAGGCTGGTGTGCTGTAATAAAAATGTCACAAGGTTTATGTATAGCAAACCTTCATTCTGAATTCTGGGCAATGCTTTTACTCTGTGTGATTCATGAGGGCAGGCCACTAGTCTTAGGGCTAAGAAGTAAGTAGGAACCCTGTTCTGAAGAGTTTCTCAAAATATCAGGGTTTTTTTTTTCCCACATGCTGTGGCAAAATACAAGTGAAAAGTGTAGAAAAACACAGGTTAACCAAAATGCCTGCTTCATTTTTACTTTGACCTTTCCCAAGCTGTAATTTCTAGTATAAATTAATTCCATTTCAAAAGAAAGCATTTCTATTTGAAGACATTTAATCACGTGATGTTAACAGAAACTCACAATTGCTGGCATCTGGAAATGTAGTGTACTCTGTCCTTAGAGATGCCTATTCACACTGGAGTGTGATAAATCACCATTTTCAGCATGAAGTTAAATGCTATTAAAATGTTTCTGACCAGTTCTACACTGAACTCTTCACTGCCTAAGCAAAATCCTAATAAGTGCTGTAATCTACTGGTACTGGAAGCTTCCCCATCGCATAGGCTGCAAAGATCTCTGTGATAAACTTCCTAGGTCTCACCCTCCAGATAAGCCGTGTAAATAAAGGTATCCTCTTCTCCATCTCCAGTTTAATTTAGCATTTTTATCAGCATTTCCTAAGGTAAAAGAATATTAAGCTTGTAAAGTCAAGCCTTAAGAAATCACGAAAGGATTGAACTCACTGTGCTCAGATTACATGAATTCACAGCTCCTTTCTTCAAAATCAGGATTGGAATAGTTTGTTCTGTGGTGATGTGCATACAGGATGGGCCAGGTCATCTGCCTGTCTAACTGCTCTGCATCTTTTAATTCGAGTGGAGTTTCTCTGATTCAGACAGGATGAGATTAGGTTTCCCATTTGTATGTAGCAATGCTGCATTCCATCCGGAAAGGGAGACAGACGTAGCTGTAAGTGAAGCTGCTCATGAAGACTTTAAATCCCACAGTGTCCAAAGTCCCCACCACTCACCGCTGCCCCCGTTGCCACAGTGTGCAAGCACCAGTCCCAACAGGCCAGGCAGGGCAATAGCTCTGTGAACAGCTTGGAGAGAGCTGTTAGCAGCCCTGGTTACTCTGGTCCTGGCTCTGTGGTTGTATCTTCCAGTAACTGGCGCTTGTGCCTTCGTGCAGTGAACCAAAGAGATGCGGTGCTGTCAGCAAACAAGAAAACCATGAAAAAGCAGCAGAAGAGGACAGGCTGGTGTGACAACCAGTGCCTGGTGGCAGGTTTTAAATGTCTGACATCAACCACATTTCAAACAGCAGGGTTCTCTGTGTAAAGTGTCTTCCTGCACATGAAAGAAAAGAATGTGAAAACAGCATAAGGCAAAGCCAAACAGCTAAAAGATGGCCCTTGGCCCATTCCACCTAAGTCAGGCTACTTGGGTTTTCATCTGACCTGATCATTTATATAGTCCTAATTGTACTGTACATGAGATCATCTTGTTTCTGGAGAGAGAATCCAGCTCCCTACCTGTCTGCCATTTCATCATCAAAGCATAGTGTCCTTTTTTTTGTCTTTTTTTTTTTTGTCTTTTTATTAAATTGAAGATAACTGTAACCTTGAAGGGAAACCCATGTTTTCATCAGAACATAGTGCAATGGTGCTCTAGCATGAAATTGCCAGCAAACTACAGGACTAGAGCTTGTGAATACGTTAAAAATATTCTCTAAAGTGGGAGCATTGGAAATAGCTCAGGAAAGAGCATCTGGCCATTTGGCTTCAATATCACATCATGCTCCATCGAGTGTAACATTTTATGTTACAAACTCATGTACGAGGACATTATGAAAGCACAAGGCTGGAAATTTCAGAGAGAGATCAACAGTGAAAGAACTGAGGAAAGAAAATACTTCCTTAGTCTTTGTTGTTTTCTTCTCAGCCGCTTCCTTGCAGGTTTAATCTAAAACTCAAACAGGTTCCTCTGCAGTGGCAAGTGTGGACTGAATGAAAGAGAGGAAAAATGCTAACAAGTTGAGTGTGGTAATTGTATTGAGATTGAAATAGGATTCACTTGCCTAATGATGAGACTGAACCGAAAGCCTAGAGATGAGCTACAGCTGGTCAGAAACTTTCCTATACAACATATTTTCTATTGCAAAATAACACATCCAGAGCTCTAAATGTTCTATAGAACTCTAAATTTTGATGCTGATTACTGAAAGCCTGGCTTGAGCTGTTGTGTACCCAGAGGAGCCCAGCTGTCAGTCCTTAGCTGGGATCCAGCACCTGGCAAAAGGTTTCTTTGAATTTTTTTGAAACATTTGGAATCTCTGTCAGAATTCTTGATTAAAATATATATATATCAGTGCTGTGGAAAATATTATCTTTGCACTCAAAAAATGAAATGCAAAAGTGTTTCAAGAAACCTGCTGTTCCCAGAGCAGGGAGATGCTCATTTTCTAATTGACCTTTTGATTGGCTCTCCAGATGGTTCTTGTTTTTCTGGGGATAAAAGGTTTAATCTGACCCTCTAGGAAGTTACAGAGCACTCTTAGAATGGCAGGTCTCCTTTCAGCCTGAGCTTCTGCAGTTGGAACGAAGCCTGGCTGGGGGCTAATGTCCTGTGCGGAGGTCCCTAGGCCAGACCAGCAGCCTGGGTAAGTCCTGGGTAAGAGCAGCCAGGGAATGAGAAAGCCACAGCTGAAAATGCTCTCCTTGGCTGTGGCCAGGGATGCTATGTGTGTTTGCATTGCTGGAGGGTTTTCCCAGGTGCCATCCTCCAGGTGAACATTAGGAACATTTAGGAAAATGTACTTCAGCCTTAGAAGTGAGCTGTCAGATTTATAGGATCCTCCAGTCTTGATTACAGGGTCTGGAAATGGGATTGGAGGCAGTGAAATGTATAACTTGCCACCTGTCACTGAGGTGTTACCCTTCTAGGAAAATTCAAGTCACCATTATTTATGCATTATTTATTAGCATGAGCTAAACAGAGGCATATAAATCCTTACCAGTGAGTGGAAATGTTCTTGTCACATGAACATGGGGATAATTTGTGGGTTTGGATGGGGAGATGTTTTGGGGTTTAGGTTTCTTTGGTTTTAGTTTAATTCTGCCTGGAAAACTTTGGGAGGTAATATGACATTTTATTACTGTATCTTTTGCAGTCTACTAAAGAAATATCTAACTGATTACTAATTATCCTTGCATTAGTGTTGCCTGAATAGAGCAAAGCGTGTTGAGCCTGACCTATCTGACAGATACATCTGAGCTGAGGAGCAAGAAAGGAATATTGTATGTGCCTGTGTTGTGGAATAAAGGTTCAACCCTCAGTGACAAGAAATTGTATCATTATCTGCATTGTGTGCAATACACAGGAAAAAAGCAACTTAACACTGTGCACGAAAGAGGCAAATTGTTTTCTGTGGAAGGCAGCAGAGTAGTTACCAATGAGAAATTTTTAATTTAAGTCTCCTATGGATTTGATTTGAATGGTCTGGGTACTGCTGTGGGAATATTCACGACAAAGTCGTCCCCAGACAGGGTGGCTGCGCCAGCTGCATGGTCTTGAGGAGTCTGTTTCTTACTCTTCCTCTTCAGTTTGCCCATCTGCAAATGGCAATGATAATATTAAAAGTATTATGGGAAAAACAGCCCAGGGAAGGGTGAAGTTGTCATCTCTGGAGTGACAGAAAGTGTCCTCTGAAAGGAGTGCGGATGAGCTCTTGTTATTGTTTTGCAGTGAGCATTTCAGAAAGGCAGTATTGGCTGGGCTCCTTGCAGGAAGGTGGCAGGGAGAGACAGTTTCTCCTTCAAAGAGCTTGCAGAGGAATGAGTCCTGGCACAGAGGGACTGGAACGGGCACAGAGCAGGGAAACAGATCCCTATTCAGCAGAGCACAGGCAGAAAATAGACAGGTGTGAGTGTCTGTGGGCACGACAGCCGTCCTTGGCACAGAGTCAAAACAATAAGTGGATGAGAAGCTCATCTGTTGCCACCTAATCTTCTTTCTCCTGCAGGTAAACCCTAAAATATTTTCCCAAGCTTGCCTCACTTTTTTGTTCTCTTCCTTGCTGTTACTGGTAGCAGAGAGCTTTTGCTTGCAGTTATGTCATAGAAGGACAACTGTCATCAATTGTCCAAAAAACAAAACCAAAGCAAATTGCTCATCCTGCAGAGTTACATCATTTCCTTCAATTCTGCGCCCTTTAAAAGCTGTGGGGCAATGTTTCATGACAGTATTTGGGGACACGGTGTGTACAGTAATGTACCTTTAGATCATGTTGGCTGCCAGGAGTTGGGGACTTGACAACCATTTGCCACATTTGTTCTGTACTTCTTTTCATCATTATTGTGGTGCTGAATTCCTGCTTTGTTCCTGCATAAATAAATTAAGTCATTTCAGTGTGGAAGGAAGGAAATGGGGAGAGAAAAAAAAAAAGCCACTAAAATATTTAAAGTTTCCCACAGAGTCCCAAGATTCTCTCTCAAATTTTGCTTCCTATGCAGGAGAAATAGGGAACCATGTTGGCTGAAATACTTTATTTAGTATATTTATTGTAATTTACATAGCTCCATATGTAATTTTACTGCTTGCACGCTGCAGCTTGTCTGGATCCGCACAGACAAATTACCTTTGCATCCCTATATGTCACTGTTTCTCTTCCATGAATATCAGATTAGAGTGCATGGCAGTGTTAGACAGATCTGTAACATGCACAAATGGATTGGTCAAAGTGCCAATTGTTTTCTACTCGTAACTTTCTTCCAACATAATGGAAAAGTGTTAGCTATTTAAAAGAAAGGAAAAACAAACACAAAATGGCATATCTGTCATTTCTATTTGTATTCTAGGCTTAGGAAAGGTAAATATCACTGAAAAAATGTATTTATTGCATTATACAGAATTTATAGCATGAGAAATGCAGCCAAGGAGAACTCAGAGAAGCATCAAAATATGTCTGAAAAATCAGTGTTAGGTGCAACTGCAAATTACATATTCAAGTGTTTTGACTGTAATAAAATAATCTATCTGCATGTTTCAGTAAAACTGTAGCTGCATATTTCTACCAGAAATGCCACTTAGATTTCCTCTTTCTCTCTAATAGCGTCTCATTTACACAATATCTTCCTATCAGCAGAAAACCAAGCAATTCAGTAACTTCAGAGTGTGTCACACCCATAATTTCTAGCATGCACCAGGGGAGCAGGTAAATAAGTATGCTTCAGTTTAACCAAGGGGAAACTGAGGCAGAAGGGTCTAACAATGCCCTAAGTGGACGTTTGACAGTCATTTGATGTCAGAACCCTGACTGAAACTATTTTAAATAGACTGGATTATATTTCCTACTAATTGTTGTGAATTCAAAGCCTGAAATGATTCCTGGAGGTTACAGCAGATGCAGGTGTTAGGAATTTTGAGTACAGTTCTTGTGTGTTCCCTTAGGGCATGTCTGAGGGAGGACATCACAAGGGGGGGGATGGACTTCAAGAGGAATAAGCGAATTCTGCAGCCTGTTCCTGAGGAGGAGTGTGAAATCCCATTCAAACCAATTCTCTTGAGATTTGTTTCTTCTGTTCCTGGTTCCAGTTGATCTTGCCATGTTGTGCTGGCAGGTACCTGGTGGGTTCCAGCTTTTCTGATATATCTTCTGCATTGACTTTTGCAGCTGGATCACCAGCTACTGTCTCTGTTCCACTCTCAGCCCCAAGGAGGGAAAGCCGTGTTATTTTCTTTCTCTTCCTTTGCCTCTCCTTGACTCGCTGTGAGTGGCCCATGTGGAGCCAGTCTGGCAACAGTCTGCTCAGGACAACATAAGGTGTCCTGCTTGTGCTGCTGCCGGTAGACATTTGTCATCCTCCTTCTTCAGGTCTCTCTCTCACCATTTTCACCCCTCAGCAAGAAATTCAGTGACTCCTGAGTGGTTGTACTGTGGGAACACACAGGTACAAGCTGCACCAGTGCCTGTGTCAGATTGACTGGTGGATCTGTGGCCACTGCCTTGTTAATGGTGCCATTTTCCATACCCCTCCATCTGTGGCTCAGCCTATCATGCTCGTGGTCCAAGCTTTTGTTGCCCCGATGTTGTGCCTTTAGCCCAGAGGTGCTGATCTGCCAGAGCCAGTGAGACTCAGTTCAGCTCCAGTTAGCTGCAGTTCAAGGTCAAATGGGACTTTAAAATATGAATAAATGTCAAGGTTTGCTGGCACATCGATCTCAGTCTTCTTGATTACTGCCAGATCGCATGAATAAATTAGCTTTGACAGGTGTGATAAATTCTATAGACTACTGATCTCAAACAGTAAATGTTAGAGAAGGACGTGGGAGGCCTGGAGGGGAAAATACTCTTTGCAGATGCACGTATTAAATGAGGTGAGTTTTGATACAGTGTTCTGGGGGTGATCTTCAGGCAGGAGGACACCCATGCCATGAAGGGCCAGGTCTCGTACTGAAGTATTGATTTCCTTTGTCAACAGGAGGTTGGGTTACTGTGTGTTATGAAGTGAGAGCAATTCTGCTGCCTTTTCCACCAGCTGCCCGACCCATCCGGGGTGGCTTGCAGATGGCCTGCTCTCAGGCCTTTTGCTTCCCAAGAGCGGACACACGCAAACTGTAGCTAAAATAAAACAAAAGTAGAGGACATTGGAAGCAGCTCTTCATATGCTCTAATGCTACACTGAACACTGTCAAGCCATGATTTGTTTACACATCAGATCTTTTACTTGGAAACCAATGGAGATGTTCAGAGAAGCTCTCATGACTTACTATAAGTACATTCTTTCTTCCCTGTGATTTCCTGTATAACACAACTGAGATTCTTCATTTCCCTCCTATGCATCAATAATATCAATCATTACTTAGTTATTTTTTTCCATAAGGAATTATCTTTTGTTGATGGCTAAATGAACATATGAAAACAAGTTGAGCATAGAGTGTTTTTTTTTTTCTCTAACTGCTTCATGTGTCTCTATATAAGAACTTCCAGTTTTGTTAAATCTAGAATCAAGTATCCCAATGCTTTCCAATCTAAGACATACCAGAAAGACAGACTTTTTGTCACAAAGACGTAGACTTGTTCTTTTCTGTGTGCTGTTATCCGCTTAATTAAGCATGCCCTCTTTCTGCAGCATGATACACACATTCTGTCTCCCCATCTTGATACTCATCTGTGTGTTTGTGTATATAAGACTGTGTATACATATTTATATGTATGGAGAGATCATGGACTAGTGCTCATTTTGGGCCATTTCCCCTCTCATGGCTTCTGTGAAATAGCTGGGTTTATGCTGAAGCAGTTAACTGTAGCAAAATGCACAATGTCAAATACAGAATCATTTTTTTCTTCAAAAGGAGATGCGTGTGGAAACACTGTATTTTGTAGTAAAAGAAAAGAATTAGAGGGTGAAACTTTGGTTTGGCTTCAGTCAGTTTTGCAGAATGAAAGCAGAAGAGTCTTTAAAATTAGGTGGATTTAAAAATTTTCACTGTGAATGCTCTGCACGGATTCAATTGCCAAAACTATAAATATACAACTATCACTTTTGCACAGAAATTGCCACATTGATGTACATAAACAGTAGCATATGTACAATTTAAAAGGGACTATGTTATTTATATGGCAAGTTGTTTGGGTGCTGTGCTGAATGGATACACCCTCAATGTATGTGTAGTGTTACAATGGAAGGGGTTACAAAAAGGGTTTTTTACTTATATAGAAATATCCTTGTGTAGAAAGAAGGGTGATATAGCCAGAGCTTGAGAGGGAGTAGGCTGGGAAAGAGAAAAGGCCTTAGCTAGTACAAGAGCTTCACTAGCTAGATGATATCCATCACACACTGTGTGTGTGATCAAGGTGTTAAGAACAGTGGGGAGAAAAAGAATGTAAAATAGTGTGTGTTGATGGAAAGAAGGGTCAGCCACAGTACTGAGCAGTAAGAAGCAAGCTGCCTAGTAAGAAGGATTTTGCAAATGGTGTAGAAGCTCTTGAAAGATTAGCCAATGCAGGCAGGTGGCTCCAAGCCTGTAAATGTGTGCTTTTCTGATTCCTGGCATTACAGGCAAAAAAAATGTTTACGAAGTGGTCAGGGAGAGGATGAAGATTGTATTTTGAGTGCCAGGTAATTATTCTGTTAAACTTGTGAATCAGACAAAGAAGCAGTTAATGTAAATAGATAAAAGTGTTAGTATTTCTAGAATTAGGGCTTCTTGAATATATTCCAGCTGCAATGAGGAGGGATTTGCTCATAAGACTCCTAGCGTATTTGGTCAAAAGGCTGCATGGATCACTGAGGACATTTTTTGCATGCCAACAGAAGCTCTTCTCAGTATTTCTGCTTACAAAGTCAGTTGTTTTCGGGTCTTCTAAACATTAATTCTCAAATGGTAAACCTTTAAACCTTCAAACCTTCAAAGTAAGTCAAAACGTGAACCCTCAGGGACTTTATTTTGTGGCATACAATATACTACTGTGAGAATGGATTCACAGGACAAATTACAGTGTGATTGTATATATTACCCTGCTCTGCTCCTTCCCCAGTAAACCACCTGTCCACCCAAAATGCCACTTTATCAGTAAATTTAAATTTCACTTACATTTAAATTTTGCCTCCTAAAACATTTTTGACAATTGTTGTTCTGTGTCATTTGGGACAAAGCTGGGACTTCTTGCAAACTACAACCCAAACCAAATAACTTACCCTGTTAGCACTTACTCTTAAAACATTCACAAAAATGATGCATCCTAATCTTCATTGCTGATGGTTTGTTTGGGTTTTTTAAATCCTTTATAGTAAATACAAAGAGATCAGAATTTATTGCTTCCAAAAAGGCCCAGCAGCCTGAAAAAGTGCCACCTACATCAAATGCACAACCAGACCAGGAAAGACAACTTAATTGTTTCTCTCAGCTTGCATAATATCTACCTTGATCACTGAAACATTGCCTTCCCATACAAGAGACTTTAGCAATTAACCTGTATCTGTTAGGTATGTGATGATCCTCTATGGATTTTTATTAAAATATCACCTTCAATAATTAATTCCTCTAAAGACCTGGAAGTAATTGTGTCAGCTATTAAATATATTTTATGTGGTCAGGTGTCAGCTCTCTAATAGGCACAAGCAAAACCTCTGTCATCCTTTCTTTCTTAAAGATCTACTTTGACCTAGCAATTAGAAATTGGTTATCATAAAGTATGTCTTGAAATTTTATTTAAAATTAGATTGCAAATTCCCAATGCAAAATGCTCTTAAGTAGGGAAAACACCCGCAGAAAACAACATGTGGCAATGGAAACAGAAAGCAGATCAGGCTGGTTTATACTCAGCTATGTGTTGAAGGCATCTGTGCCCTAAATTTTAGCATGAGTTTGTTTACAAAGACATGCAGTGACTTTAAGATCTGCCGTGTGTAAATCTGGAGAGAGCATCCACCTCCAAAGTCATCCCTTTGCAGACAGGCCATGGGTCTTCACCATCTTTCTGAGACTGAAATCTTAGGTGGTGCCTGGACTTCTGTCTTTGGGGTTCAGTGTGCCCAGCAACTTGCCAATATTGAGTTTATTTTCTCAGCCAGCTGTAGTAATGTATTGTGTATTGAACTAGTAGTTCAATATTATTTGAATAGTCTCCATCATCTTGGAAATTTTTGTTAGCTGATTATTCAGTTCATTGCGTATGCTGCTTTCCCTTGATGTCTGTGACACATGAATTATGAGAGGGAGGAAAAAAGCAGAGTCAGGCTTAACCTATAAAATGGAGAAAAGAAAACGACAGATAGATTAAAAACAACACACAAAAAAACTCAAAAAACCCCAAGCAAATAGACAAACAACGTAACAACCACAGAAAGGATGTCTAGATGGGAAACCACAGGAGAAGGGGGTGAAATAAAGCAAGAAACAAACATTGAGAGATAGTGATTAACACAGGCAAGCTGTGCATGGAGAGCAACTGAAATGTGGGCTATTTTGCAAAAGGCCAGAAGGCAACTTAATGATGTTTGGGACACCATAATTAATATTTGGGGGGGGAAAGGGTGCTGAATGGGACATGTTGAACCAAGCTTTGTGTCATCCTGTGCTCAGCAGCAGCTCTTTGCGCTGTATGTGATTTCATTTACATGGGTTACTCGTGGTTGTCTTCAGCAGGAAGCACAGCAAAAATAATTGCTGAGGGAAATGTCGTTCATTTTTCTTGTTCCTCATTAATCCGTATTCAGTATCTCTTCAGGAGGTTATAGTGATGTGCAAATGTGGTATAAGTTACTTTCTCACCCTTTCCTTTCCCTCTGCCTGTTTAATTAAGCATAGCCCATTGTCCATCTTACTGAAGCAACATTTCCTGTCATGTCAAATGTCAAAGGCATATTTTACATGAAAAAATAGCAAATTCTAGCACTTATTAAGATATTTCCTAGACTTTCACACAAAACTTTTTCATTCTGCATACCTTGTGGAGCACTGACTTTATTATCCTTTCTTTAGCCCGGAAATCAGATGGTGAAGGGATAGTACAATCCAGCATTTTAAATTTAAAGTTTAGCAATGAGACATGACACAGATAAAGAAAGAATCTGGGGCAAATGTGACAGCAAGAGAAAGGAGTGATGCTATGGTGACCTGGGTGAATTCAATCTCAAAAGGTAGCTTAGAGATCCTGTAAGGTTTTCCTTAGCCTATTGATAAGTAAAGCCAGGCAGAAATTCTCCTTCAGTGGTGTTAGCTCAATGTCCACACCCTCTTAGATACGAAGATTTAGCAAAACAGAGATTTAGCAAAACAGAAAATACTTAAATAATGTTGTTTTATTTTCCATCACTCTCCTATCCCTCCACCTTTCCTGGCTTAGCTCCTCCAGGCCTTGATGTTCCACATTCTCATCAAGCTGCACCAGTGACTGAGGAAGGAGATCAGTGCTGCTGTGGACACCAGACCTCTAAGCAATTCATGAGAAAGCTCATAAATGTTTTTCACTGTGGGTGTTTAAAAGAAGGGAAGCATAAGAGGTTTGAGGAGTTTCTTGCTTAAGAGGAGAAACCTAGAGTAGGTGAGGAGAAAACCTATTACTCAGGGTAGAAGAAAAAGGTGCCTTATTAATAGCAGGAGCACCTAACAAGAGGTCCTGTCTGCAATGTGCAGTGGTACTGCAAATGAAATGTTTTCATTTGAACAGAAATTAATTCAGAGGAAAAGTAGATGATGTGTTTTGTAGGGAAATTAGCCTTTGTGGTTTACAGAGCTTTCTTTTCACTTCATGTCTGACTGTAGAAAGATGACTGAGTAAAGAGTTCTAGAGATAGTCTACATTTGAAATAAAATTCTGAAATTTAAAACAGTGACCTCAGAAAGTGAACCCAGAGGTGGATGCAAATAGAATCAGATTAATGAGTCAAAGGTGAGCCAGACTTGGATGCATATGAAGTCTGAAGTCTTCAAGATCTCAAGAACTAATCCTGTTCTGAGGTTTGTCTATTGTATCTCTTACTCCTGTTATCTCTTGTCTGATTGACTCCTCTACTTCTTCGGTCTCTCTCTGTGCAGTCACTTGTTTTCACTGCTTCTTTTTTTTTTTTTTTTCATCCATTCATCCCACTAGGTAGCTGGACATAGTAGCTGGAAATGTTCTCATGCTAATGAGAATCCAGCATTACCTTTCCCCAGCATGATGAAGATAGACCTTGAGGCCCCACACTATGTGAGGATCAGATTGCCTAATGTGGACACAGTTTTAATATTAAAAAAAAATAAATTGTAAACTGTAGAAGTGGAACAGAAAACAATATTTAGAATTCTTACAGTGCTCTTATAAGCATCCATAAATCCTGGATATTGTCAGAGATGAGCTGAACAGGTCCCTCTTCATATCCATTACAGCCAAAAATGCTAATATCTACTTGATATTATAGACAGGTTGATCTGGTAGATTAATGTGGATGTTTTAGCTTATGTGCATGAGTATTCCCAAACTAGCCAGGTTTTTTTGCAACAACTTGGCTGTGGTGGCATCAAGCTGTGGCTGACACTAACTGTGCCAACTTATGTTTGATCCAGTCAGACTTTTCTCTCACTCTGAACTGCAAGATTGAAGTATGTCTCTCCCCCACCCCTTTTTTTTTTTTAATAAACAATCACTTAGGCCTTTGTACAGATCTGCAGTAACACGTTACAGAAGAGTCTCCTAGGGACAAGACTGTGGGTGTTCAGTGCAATAGGATTCAAACACCTTAATAAATAGATGCACACAGTTTGATTGCCTGTATGCAAAGCTGTGGTTTCACTAAAGGAGGGAGGCCATGCACACACTGTGATACTGCTGACATACAATAGTTTTCATTTCCCTTTGTGAAGAGTTCCTTCCACTTGATCAAGGAGTAGATGCAGTTCTGTATGACTTTGGCCAATATCAAACTGTTTAATAATTAGTCACAGTTCTATGTTAATAAATGGTCAGAAATCTAATTATCAGCAACTTAGGAAATTGTGAAAATGCTGCTCAATTTGTGAATTACTTTTAAACTGGAAAACAGCCAAATCTATTCTAAAATGATTGGTATTATCAGTCTGAAACACCCTGTCTAGTATTTGCAGGTATCATTTTGTTTCATGTGTATAAATAAAAATGTGACTCTTGTGCATCCATCTTAATGGACTTTGGTTTCCAGAGAACAGAAGCCTTGCATCTCAGGCAGAATTTAACTCTCTGTCAACTTGGCTGCCCAACAGTAGAACTCTCTGTCACTGGTGTTTCCTAGTGATTGACAGTCAGTAAGGCACTCTCAAGTGACAACTTAATATTTTTCTACATATCCTTTGACTGGGTTCGAGTGACACCCGTATATTGGCTTTTGGTGCCAAACAATCCAGAAAGTCATTTATAAGACTCTGTCTACATCTCAGACTAGTGCAAGATGAAGTGTTAGATATCATTAACTGTGACAACGTGGTATCTAGATTTCCAGCCCAAATTTTAGACTTGTAGTTAGTGCTACACATTCTGCTATATGTGGGCATCAGGAATCAAGGAGCCTGATAAATTGCTGTTGGGGTTAATTTTCTAAGTAGTGTCTAGCAATGTAGCTGGGAAATTCTCATAAATATTAATAGGAATTTAGCAGATAAATCTCCTTGAATAACTGCTAGAAAATTTACCCTTAATGTGCCTTACATATCAATAGGCTGTGCTGTGTTTTGGAATTGCATTTGAGAAGGCTAATGTGGTAGATATAATAACGAGGGATATGCAAAAACCAGTAGGATGCATATTTCTACATGACACTGGAGGCTTACAGTACTTTTCAATCAGAGCATCCTAGAATACTATTAATGAAATCCCCTTTAACCTTAAGGGGTAATTTTTTCTAAGTGATCTACAGGGGATTTGGCTGTTAAATTTCCATTAACAGTAATGGGATTCACAATATTACAGCACAAGTTCCCCACTAGCCCTGCTGAAATTCTACCCCCTGTGGCAATTAATCATGCCCATTGGGCTCATTAATGGAAATATGAAGCAAATTATCTGGCTAATCATTCTGTGTGATCAATTGGTTCTCCTGCAATAATTGATGGCAGGCTAGTTAAAGCCAACTCACAGTTTTCAGGTTTTACAGCTGAGTAACAGGAGATGGGGTGTCACTGTCATGGCATCTGCAGCTTATAGGTAGCATGTACTAAGGTTTGCAAATAGCAGGTCCTCCTGGTAGTTTTCTGTCTTCCATCACCTGCTGTAACATTTTTGCAGTTTCTCTCTGACTTACATTCCTCACAGTGGGTCCTGCAGGTGCTTCCCACAGGGAACATTCTTCCCCCATTGCCTTTACCAGCGTGTCACTGGTGTTCTGCTGGAGTTCTGTATTTTCTCATTCTGCCTAAGCCAGAGACTTTGTGTGTGCTTCTGCTCTTCTGGGAATCAGCATTTTCTGTGTTATGAAAATGGATAGCTGGTCTGAATGTGTGGTTGTGCTGGAATGTGTTCACAGGAGCCTTGGCGCTGTCCTTTAATCTATTATTCTGCTACCTGACAGCATAAACTCATTTACCCCATTTTGCTTGACCTGTTTTGCAAGGAACATTCTCTGAGGCTGTGGGCTGGTTGGATGTAGCATGCCAAAGTCACCCCTCAAATTGCTGGAAAGAGAAGAACTGCTTTAGCATATCAGCTAAAGAAGAGTTCACTCCTCACTGTTATTCTACTTAAACATCAAAGACAGGAAGCTAAAAATTGACACTTTTTTATTTAGGGAAACTTAATTGATTGTTCTGGTGGCTTTCTTTCTCACCAGCATTCTGTGAAGGCTTAACATACCACCAAAATGCAGCCTTCATTAGGCTGCAAACTCAACTCTTGAGGATATTCTGTGATGTACATTATAGTATTATGGTTAAGCTGAGTGGCAAATGTGCAAATTCAGGAGTGCCATGCAAAATCAATAGCATTTCTTCAGGCAGAACACTAATTTATAGCCACACTGCAAGACTGTGTCATTTTCCTAATGAATTCTCCAGTGTGCAGAGGTGCACTAAACAACAAAGATAAATACTGGTGTGCAGAGGAGCATAATACAGATTTATAGCCATAACAGAATACAGACTACAGATGTTTTCCATATAACTGAGATTGGTTGATGAGCTTTTGCAAGCAGGGGTATCTGTATTCTTACTAAGGACTGGTTTGCAATGGAACTTTAAATGAACAAGAAACTTTTTAAAATATGCTTCGGCACCATCCAAACTGCAGTTACTTCTGCGTACCCCACTACATGTGTTTGGGCTCTTCCTGAGAGCTGTCTGATGGAGTAGGTTGAGTGTTGAAAAGGGAGAATCCTCAAGACTACCTGAGTAACTCTGTGGCAGAGATGTCATTGAAAATAGGACACCTACAAGAGCACTTAGGCAATTTTTGAAATCCCTCCCAGAATGTGTATTAAGTTAGCCAGGCACCACGGCGTTGATTAGCTTTTCATTGCCCTACTCTGTCATTTGGCGTGGAAACATTAAGAGATATTAATTTTTATATATTCAGAAGCTTATTTCTGCAGAAATCCTGATTTTATTTATTTTTCTTTATTATTGGGGAAAATAAACCAAACCACTTCTATTATGCTATGTTTCCATGGGGAACTTTACTAATGTACATAATATACAACAGCTGATGGCAAGTGATTATAAGTTGCTTATACCACTGGGAATGAGTGGTTTACAAAGCTGGGTAAGTAATGAAAGTCCATAAACAAGACACTCCACAGAGCAGCAGAGTGACAGAATTTTGGCTCCAAGCTTGAGGCTGTTTGGCTGGTATTGGAAATCCATATAACATCCTTCCCTCCTGGCATCTGCTACTTTCAGAAGGTTCAGTTCATTACAATAACAAATTTCAACTAAGCATGATTGCAGTCCATGGCCTGTTCAATGGATGGCCTTACTGGAGCATCTCGTGACTTGGTCTCACACTAGTGGGTGCTACAAGACAAGGCCTCCATGGTCATTTGTCACTCCCCAGCTCTAGACAGGGTACATGTGCTGATTTGTAGTTAATGCATGTGATCTTTGTAGCCTTTCTGATCAATCCAACCTAATTAAAGGAGTAATTCCCTGGTTTTAGGGCCAATTTACCTTTCCAAGATGGTATGAATGCCTGCAGCTCAACTGATAATGAGGTAACATCTTCGAGCCAATTAAGTGAAAAGGAATCAGTAGAGCCCATTAGACTTCATAAAGTTCAATAAGAGACGGAGCAGGTGAATTTCTCCTTGTTAGAAACTCTGGCGTTTTATGGAAAGTTAGAAAACTCACAGCAGCTTCTCAGAGAAGAATGTCAGGCTCTGTGTTCCTGACAGCAGTCCATCTCCTTTTGTTTCAGCCAGCGTACTGATCACTTCCTAAAACAGAGCTGTACTTCTAAGAGGTTAGGGATTCGGAGCAGCCCATGTGTAATATTGCTCTGGGTGTTATTTTAGCAAATGTTCTTGCAGATCAGCCCTCATCAATGAAAGGATTCTATTAATAAAACCAGCTGTGGAACAGGAAGACAGAATGGTGTTATTAGTAACTGCAAAACCCTTTCAAAGTACTATTCATCATCCAAATAATTTACTAAATGGTTTCTGAGAAGAACTATTAATTAACTGGCAAGAACAAGCCACATTAACATTTGTTTATCACGCTATGTCTGCTGGCCTCGTGGGCTTGGACAGGAAGAGAAGGAGAAACAGAGAGGGGCAAATTTTGTCTGTCCCCTCTGTGGACAGAATGTCACAATTCTTCACAGTGTGAAGCTGATTTGGATTAAGGCCAGGTGCAAAGGTGCAGTGCAGTACCTGTTTGGGATTCAGTTCTGCCCTCCTGTTGTCCCAGCTGATTCCCAACCAGAAAGAGCTCCTGTTCCACTTTTCTCTGCTGCACCAAGAGGCTGAACAAATCGCCTTCCACCTGAAGCAGCACAGGCCACCTCCACTGTGTCTCTGCAATGCAAGGCATGCGGTTATCCATGGGTGCCAGGTACTTCTGACCTTGTACTGGCCAGTGTGCAGATTCATTTCTTCCAGTGCTGCCCAGAGCCTCTGATGCCATCCTCTTTGAAGTGGGTGTCATGTTTTGGCTTCACCCCCCACTTAAGTTCTTGGTATTCACCCATTTTACACTGTTTATCTTTTGGTTTGTTTCTAATTTGCCTTTTAAAATGTATCTGACAATATTTTTCTGCCTCTGAGAAGCAAATTGCTCTTTTAAATGGTGACCTGTGGGAGCTGCTACTGTCTTCACTAGAGATGCAGGTAGACAGTCTCCTTCTGTCAAGGACTCAGGCCACTGGTGCTGTTCTTGCAGAATGAATGTGCACAAAGGTTTGTTATTTATGGCTAAACTCCATGGCACCAGAATGTATCATAAAACCTGGAATTGCTGCGTAATGGGAAATGTAGCGCTGAGCCCTGCTGGGTGATTACGGATGATTTTTCCCTCTTACCTGACTGGAATCATTGCAAGTGTCCTGGCTTACATTGCATGTGCCTTGCAGTAGCTTTGGGAAGCCATTCCTGCTAGACTTGTCATGTGCTATCTTTCTGCTGCATCCCTTCTCCTCCTGGCAGTTAAAATAACAGAATTATATTGGATAGATAGGCCGGTGTCAGCCCAGTAACTCAGCATCAGAAATGGACATCTCAACAACCTCTCCTTAACATCAGAAATTCTCTTGTTCTCCAAGCCTGAGCCACAGCACAGCTTTCCCTTTATATTGCTGAGAAGTTTTCTTTTCCATGGTCCTGACAGGTCCAGTGAGAAACAATTTAGTGATTGTATTTTAATTAGATATTTAATACTATGCAAATGAATTTGACAAGAAGGAACACTGTCAGTGTAATTTAAATCATTATTTGTTTTTTCTTCTGAAAAGGAGCAGATTTGAAGCATTGATTCTTTTGGTAATTTGAGTTTTGTTGACTGAAAAGTGCACTCAAGAATCACTGTGATTTATATATTTTTTTTATTTTTTTTTCCAATCCTTCATTCACATTCATTCATGTTTCCACCCCATCTTGACTGAGTGCAGAAGAGTTTGTTCAAAGGTAGCATGACGTGTGCTGGTATCAGAGGAAGCCCATGGGCGTTGTAGGCAAAGTTTCATGTAGGACAGAAGTCCCTATAACAAAGCTTTAAATAAACTAGAGTAAGAGCAGCCATCCGTGTTCACTGCGTGCATCAGCTGACTCTGGATCACAGGGGTTCTGCTCCCACTAGCAGGACAGACAGGAAGGGGAGGTTTCTACTGGGCAAACCTAAAGGGGTATCTGGACATGGGATGAATGCAGTTAAAGCATGACATGAAATTTTTTGTTAAAAACGACCAGAAAATGATTGTATAATGTCAGTAATCAGTCCCTAAACATTTACAAAGTAATGACCATGCAACGCAGCTGACATCTCAAGCTTGAAACCAGAGGAGGCTGAGGTAGGATCCTTTTCCTACCTGTTGGCATCCATCTGTGCATTCCCCCAGCTCCCTTTCCTCCCTGGCAGAAGCAAAATGCAACTCATTTCCCTTTGGTCTGTCTCAGCTGATGACAGCAGGGGTGCAGAGATGTATCTGAGGGCAATGCTTGGCACAAAGCACTGTGTATTTATTTTGTTCTACTGTATATGTAAAGGCTTGATTTGCTCTTGCAGCCAGGTCACCGCTAGAACAGGATGAAGCAGCTTGCTTTTCAGCTTCCTATTTGAAGTGAGGGAATAAAGGAAAGTATGTTGTGTTTACCTGAATACTAAAAAAATGACCACACAGTGGCAGCCTTTGTTACTGTAACTCAGGCAGTTTGGAAGGGGCTGGTAAGGCCATGGGTGAGTTTGAAAAGGCTGTTCAGAGCATAGATGTTAGCATATAATACAATCCTCAGGCTCAATCCACTGAATCTTTCAGTGTGAGATATCCATAAAGTCATCAGATAGGTTTTCTCAGCATGTGCTCTGTGATCTGCACTGTTCTTTTTATTCACAAAGGGAAAAAAACCCAAACTGAATAATTCAGAGATGTGAACAGAGCTGGTAATCATGAGTGTCTTAGGCTTCCTTGTCATGTGTAAATGGGAGAAGACAGTTATACGGGTGATGAGCTTACTAAATAGACTTATGACATTAGTTTCAATTACAAGATCTAAATCAGAAACCTAACATGGGTCAGTTTACAGGTTAATTTTTCGTTAACACATTATACATATCTTGTAAATAGGTGGTGTGGACAATTCCAGCCTAGCTGGTCTGGCCAGGTGCATGAACCACTTTTGGGTTCAGTTTTGATCGATTTTGCAGCCATGTTGGCAGAGTTAGGGGGAATGAGGGTTTTGGTGGGTTTTTTTGTTTGTTTGTTTGTTTATTTGTTTTTAACAAAACCTGGATGGGATGCAGTAGGTTGACAAAGTGCAAAGTTTTATATGCACTTGTTCCAAGTGTACGCAGTGAAGTTGTTTTCCTTCTTGTCTTTTGTCTTGATTTGTTTACTAACTCTAGTTTTAGATTGCTTCTCTGACTGACATCAGTGCATTTCACTGCTCACAGTGTTTCACTTCAGTGTTTCAAAGAGGTAGCAGTAAACTATTTACTCATGTCAACACTAAAGACTAAATCACTTCTCTCGCTTACATGTCTGTGACAAATTCCAAAAGGTTTTCAGAATTTGACACATCCTTTCAGTGAAGATGTTAAAGAAACTAATGTCTTGCTGATTTGATTCAGAAAGTGAATCAATTCAAAGTGTGAAGTTAGCAGGTGTGTGCAAAGTGGCTTTAGATTGCTAAACTAAGGTCTTCAATGTAATGCCACTTACACTTGAATTGGATCCTTCATACTAATCCAATCTGTTTACTTTCTTGCATGCATTCACTTTGATATCTGCTAATTAATTAATCTTAATTACCTTTGTGTAGACAAGCCCTACAATATCTGTCTCAAAAGTAAAATGGTTTGTTGTTTGTTTGGGGTTTTTTCTGCACCACTGAAGCCCTTCAATGGATTTTCTCTGTGCCATGTGGTGGGCTGGTGGGAGTGAATTGGGGCTCAGTGACTTTTGTCTGTGGATTAAATTTATTTACCAGATATCCCAAGGACATCTGAGGGCTCTAGAGTAATGGTCTGGTGGTGAAGAAGAAGACAGGTTTTCCATAATGAAGAAATTACCTACCAAAGACTTACAAACTTAAAATTTAAAATATTTTATTCTTATCTCTTTCTTCCCCATGTCTTATTTCTTATCATTCTGCATTTTTGTCAACACAGACTTCCTTAAAAACCTCTAAGCATCTGTGAGAATAAGAAATATGTTGGTCTAACCTCTGGAGACAAGCTTCTATCTAGTATGAGAGTCAACTCAAAATTCTGGACTATAAATTTTGTTCTTGCCATTAGAGCTGAGAACCCTCAGCTGAAGATGGACCAAGAAAGAATAACATTTGGACTTTTGAAAAATGACCTCTGATTTACAGTGGTGACACAAAACGAAGTATTGAGTTATCAGCACATCCATCACTAGATTTAGTGCAGTATCTCAAGGTAACTCTTTTTTTAATGGTGTTACTGTCTGATTTCTGTGAAGCCATATAATGTTTCTTTTTCGTGCACCTCAATGACCCCTTTGGGCGAGCTGTTACCCATCACTCCCATTAGGCTTTTCTTTATCTGCCCGCTGTAAACGTGGTGATACTGCATGTTTTACATTCCTGACATATGTCCTAAACCTCAGCCATAGCCAGTGACAAAGGGGTTGTGTCTCATTTTCAGTTGAGAGATGGGCGTGACTTCCTTGCAATTGGTAATGAGATGCCTGCCCACACCAGGTCAAGGTATAAACCAGGAAGCTGTACTGGATCCAGATTCATGTTTCACTTTTGTTTATTTTTTCGATGTGTTAAAAACGCCTTGTGTCAAATGTTTCTGCTTTAGCGAGTTGAAAGCTGTTGATGTTTTTCCAGACAGTCCTGTAATCCTGAAGAAAGCTGAAGGGTGCCAGACTTAGCTATTTCTGTGTTCATGTACCAGTGAATCAGAACAGCTTGAATTTAGTGCTGTGTTTTTGGACAGCTTGGAAATGCCTCATGCCATTGGAACTCACGCTTCATGCATGTACTTCACTCCTTCACCTACTCAGAGGACAAACCTGTCTAGTTCATACCTTGTGACTACTCAGATGAGAAATAGAGCCTTGTAATATTAACTTTTTTCCCCATCTGCCTATTCTTCCTCATACTCTTACCTTGAGATTACCCTAATGGCACCTGCCACGTTGCTGACTTGTGGTTTTTAGTTCCAAATTAAGCCTCCAGTTCAGAGTGACCTCTCTTTCCTTTTTTAAAGACCAGGTGCACCTCAGTTATTGTAAAGGACTGTGTGGTTTAGTGCAGGAGTTTTGGGGCTGGAACTGGGTCAGTTCCCAGGTCTATGGCTCAAGAAGAAAATTAGCTGTTCTGGAGAAAATTACATCCTTACAACTTTCCATCAAGATGCCAAGAGGCTTTCTATTTTCCAGGGTCACCTTTGCCAGAAAGGGCAGGCTTCTTGATCATGCTTTATTTTTCAGGATCTAGCAATAGCATTAGGGGACCATGTGGACACAAGTAAGGCCAAGTTAAAAACTTGTATTAGAGTGGATATCAAGGAGGAATTAAGAGAGAGCAAGGAAAGTGGAGTTGCTATTTGGGGACCGAGGCTGCTTCAAAGGAAAAGGATTTCAGGAAAGAGATTCTGAAGCCACAACATAAGATTTTTTTTTTTCATTGTCCCTGTATTATCCCTCTGCCTTTTGGAACATCCTCAAGTATTACAGCGGCTGAAACTGCTGGAGGGGAACAGCATGAAAAATAATAGATAAATAATCTCTTTATAAGAAGTGGGGGCTAATACCCAGAGGCATCTTGACAACAAACAAATAACAAATCCCTTACACAAGAGAGGTACTCAAATAAGGCAGCATGCCTGCATGACACCAAAGCCTGCTGAACAAAGCTTCTTCTGTAAGCCCTGCCCACTTGCTTGCAGTAGATAAATGCCATTAAACCTTTCCAAAAGAAGCTTAAAAAAAAAACCAAACAAACAAAAACCAAACAACAACAAAAAAACCTAAACAAACAAAACCAACCAACTAACCACAAACAAGAACAGAACTCCATGAACCTGCAGTCTTGGCTCCTTGCCCTGTTGAATGCCCAAGACATTTTGACACGCAGCCAGAGAGACAATTCAGAAGAACAGTGAAGGCCAGGTCCTCTGCTAAGGTAAATCCGCTTGCTTTGATTGCTAGCCCAAAAAAACAAGTGGAGTGGAAACAATAAAGTCATTCTAATATTAGATGCCATCCTGGCTTGCAACTTAGTGCCCCTTCCTTTCTCTCCTCCTTCCCAAGCATGTGTGCAGCCTGTCACACGTACATCTCTTTGTGTATGCTGCTAGATGTGATTTTAGTAAAGAACAATAAAAGGGGTGAAATGTTGCAAATGATGCTCAGTGATCTGGATGCCATTGAATTTCTGCTCAAAAATTTCAGTGGTAAAACTTTGAACTTTTGCCAGATCTTCCCTGCAGAGGTTAGAGGTACTAACTTAGATGTTGCATGATTACCTAGGGTTAAAAAACCTCAAACAATGCAAGTAAGTATTACTGAGTTTAGGAAAGCAAATGAAATTATAAAAACTACTGAAAATATAAGTGGAAACTCCTCACATCGAAGTCTTCAATCAAAATTCTGGCCCCAATTCAGCAAGGTCCTGAAGTACTTCCCTAGTGTGAAGCACTTGTGTAAGTCCCCTTCATGTCAAGGGGAATTGAGTGCCTGCTTAAAATTAAGCATGTGCTCAGGGGGTTTGCCTGGAGATGAATGTAGGCAAGCTGTGAGGCATCCTGTCTTAGCTTGCCAAATGATTGCCTAAAACCGAATAGGTAGTGACATTTGAAAAATGTTGCAGCATTGTTCTTCACAGAAACACCACAAAGAAGTTTGTGAGAAAGCAGCAGGGAAGCTTTCAAACAAACATGATCCTTGACTGAAAATTAAGAATACAGTGAGTAGGAAGGGATCAAATTAACAAGGATGATGATTGGGAGGGAGGAAAAAATACCAAATCCATTCTTCAAATTAGGAAGTGGTATTAAATGGGAACACAAGTTTCGCTGCCACCTCTTTCCTTGGATAAAAAGAGAGCTTTCAGAGAAGGTCCTGCCTTTGTTTCCTTTATTTTCTCCATCTGTCTGTGAGGACAGTGAGTATTTCGAGGTGAGAGAGGTTTTTCTTTCAGTGTGTGTCATGGTTTAAACGAGGACAGTGTGTTTACAGTGCAATGATGCCCTCATGTGATGCTGTACCAGGAGTGATGGTGTGAACAGCCATGTACCTTTGAGAAGTACAACAATTAGAGCCTGTGTTCTTCAAGGTGACTCAAATCACCAAGTGCTGACTCTGGTTGGTTTCTGCTGAATGACTGGAAGGAGATGCCAGAACCCTGTCCAAACACTAATGGAACTTTCAGGATGGGTGGGTCATGTTACCCATTCTCTGACTTGGTGGTGCTGTCTTAGGAGTTCACCTAAGAGAAGTCACAATCATTTTAAGGAACTGGTTAATGAGAGGTATCTCCTTACATTATGGAGACATGCTTGAAAAAACAGGTTATTAATGTTTTATTTTTATATCTTATGCTATTGGAACTGCCAAACAGTAAGGATCCTGACAAGGCAATCAGATTTGCCCTCTGAAGAATTTTCACAGCAGCTGGATTTTTTTTTAAATGTAGCATTATCTTTCAATAGATGGACTAAGCAGGACTGTGTTTTGATTGCAGTCAGGCAAAGCTCTTCTCAGTTTGTGGCACTTATCTGCAAGTAAAATTTTTCTGCTCTGTTTTCTTTAAAAGAAGTCATCAAAGTACTTGACTCATGTTGCTACCACCACTCCCTGTAGAGTTTGTCACTCTACCCAAGTGAAGCATCATGCAGGTTATATCAGAACAATAGGAAATTTGAGTTCTTCCTACTTTTTTCAGCTGCCATTTTTTGTTTTGAATTCCTATGCATTATCTTTCTTGTGTACTAGGCAGGGCCAGGAGGCTGGCTTCCCATCCATGGTTTTGATGTCTACGTTTGCATTACACTGTAATGCCAAGATGTGTGACTGGATGTAAAGAGATGGTATCTGCCAGGATCTGTGTTTGTAAGTGCCAGGTACAAAGGTGTGTGTCCAAAGTACTACAGTGGAAGTAGGAAACAGTAGTAGTAAAATAGACAGGAAATCACGGGCTTGATAGCTGAAGACATAGAAAGAATATGCTTTACTAGTTGACAGACATACATAGATAAAGTGGGAAGTTTTTGAGCTCAGAGACCTTTATCCCTAAACTTGCATGGTTATCACTATGGCATAATTTTATAGCAGGGGTGAAACTTGTTTTATATTATTTATCAGAAGAAAATGAAAAAGATGTTTTCTATGAAATTGTACAGCCTTGAACTGCTTTTAATGACAGTAAATAGAAAGAACAGATCTTGCTTCCCTGAATCTATTGCATGTGTATTTGAGTTTTGAAGAACAACTTGGAGGAACACTATTACCATGGTGTGACATGACTGAAGCACAGAACGTGGTCACCAGAGAAGAGTGCACTTGGTAAGAGGTGTTAATGTCCCCCCGGAACACAGTGGGTTTGAGCAGGCCCAGTTCTTTCTCAGCAGCAAGCAGTGACATGTGGTCTGATGTCCAATGCTGTCATCCCTGCAACTGCTAATTGCACTTAACAGGCTTACTAACCACCGCCTGTCAATGTCCAAACTGTGTTTGGCAGAAATGTGATTGCCACATTGATGTTTTCTTGTGTTAAAAGCACTGCAAGTCTTTCACAAAAAGAAAAAAGAAAAATAGAGCAGTGTCATGTAAGCACTGCACCTTCAGTATCTTTAAAATTTCCTAACTGACAAATGATGCTGCACACGTTTTCAGCAAAAATAGGTTGTTCTTAGAAGGGCTTTTATCATTTGAGAGCCCTGATGTTTCTCTCAGTTTTTCTCCTCTGTTCTTTGACTTGCACATAGCAGATGCTTTATGTTCATAGATTCAGTTTCTGTATTTCAGCTGATGAAAATGTATCTTGTTTCTTTCTGTCTGAGTGGAATAGTTGCCTGAAAGTGTGCCAGTGCCACTAATCACCTTGCTAAAGGGACAGCCAAGCACTTCCAGGGCTTCTATGTTTGTAGGTACATTTTCCAGCACCAACAGATGGGCCAGCATAATAAAAGTAGGAGCAAACTCTGAGTGCTTAAACCTACCTCAGGTGCTAACATTACTCAGCAGACCACCTAGCAGCTGAGGAGCTAAATGCTTTGGTTCTCTGCAAGGTTTCAAAGAGGCAAGGGAAGTTGATGACTACGTGATTTCACCTGCAAAGTTCAGTGAATTTCCTCTTTTGTACCTACTTAAGAGTCAGATCTTGCTCTCCCAGAACTTGAAGCCACTTTTCATTTTAATATAGGGAACCACAGAGAAAGCAGTGCTGTGGAACAGCATTACCCAAGGGGGAAGTTCAGGGAGGATCACCCTGATGCTACCCTTGTGCAGGCAGGATGTTGTTCTGTGGCTGAGGATGGATGGAAATTGTGAAAGCTGTATACACTGTGATGTTCCCTGTATATAAATGGCTTCAATTGCAGTCCTTGAAGATCAGAGACTTAAAGAAATACAATCTACTTCATTCTTGGTGTAGATATCATCCATTGCTGACATAAAATGCTGGTTTGTCCTAATATGTGTCTTGTTCAAATTGCTGGGAGTAGTAACCATTTCAGAGAATGGCACTTCAGTTAAGGCAGAATTATATTTAATCGCATGTGGCCTTATACTTGTGATGATCCATCTAACAAAAGGCAGTGGTTACAACATGACATGCTGCACAGCATGGTGAAGTAGGCAGTAGCAGAAAGGGGGGCTCTCTGCTCAGCTATTATCTTACTGTTACTAAACAGGGAAATAACTGCAAGTGGATGAAAAAGATTAATTCATTGACTGTCTGTAAAGAGTCCTAAATAGGCCATTAGCAAACAGAGGCACCCCAATAATCAGTGATGTCTGAAGGACCTCTACTCTAAGTCAAGACCAAGTTCTGCCTACTCCTCTGGCAGCAGATTGTCAGTATTTTAAAACACATGTGCTGCTGTTTTTAAAAACAACGACAAAAAAAAGGCATTTCACTTCTGTTTTTTTCAACTTCTGATCCTCCTGTGTTTTTAACAGGAATTTGATTATCTGCCCTTTATGTATGAGTACACTGGGGTGTGAGGTAACTTATTCAAATACTCTGCTTTTGGCAGAACCAAGGATTGAAACCAGCTCCCCTTCTCAGACTTAAAAAAATGCCCTACCCACAAGGTTATGCTGTCTTCTTACATATGTATATTATGCATAGTTAATACCCATGAAATCAGTATCTGAATTTTCTACAGTCTCTTTATCATCCTGAGACATGTTTTTTTCAGCTTCTTGCTTTAGAAAACACATTTTATTTTGACTTCTCTCATAGTTTCTATTAGAAGTAGTCATGGTTTGATATTAATGTTTGCAGTGCTTTTGACACAGTCTAAGGCATGAATATCTGAAACCTGCTCTGCTTTGTATATTTTGTCAGCAGTGTAATGTCATTTCTCTTGCTGAGCAAGTGAATTTGTTCAGAATACAAAATGATTGTAAATTCTCTTAAAAACTGCCTCCTGTGTAGCAATTTGTAGATGTGAAATATCAGAGAAGTGAAACAAGACAGGGTTGGTTTGTATTTTTTTTCCATTTGTCAATTAGCACATTTTTTGCTAAATTATCCTGCTTTCGCTAAGATCAACACTTTGGACAAAATTGTTCAAAACCCAAAACACAGACCCAATACAATATCACATTTCTCAAATAGTGATTGATTATTTCTTCCTTTGGTTGTTGGGGTGTGGGTTTTTTCTGGTCAAATTCAGAATGTCCTTCAGTGACTAAATGCCATTTCTGTATTAGAGATTAACCATGTTATCCATGCAGAGGACTCAGAATTCATCAAAACAAAAGGTGAAGACTGTTACTTGTCATTTGAAATTGTGTAATCACAGCTATGCTGAGTTGTGTTTTGATGAAGTGGGAGATGATTACAGAGATTTATCAAGCAAAGATGCAATAGCATCCGGGGCAAGTGCAGATTGAATTCCATCCCAATATAACAATGGTTTTTAAGCACAGTTTTTTACTTCCCACTCACGATGGGGGAAGTGCTTAAAACTGTGCATGTACATTTAAGGATGTTACAGGTTATTGTCTGAAGGAGCTCCTGTGCTAGTGGTTCTTCCAGTTTGTTTTAGATAACATATCTCATGGACTGCTCTTTGCATTTGTCTTTTGAAGCTGGTCAGAGGAGAGAATTGAAGCAGTATTCTTATGCAGAAGGAGGCCACGCTGAGACCCTCACTTCTGTAGAGTCATTACATCAATGAGGGCTTTGAAGAGCCTGAAGATGGCAGCTAAGTTGAGAAACTGAGTTAAAGTCTATCACATGTGCTCTCTCCCTGATAGTGCAGGATCATCTGCAACAATACAGCTTCTTCATAAAATAAAAAGAAGATTTAATTTTTAAGCTAATTTTATTTAAGTTTAGAAATAGACTGTCTCCCTGCAGAGCTGAGGATATCATCTAAACCACTCCAAGAATAAGACAAACTGCAGAAATACACTATTAGCTTTCTTAGCAGTGGATTTTTTTTTTTTCTTCATATGCTGAAAACACAGAGGATTACTGGGTCTAATTGTGATAACAAATCAAGTGAGAGGAGCGCATCTGTATTACACAAAGGCTCTTCTGGCCAGCTGTTGCCTTTAAGCTGATGTAGTTTCACACTAACTTTACTTTATTCAATGACTGGAATGTAAATTTACAACAGCCAAGCTGAAAATGCAGTTTAGTCTTGTTGAATGAAAGGTACCAGAGGAAAAAAAGAGAAGGAAATGGGGGATATAGACGGTATGCCAATGACACACTGGGGCACGCTGCCTACAAAGCAGCAAAAAGCGAGTGTTGAGCACCTAGGCAACTTTAAATATAGAGGCATAGATGATTGAAGCATGGACATTTTCACAAGAAAGGAAACCTTTTACCCTTTCTGGCTCTTGCCATTCTCTTGGAAACATTTCTTTTGCTTTTGTGAAGGGAGACAAATTGTTACAATGCATCAGACTCGGTGCATAATGGAAACTTTTACTTACTTAAAAGACTCGTAGAATTCACTTATGCCTGGGGTACTTGTGAGTTATTGGGCTTTCGGATGTGAGAAATAACCCCCACAAGTCATTGGTACTATTGTGATCCATCCTCTTTTCATTCACATACACAGTTTTTCTCCCTTACCCTTTTAGCTAAAACATATTGTAATTATTTGATTAGATCGGTTACAAGATGCTCTGAGGAGCAAAAGAATGAGACTGTTCACCAACTGAAGTTATGCTTTCAAGAATGCTGATTTCATCTTGGGAGTGGCTTACACAATTCTCAGTTAAAATGAAATAAAAAAATAATCTCTGCAGAATTTCAGAAGTCAACATCTGAGTGTAAAATTAACTCCATTTTCAGACTTCAGCTGTACTAGGGAGGTGAGAGTTGTTTCTGTGCTTTTTCCAGCCTCACTTCTCTGTAAACGAGCAGTCTGTGCCCTTGCCCTTGGGAAGTTCATCCAAACCAAATCTGTTAGTTGGACAGTTAAAGGAGCTCCACTTGCCTCTTCATTTCAGCGCATTTTGACTTTCCTGATTTGCATTAGTGTACTTCAGTGTGTTACATCTGTTGTGAAAAGAATTAGTAACTCTTCATTGATGGACCCATTGCTACAGCTTTGCCAAATCTGGTTGGGCAATCTAAATGTTGCTCTCTGGTTTTGTGAGGTCTCTGATGCCCACCCTGGGTATCAGCACATACCCAAGGCTGCTGCTCACAGGCATGGACCTTTTCTCCCTGAAGCATCTTTGGCTTGATTTCATTACAAAGAGGCACTGCTTAGAAATGTGCCACATTTTTCAAGAAGTTCATTAGGTATTAAATTATTTTCTTAGGTATTAAATTAGAGCATTGCATTCTAGGCTACTGTAGATACAAAGATTTCAGTGGCAATTCATGAGTTTCACAGAAAATTAGAGACAGCAAGACTTGCTGGGTGATCAGGAAAAAAGAAAACCCACCCACATTGTATGTACTGCCTGAGGTGATGACTGATAATGAGATAAGTGTGATGTGGTTCTGTTCTGAAAATTGCATAAGTAAGAAAGATTTGGGTTCTTCGGTAGGTCTTCTCATGGGTGTTTTCAGAAGCACATTTACTTGTTCAGCTTGGAGTTAAGAGGAGTTTTTAAACTCCACTTCACACCAGAGAACCACAAGTGAGAATGTGAGACAGTCGGAGCGGGTGGAGGTATTGGCAGTGAATTGTTAACAAGCCAAAACCTGCAAGGCACTTAAACAGTCATTTAATTTTAGCTATGTGAGTGGTCTTGCTATAGTCAGTCAGTGGAATAACTCAGAGCTGTATACTTAAGGAAGGAGTCACAGAATCACAGTCAAGTGTTTGGCTGGACCTGGAACTTCAGGCAATCACAAATTGCATTTCTGCCCTTGGTAATGCCCTCCTGCATTGGTAGCAAAGGCAAGAAGTGAGTTTCTAATGATCTCATAGGATATGAAAGAGAAGATTTCTAGCAGTGGAATTTTCCTTACATCAACAGACAAAGTCAAAATGCAATCTGGTGGTTAAAAATGGAAAGTATTTTAGAAGTAAGGTCCAAGTTGAGATAATCCACACGGGGATGCAAGGAAAGTTGTTGGGTCTGCCTGCGAACATATATTGCTGAGGCTTACAGACATACCAACAGGTTGTGTCCCCACCCCCGCTGTGTCCCCAAGGTTGTGGTGCAGCTGCCCTAGAAGCCACAATGAAAGCTCAGCAGTCTGTGAAGCAAGTGTATCTGCAGGATGCCTCAGGGCTGCCCTCCAGAGACACCACGGAGTTCCTCAGGGGCCTGGTTGGTCACCCCACCAGGGGCTGGGAGGTGGTTTTGCTCTGCTGTTTATATAGAGAGAGTTGATTTGGGAGCGACTTGCTTCATCTGGCCTCTTCCCAGTAACTCTGCTCCTTGCCTTTGGTTTGGTTTCAGTTGGTTTTTTTTTAATTAAACAGCATCATATGATAACTGTCCTCAAGGGCTACCTTAAAAATAAAGTTTTCACTTTCTATCTGAGGAAGACATTTACAGAACAGTTGCTTCTGAGGTGTTATCACATAGTGTGTTCAGTTCTGACCATGGTGCCTATTTAGTAGTAGCTGTTGCTTGCTGCCTACTCATCAATTTATTAATATCAACCCATGGCTGTACCGCTCTCAAGTGGATTAAGTTTGTTCTGCTTGGTAACTTCTGCTTTACTGCACATCCATAATGGTTACAAGCAGAGGAAGGTGTTATTCTATGGCACCTTAGATTGCCAGGAAGTGATGCAGTATGTGCTCACTGTTTTTCCTCTTGTGAAGGAGTTATTAATCACCACCTGTATCACTTGCCCCATAGTTGTAATTATCATAGCTTGAGAAATTTGAGAAAAGAAATATTATTTGAAGAAATTCTAATTCTGCATCAAATGATCATTACCCTGCATTGAGCCCAGTCTAGGAAACCTGCCTGATTAATTTTTAATGCAGTGAAGTTTTATATAATTTATCAAAACTGGAGAAGTAGAGTTTGATGATTGTCAGATTTTCTTTTGAGACGTGGTATTTTCTTCCTCCACAATGCTTTGTAAATTTGATCTGCAAGGTTAAATCCCCCAGCTTCTAGCAGGCTTCTTTAATGGAGGACCAATATCCTGACCCAACAGCTTACACAGCCCCATAATTTCTGTTTGAGCTTTTGGGTGGGTTTTCGAAGATGCCTGGTCTCACTGCAAAAAACCTTCTAGTAGTAGAGAATTTGTCACAGTAAGCCAGTAAGCTGTTCAATGTTTAATTATCTTTGTTGTCTTAAAAAAAAACCAAACAACTTTCTTTGAAGTCAGAATTTCTCTGGCATTAGCTACCAATTATTAGATTTCATTATGCCTTTTTCAACTACATTAAAAAGCTAGGACTGGGAATTTCTTCCCTTGCTACTAGTTATCAAACTGTCTCTTGGCCTTCTTTCAGAAAATAGATTTGGCTTCTTAACTGTATGGCATATTTTTGAGATTTAGAAACCCTTTTATGCTATTTAGAAGGAACACCAGTGAAATACAGTTAATTTGCCAGAAGAAGAGAAGTACTTTTTCTTGGTCCTTTTGCACCAACTTTGTTCCACCTGAGGTTTGAACACTTTGACAAGTGCAGATAGAGATGGGACTGGTTTACCTGCAGAGTTTTCTGGTGAACTCTGGCTACCACCTTTAGATACTCCACTCAGTTGTCACCTGTCTCTGTGCATGAATGCAGGTAGACATTGAATGGATATGACATGTTCTCTCCAGGGAAGAGATGGTGCTACTGAGCTCTCCCCCCAGGCATTTTGACAAGAATCATTGCAGCTATTGGGATAGAGTATTTAGACATCTTTAAGAATAGTGCCTTTATATTCTCATATCTTGTATGTATCTGTCAGCATGTGAATTTATGAGCCTGTTTTCTGGGCACCAGCAGTAATCACTGACTCTAAGCAGGAAGGAGGACCCCAGTTAAACTACACTGGGAAAAATAATTAAGAGGGTATTTCTTAATTGGAAGGCAATGATTCATTACATTCATCTTATTCCACACAGACTGTTTCCTGATCTCTCACAAGACCATGTTCCTCAGCAGCCCACCAGTGTGCAGTTCTGGGGAGCCCAGTGGCTCCCAGGGAAGCTCAGGGAGAGGCTGGAGCTCTGTCCTTGCTCACATGTCCTGGTTCACCTGGGGCTGACAGTGTTTCTCAGCTCCTGATACCTGTCAGAACACCAAGGAGGACTTATCTTCAAATAATAAAGGTGAGAAAAAATGGATTAAACACGAATTTTGAAATGCTGAGCAGAATTTCCTGGCCAGAAATCCTGCAGAGATCTGCTAATGAGTAAAAGCTCTCTGCCTGCTCTGTGCAGAGCCCATAGACTGACCATAGCTGGCTATGTTAGGATAATCTTTCAGCTATGGCACTAGCCCCAAAATAGCAAAACCTGAGTTCTTTTCTGTCATTGTCATAGGTTCAGATATGAATTTGAATAAGACATTTTATTCCTCTATATTCAGTTTTGATTCTGTGACAGATGGGAGGAAATATTTCTTTCTATCCATGTCCATCTTTCAGAGAATCTCTCAAATGTTTCTGGTATGTTAATATGTGCATGTGTAGCATCTGGCTGTGATTGAAGCTTCCGTAACTGCTGTCACGTTGACAGCCACAGTGCTCCTCATTTAAAGAACTGAAAATCACCCTTCAACAGGTCTCTGCCAACATAAATTACAGTCAGGCGTTTTTTTCCCAGCAAAGTTAGGTAAAAATATATTGCCTCTTCTTAGTCGTCATCCTGAAACAGAGTTTACCATTCCCTCAAACCCCAGCTACATACTTAGTCTCCCCAGTTCTGTCAAGATGATATAGGCTTGCAGCTCCTATTGTTAAGTGTTTAAAATAGATTGTATCATTAATTTGGAATTACAATTTACCCCCATTACAGGGCATTTTGATGACCAGCTCAAGCAGGAGTAATCATTTGGGGATGGGGAATATGGAGGTCAGAGGGAATGAACCAGGACTGCCACCAACACCTCTGAGATAAGGTCTTCCTCTGGCCCAGCCAAAACAAACCATGTAACCTGCAGTTTAGTCTCAGCAAAGGGAGACCAGCAGCCACAAAACCTTTTCTCCAGCAGTGTCTCAGGGTACTTGAATAATTTTTTAAACACAGCGTCCTTCATACAGTAATGGAATTGCTCAGTTGTAGAGCAGAGGCTGTGACCAGAGCTGGCTGGCAGAAGGTGGCAGTGACATGAGAAATGGGGAAAGGAAATAGTTGTTGCCATCACCTGACAAAGCAGATAATAAGGCTGGAATTCCTCTGAGAATGTGAGTGGGAGAAGCAGCAGAGCATGTAAACATTGACACAGGGCAACAAGGCAGGATTTTGATACAGTGGACACTGTAGTTAGAGCCAGTAAAGAAATCCCTGGGGGCCTTGACTGTGGTTATTGCTTTTGTCTTATTTCATCTCTGTAGAGGTATTACACTGCTTGTGACAGCCTGGCTCTGAGAAGATGGAAAGAGATTATTTAGAGGCATCAGGACAGACAAGTGGATTGCATTCCATGTTACTCACAGCAAAGATGCTCCAGGGCAAAATTAAATGAACTGAAAGTCCAGAAAATTGCCTTCATAAAAATGATGTAGAGCTCTATTTTTTTCAAATTTTCTTACAGATGATAGGCAAAGCAGTGCAGCCCTGTAATTGTTTTCTTATCATCCATCTCATTTTATCAGAAAAGGTTTTTTAACAGAAAATAGTATTTAGGTTGAAAAAGAAAAGTAGGAAAGACTCTTGATTATTTCCTTGACAGCCCAGAATGTTTACAACAAAGTCTCTGCAAATAAATAGTTAGATAAAACCTGGAGCTTGGTAAATGGAGAAGACTTGTGGCCCAGCAGCCATATAACACATCAGCCATGTGTGGAAAGAATTGCTTAGTCCTGTGCCACTGTCCCTTTCAGTTCTCGGAAATTCAGACTTCAATGAAGCAAAGTAGTAGTAATGACTCCTACCACTCTCTAGAAATAAAAACTGGAGTAACAGAGGAGTGGTTTGTAGTTTTTTATTTTAGCCAAGCTGTAGTTGAAGTGTGTATTTTGGAGTAAAACTAGAGCAGCTATCTGGGAATATAAAATGCCATTTAGGTCATTAAGTAAACTTGGTTTTGTTTTTTTTTTTTATGTGATACTTTACTGGTCATATCTGACATCCATCTGAGGTCAGTTTTATGCTGATACCTGTGTTTCATGAAAATACTGCATATAAAATGGCTCTGGCTTGCTCTGGAAGACAGAATTCACGTGGGGCCATGTTAGTGAGTGTATGTTTGCACTGTAACCCCCTTCAGCATCTAATGGCATGTGAAAGGCAGAGGGGCTGAATTCTGTGCTGGGCCAGGGAGGGGTGAGCATGCCGGCTCTGCAATCCTTGTCCAAGGTATCCTAGTTCTAATCCTTTCCATGCTAAGAAGTTCATGGAGGCAATGTTGTTTTTATAAGGATAGAGTCATCAAAAGGTGGCATGAAAAATATCCATTTTTCTTTCCTAGTTTATGAAGTTGGGGTAGTGTTCTCCCTGCTCACAGCAGGGGTGTGCAAAGCTCTCTCAGGTGTCATGATGAAAGTCCTTGGATAAAAGCAAGGAAGGATGATACAAAAACATTTCTAAGCTCTGCAGAGCTCTGTCGTATAGTTGTATCCAAGGGCAGGGACAGAACTGCTGCTGATGCCCAGTGTGACAGAAGACACCACGTGGTTCAGCAGGAGGCTGTCTGGCACAGGGAAGCAGAACAAGAGATGACTTAGAGTGAAATTCTATTAGCTGTAGATTACCTCTCTCTTTGGCTTAGCTTGAAGTGGTACGTCCAAGGTGAAGAACATTTACTTGGCTCAGAGCATACGGCTTTCTTCTACGTAGTTGCTTTTCAAGACTGTCTCTAATTGAAGGGTTTTTAGACATCTGCTCACAGCAGAAATCTGGTGTGTAGGTTCCTAGACTAGGAGTGGAGAACAGTGATGAATGGCTTAATTATGGGAGCCATAAAAAGGCAAAAAGTAAATGTCAATGTTTACTTTGTAATCAACTCGTCATCTTTTGGTCTATAATGGAGCAGTAATTTTCCAAGTAATTTTTGGAAAAATAATTGAGATTTGACAAAAAATATTTTCTATCTAAATCTATCTAGGAGAATTCATTAAATTACATTCTAAAAAAAGTGTACTTTCAGATGTTGTAGAAACAAAATATTTTGCTTGATCTTTTTCTCATATCTTGAGTTGTTGAACACCTTGAAATGCCAAGCACATTTTTGGTTCAATTTGATACCATATCTGTATCTATATATATTTAACTTCTAGAAATCTCTTGCAAACAAAGAACATCCCTTATTTGCTCAGCACTTTAATAATACAGGACACTATCTTCCCAATAAACTGAAGCTAATATTTACAGTGTTTGATTGTGAGGACACTTTCAGCTCTTGGGAAAAATACTGCCAAATGTGTATGTGTATTTTCACATTCTTATGCTAGATGGAATATGTCCTCTCTAAAGAACGAAAACATGCCCAGCAAAATCTTTTATATGTCACCATCAATACAGTTCTGTTGGTTTCATTATATAACAGAAAAAAAAATAAATTAAAAAATCCAAACAAAAGAATTCGTCAACTAAAGCAAGCCTCAGTCTAAATCTTCATAACTGAGAATAACTGGTCCTGAAGAAAGGAAATGAAAAGAGACAGTAAAAGGCTGTGTCTGGTGATACACCTCACTTTGAATTTCCCTGGAGAGGCAGCAAATCTGCAAATGTGACAGCCTACTTTGCAGTCCTAGGCTCTGGAAATTCTTTAGGGAGTTATACATCAAAATCACAATCAGCCTTTTTCTGTTGTGTTTTACCCAAATCTCATCCCTTTACCAGCTCTTCAGGTGATATACTAAGCTCTCTGTTCATATAAAATAGCTTAGTTTGTCAGTCACTTCACAGCCTATGATTAACGTTATTATCTGTCCATTAATAGCAGCAATAAAGCGTTTAAGCAGAGTGAGTGACTGGGACATAATAGCTCTTGCTTCTGTTAAAGTTCCTTTTCTGTGCTTTTGGGTGTTTCCTCTCAGGTAACAAAGAATTGTTCCAGACACGTACTGTCCTTTTGTCAGAAAGGTGAAGTCAAAGCATGTTTGTAACAGGCACACTGGAGAGTTTGTTTCGGTTTGGGTTTGGTTTGTTTTGGGTTTTTTTCCATTCATCTTGCATTTCAGGTGGCTGCCAAGGGTAGCTGTGCTGGGCAAAAGGGCAGCATAGTCAACAGCATGTTTTTCAAACCTCTGAGACATGTTTCAGGTACCTTATTCCAGTTGTTTATCGGCAACTCCCCTCCTTCATCACTTTCCTATAGCACTGGTTATGTTTTCCCCATGATTTTCTTCATGGTGGGTTTGTGGTCTGATGTAAATAAGCCTTCCCAGTGAAAGCCATGCTCACACATCTGCATCTTGGGTTTATTAAGGATTTAGTACTTAGTGTGTAAAACAGGACACCATCTGAATTCAATAATCATGTATTGGTTTAGTCAGCAGGTATTTATTCCCAGCAGATGATCTTGTCCAGTATAAGCAGGTGATGGTTTGTAGGGGGTTTTAAATAAATATCACAGGTTTAGTTTGCTGATGTGAATTAGAATTGGGTGTGTGGGAAAGGATGTCTGGAATTACTGTAGTGATTTGTTAGTACTTCTGCTAGCAAACTATTTTTTTAAACTCTGATATTTTATTAATTATCCTCCTAGAGATCAGTTTTCAGTATAAATTTTACCTCCAGCTTGAGTTCTGCTAATCAGAGTACAAGAGAGAATGCTTTAATGTAGTGTCACTAGACTGGCTGGTTTCTGTACTTATGAGAGATGGGTTCATGCTATTCCTTCCAGCAGTATTATCTCTGCTGTACACTTAAAACACTAAGACTTAGAGAGATTTATAGAACTATTAAGAATGAGCTATCAGGTATATCTGCTGGATGATAATATTCATTGTTCTGTATTCGTACAACTGCTCCCTCGAGAAGGTCATAGAGGAGGAACAAGGTAGAATTAATGTGTAGGAAAACATGAGTACACCCCACATCATCAATACCTCTGCAGGTCACAGCTGCCAAACGGGAATTTAAAGAGCAGTCCCCAGGGATGGAAACTGTCACAGCTCTCAGAGTGCTGAACATCCAGCATCAGAGCCCAGTGAGTTGTTTCTACTCACTTCTCCCATTTTTTCTAGCTACATTTGCCTCACTTTCTTTCCTTTTGTTGTTGGCACTGCCCCCAGACATGGTTACGTAGCAAGGCTGTGGAGAGCTCATGCTTTTCATCTCATGTATCTTCTTTAGCTGTCCTGGTGAACAATCATCTCTCCTGGTGAGGCTTCTCCACCACTTAGATGCTGCAGGTGCCAGCACGTGAATAAATCACGGGGGTTTTGTACGCCAGCCACCAAGAAGCCCACTGACAAATGTGCCTCATCTATGGTGGCTTTATAATGTGGCCTCTCAGCTCTGTGCCCATCCACTCCATTGCTTTGTACCCATAACACTGAGTCCTTGTGACTTCTTGTAACCATGTTCAAAGCTGCGTTTAAGCTGAGACACCAGATGTCTTCATGGTCTAAAATATTAGTAATTAATCTGTGTTTGTAGTGTTTCTGCATTACAAGAAGCTTTTACTTTAATAGCCTTTTTTTGAAAGCGTTATTCTAAGTAGATCAGCATGCTAAAATTTGCATTGTAAAAGATTGTTTTGGAACAAAGCAGGATCTAATGAGCATATAGTAAATCCCTTGGCTCTGCAGCAGAGTCACAATAAGCATAATAGCTCTCACTGAATGAATCCCTTGCAGCCTAAAAGCTTTTTTCTTTAAAATGAAATAGCAACCCTGCAGGATTTAGTGCAGACAATATGCAAAGATCATTTAAGGGGCTGTTGTGAAAAGGGAAAACAAATGAGGATGACTCCACTTACAGTTCTTTGAAAAGACCCTTTGTGATCACTTCATTAGACAGTCTGTTTCAATATTTTCTTATTCAAGAATGACTTTATTCTAATGGAAGCATCAATAAATTCCACTCTTTATTCTTCCTCCCTGTGGTCTCAGCTAAAATGCCAAGGAAGCATTTTATCATTTTTCAGCCTTCTTACTGAATGTTGAACACTCAGTAAGTATTATTTCTTCAAAAAAGACTGAAAGTATGAACTAATGCCATTACACGAGAAAGCTTAGAACTCACTTTGAGAAAAATAAAAAGAAAAATCAACCAAGTTTTTTGCCTTTTACCCTCATCCTGGCTTAGCTGAGGTAACAGTTGAAGGGAGATGCTGTTAGACATTCTGCCTAGTTCTAGGTTAATGTGTTTGCCCACCTATTAGAAAAGGTGCCTTTCAGTTACACACGTTCTGCAAAGTTAGAAGTAGTTTCTCCCCCAGGCACCCTGAATAGTGTGCAAACCATTTCATTTGCCATTTTGAAGAAAGGTAATTGAAATCAGACTGTTGAGACAATGTCGAGGGGTTGCTCAGAGAGGTTGTGGAGACTGCATTGTTGGAGATATTCGAAAGCCTGTGGGACATGGTCCTGGGAAACAGGCTCTAGTTGGCCTTGTTTGAGCAGGGGGGGTTAGACCAGATGCC
>VWZY01011630.1:794-11326 GCA_013399075.1 Chloroceryle aenea | reverse complement strand
TCTAACTGCTTAGAGAAATAAGCTACCGCTCGCTTGTAGGGACTGATTAAAAACCACAAAAGAAGGGACATCTGCAGTATCTCATCATTTTTTGTAGACAGTAATATCCTTTTCACTAGACTATTTTAACTATCTTGATAAAACTTTCTATTCACAGAATCACAGAATCATTTAGGTTGGAAAAGACAGTAGTTCCTTGTCTCTTTTGAACTGAGGAGCTCAGAACTGGACACAATACTCCAGATGCAGCCTCACTAGGCCACCTTAGAGGAAGAGAAGAACCTCTCTTGACCTGCTGTCCACACTCTTTTTAATGCACCCCAGGATACCATCGGCCTTCTTGGTCAAAAGACCACTCTTCTGGCAAATGGTAAACTTACTGTCCACCAGGACTCCAGGGTGGTGGGAGTTCTAATGGAACTGAAACAGGACTCAACAGATCTGCTTTTCAGCAGGTCAACCCCTAGCCTGTACTAGTGCATGGAATCCATCTTTGTTATTTCTTAAGATCATGCTGTCAATGTAACCAACTGGATGATTTCCCCATATGCTAGTAAATACGAAGAATGAAAGACAAACTAAAATTACATTATACTAACATTCAAAAGTTAACTCAAGCTCTGGCTAGTTGCAGAGCTCAATGTCTGCTTTGCTCTGAGCCTTCAATAACATGTTTGTTACCCAACAGCAGAAGTAGTTGCTGAATGGAGAGAAGAGCTTTCACAACAGGCACTGCACCTCTGCTCCTCTTCCTGCACTCCTCAATTTGTAAATAGCAGAGTCACTGTGGCCCTGGTGGTGTGTGTCCAATAGAACTATCACATTTTCCCCATTAGTGATATTCCCCAGTATTTCCCATGATTAATTCAGCTTCTGTTGTATCGATTGGCAGTATGTTTATTCCATAGCAAGATACTAAATGGGACCGGGGTAGCAGGGAAACTTCCAGAAAAAGCTTACATGTTAAAAAGCTCAAGCTTATATGATAATTCACAAGCCTCCAGACTTCACTCAAATCTGTAGATCTATAATACATTATGATAAGCTAAAATTCAGTTTAGAGTGGTTTTATATTTTGTTTTGTTTTGTTTTTTTAAGACTTGAAATTATACTGAAAGTAGCTGGTAATTTCCAGTAACTATCCAAACTGCCTGCAAGTCTAAAGATAGCCTCATAGGATCTGGGTGGAGTTCGTGTGTGTGAGAGAGAGGGCAAGAGTGAGGGAAGTGTATAAATAAATTTTTGACTGCTGTTGAAGGCTTAAAAATTTAGAATCAAATGCTGACCTTCTCAGAGAAGCGGATAGTAAGCTACAGGCACCTTCTTACTCGTGAGATTTAAAAAAATAAATAGTATTCATAGCTTTCCTATCCCACCCTATCCTATCTGAACACCATGAAAAGTGTAACAATAACAATACATCCATCTCCTTCCACTGTATCAGTTGCTGTGGATGCTCCTCCTGCTGCAAACACAACATCCGGGGAGCACTTTGCAATGACTCTGCACAGCGTATCAGCAGCATATATGAATAAATATTATATTAATATTTGTGAAAGAGCCAATGAAAGTAACTCAGACTTGCTGGTTCTTTTCCCTAGTTTTATTCTACTGTGTACTTGTAAGATTACATTTACATTTGCTTACTAAACAAAACACAGATTTTTAAAACAAAAATACAGTATTGACTGAAGTGCTTTCTGAAGTTCATCTGAAAAGAATTCTGGGACAGATGGTTACAAAACCCTCAAGTTGAAAAGCTTTATAGTCCAGCACTGACCACAAGCCGGCTGTCCAAATTCTGATCTCAGAGCAGAATAAATCTAGTGTAATATGCATGGTTTTGGTGGAGCTACTCCAGTTTTACATAAAAGTAACTAGGAATTGTACTTGGAATTGTAATTTTGTTCCAAAATGTGAAAGTAGAAAAAAGTACGCTTTTGACATGAAGTCCCACAGGAATTCAGAGGGAATTGAACCATTTCCCTCATTTCTACCTAGGCCTTCCCACAAAACAAAAAAAAAAGCAACTCACAAAACCCTCAGTGGTTTTGTCTGCTCAGCAAGAAAGAAAAATAAAACATGGCCTGACTGGTGTAACACATACAGAAATTAAACACAAGTGTGAAACATTTGCAGTGTGATATATTTGATAACGTTCTTTACAGTAGCACTGTGAAGATGAATTAGTTATTTTCAAAGGCTTTTTAAGTATGCAAGTGAAGTATGGAAACTACCACATTCATAATTATAATAAAAGGTCTTAAGTTAATAGCAGAGCTCTGGGTACGTGCTTTTTGATCTTTGCTAAGATTGAAGGCTTAGGTTTACATCGCAGTACAAAGGCACAGAGCTTAGGGAATCTCTGATGAACATGTAGTACCCAGGATGTGGTCAGAAGCCTAAGCATCTTTCAGAGCACTGTGTAATGTGAGGGCTTGTCTGTAAGGGGACTTATCCCTGATTAACTCCATGTGTGGACACTCCTATTCCAGAATAGTGGGTGGAGAACAAGGCCTTAGTCTGGAGAAACATTGTCTCCCTCTCAGTATTATCCTTGGCCATGACCCCCATGATGTGTCTACACATCTGCTGAGGAAGCTGGTGACAATCTGGCAAGTGAACACAAGGAGTCCTCCCCAGATGGTAGAAAGCACCCATAGGTTGGGGTGCTCTCTGAAGCAAAAGCCTGGCATGATTTTTTTTTACATACAGCAGCATGGCAAGCTTCCCCAAATTGCTATGCATGAGAAAGAAAATTAGAACCATCTGTGTCAACATGTGCCATAAATAGAAGACATTTCTCAGGAAAACAGCCAGCAAAAATAGAGCATATAATTTTCAGCTCAGCTTTTGCATATTACTAATGCCAGAAGAAAGTATTAGAAGGGAGGATGGAAAAGGATTATTCTTATTAGAAGAACAAAGCATTAAAAGGAATGTTGACTGTGCTAATAGGGTACTGTAAACCTTGACAAAGAAAGAAGAAGTCTGTGAAAAAAAGATGAAAATTCAAGAGTAGCTTTATAGTTATTTGCAATACCTTGAATTAATATAACCCTGAAGAGTTTATTTGGGAATAAATTGGTTACATGCCCTTGTGGCATGCAACCAAGATGAGCACATAAGCCTCAAAATCCCTTAAGGAAGCAGTTTATAAAACTGAATGAAAAAGAGACTGAAGTGTTATACTAGGATCTCTTCTGCTGGGCTGTGGAATCTAAATAGTGGATCCCCAAAGAAAACACAAATCCCAGCCCAATACATAGGTGTCAGAGTACCTCATCACTGTAAACTTCTTGGCTTTTGTTTTTGCCATATGCATTACTAGGTGTTTTCATCCTTGTTACCAGAGGGCCACTTAGTCTTGCATCTGAACACACCTTACAACAGTTATGTCATGTTATTATGGGAATGTTTGCTGCAGAAGAAGGAAGTGAAGGGCAAGGCCACTGCATTTCAAGAGGCTCTATGCCTGTCTGTTTTGAAATACTGAGGTGTACACATGCATACATGTTTCCTTCCCAGTGATGCAGGGTGAGATACAGGAGCAAAAAATAAGATGTTTTAATGACATATTTTCATGGGGCATAAGATTTCTCTTTCTTCTGTGCACATAAGAGAAATTGACCCTGCTTAAAAAAATAAGGCAAATAGGGTATTTCTGAGCCAATCTTCTTTCTGAAGTAATTTTATCACCTCTGTGCATGCAAATCTCAGAAGAGGTTGTTACTGTCTCTAAATAGATTGTCTTTATTGTTATGCTGAGCAGCAGAAGAGGAATGTGGATTTACAGTGAAGGTGGGGAATAGGCAGCCACCCAGCCCAGGGGAGTCACTGCTGACTGCTGCACAACCCCATTTCTTACATCTCGTGTGGCAGGCTTGAGTAGCTAATTCATTTAATAGCACACAGAATTGCCCAGATGTAAAGATAATTATAAGCTGTGTTTTATTCAGTATTTATTCATTAGGCTGTGATTAGAGGTAGACAAACAATTATTCATTTTAAGTAACCAAATTACTTCATCTCCCTGGTAGCTAAACACATACAAAGGTGATTTCAAATACCTGTGCCTCACTTGCAGGGTTTTTTCTATATAGTATGTGTAGATATTTTAGTGTTTAGTTTTCAGTAGTTTGCAAAATTTTGCAATTTATGTTTGCTTTTGACACCATCAAAGTCACAAGGTTTCACTTCATTTTGCTCTATGCACATGTGCACAAGGGTCTGAGTGCCAGCAACTAGAGTCAGACAGATTGTCACTGGGCTGGCTATGTGTCCATGTGGCCAGCAACTGGGCCAGGTGAGTATATACAAGTGAGTGTGGGATCACTATCAGGACTTGCTGGTAAGAAGGTCAAGTGTCCTGGGAACGACTCTGCAACAAGTTTCTCCTTCTAATTACTGAAATATACGCTAAGGCTTTCATTTGATATTAAGAGATCTGGTTCATATTTATAATGGTGTACTCAGGAAGATGGGTTATTTATAATTTTTGCTTCATGGAGAGATTATTGATATATACCATTATCAAGAAAGTGGTAGGATGAGGTGTAACGTGTTTAAACTTAAAGACTGTAGATTTAGATTGTATATTAGAAGAAATTCATTACTGTGAGGGTGGTGAGACCCAGGAACAGGTTGCCCAGAGAAACTGTCAATTCCCCCTCTCTGGAAGTATTCAATACCAGGTTAGATGGGACTTTGAGAAACCTGGTCTAATGAAATATGTTCCTGCCCATGGCAGGGAGGTTGCACTAGTTATCTTTAAGGTAACTTTGAATCCAAACTATTCTATGATTCTATGAATTAATACACTATTCCAACATGAAGCATCTGATTTGATAGCCTTTAAAAAAACAGAGGTGCAAAAGAAGCTGGAAACTTGTCTCTTTTTCATAAAATATATAGAAAATGCAGAGTTGTTTAAAGAATGATATTGAAGGTACAGGTATGATTAGCCCTGACAGAAAGTCCAGGAGGATGGTTTCAGTGAGTTCTTCCTGTTCCCAAAAAAAGTTGGATTTGAGAACGAAGTTTCTCCTGAGTATCCAATAGCTACTATTCTTACATGTCAGAGCTAGAAAAAGCAAGCAAGCACTTGCTGAAATCAGGTCAAGGCCTAAGGAATATTTTCTAGGTAAAGGAAGAGAAGGAAAATTCATAATGAATACTTAATACTTTGTATTTTAAGACCTATTTTTTCAAGTCTTGATATAATTATGTTGAACACCTGGTGATGGTTTATTCACAGTTGATGGAAATGATCTCACCTTATACATGGTTTGAGCTAATGGCTGTCAATATAGCAACAGATGACAAAGTAAAAAGATGAAAATTCAGGATTTAATTTTCCTGTTTCCTAAGGTGCCCATGGTGAGCTGCATCTAAAATGTATTTGTCTTCACTAGTGCTAGAAAGGAGCCTGGGGTTGTTTGTTCACCTGAAGACATATTCATTGTAGGTACCAAAAGTTAGGCAAGATGATCCTTTACTGTTCAGCTTGCCCTGGAGGAAGAAGTTTGCTTTTTGTGACGTACTTTTAGGTAACATTGTTAGGAAACATGTACAGAATTTTGTAACAGTCATGGAAGATATCATAATGCACATCACATTTTATGTTTTTATTAGACTTGGGGAAAAAATATAAATTCTCATTTGTGTTACGCCATTTTTAAACTGTGTAGTTGTAGGAATGTATTGGATCTTCTTATTATTTTGCACATCTTACAAACAGAGCTGCCTTTGCCAAGCTCTTCTGGGTCCCAAGTATTTGTTAGGAAAAGATTATTTTAGAGATTACTATGAAATTATATTTTAAATTTAGATTTATAATTTTTCCTTGAGACATTTTGAGCCTTTTTAGCCTAATTATCCTTTATTTCCTGGGAGGCATTTTCTGTTGTGATCCTAGCTTCAAGAAATTCTCTAGGCAAAATACTGAGTTTGTGTAATATTAATTGGACCATTTGCATTTGATTGATGACACAACGGAGCCCTTGAAGTAGCTATTACTTCGGTCTGACTGTATGTAATAGCCTACTGTGGCAATTCCCCAGTGTGAAGTAATGAATATGCTTCTGAAACACTTGGCCTATATCCTGTGCTTTAGATGATGCACAGAGAAACATCTTGTTTGTAACAAGGGGCCACATCAAGAGAGGTTCATGCTAATCAGAGCTAGAATATATTTACAATGTAATAACTAAGATAATCCTAGAGAGGAATGCATGTCATCCAGTGCTCTTTGAAAGCTCCTGTCTTGTGATGCAATTGGGTATATTGAGAGTTTCACACAGTTAAAAGAGCAGTCTGAGCAACAAATTTAAGGTAGATGTTTCCAAAGTGTGAGATGTGCCAAACTTGGCAGTTCACCAGATGATGACAGCCATCAACCACTCTTTAGAGTTAGTTTACACCTGCATCTGAATACATAGATTTCTCATCATCTTCCAAAAGTGTCTGCAAGGTGTGCAGGTAACTTCAAATTTTATGAAATCTCACACATCTGAGACACATGGAACAGTCATGGGTAGGTGTTATCTCCAAAGCTACTATGAGAGATGGTAGATGTTTCTGCTCTTGAGAGGAGGGTTATATTTCTTCATATGTGTTGGCAAGGAATTATCTTCAATAACAGCAGTTAGTTCAGTGTTGCCCAAAATATACAAAATAACAGAAGAATTGTCACAGAGAACCTCCCTTTATTTCCTTCTACATCACCTGAGCCACTGGTTACAAGATTGTATGATAAGCTTGTGACATAAATAGGTTTCAAGTAAATCTGACCTAAGCTTGGAACACTAAATTGGTTATTCCATGCTTTATATTCACAAGAATGCCACAGCACCAGTCTCTGTGACCAAGGAAGGTGGGGCTGGAGCCATTGTGCTCCAAGACCTCTTACATTCAAGCTTCTGCAAATCTTCAAATGAAGTGTCACACTGTCCTATACATTACATTCATGGTGTATTTCTGGAATTACAAAAGCTGCCCGGTTTTCCTTTTAGAAATGTAACTGTTACAACTTACAAGGAAAGTATTTGCTTATAAAACTCACCAGATAAAAAGGGACAGTAAAACCCAAACCTTTACATGCCTTCCAGACAGTGTCTGAATTAGAAATGTGATCTGAAGAGATTTTGTTTCTCTGCTCACCACAGTTTTGCTCTTCAAGTACTTGATGTGTTTATCAGATTTCCTTCAAAGGGAACTAAATCAGATGCTGCATTCTACTGCCTCCTGGCATCATTAGGTCCCACACTCATACATGGGCCTTGCCTTCGAGTGAGTCATCAAGAAAGTACACAAAGGAGAGGATCCCAGATCATCAAGAGCTCCCACAGCACATAACTAACATGCTTTGAATGATGCTTGCAGTGTATTCTGACAAATTACAAAACCTGAACCATGTTATAACACTACTGGCAAGGAAGGGAAACCTCTTGAAAGCTGTTTCAAAGGTGGATAGTATAATCTCTCTCAGAAGATGATGGGCTGGGTTCCTCTTTACTGTAACGCTGCTGAAGCCTGTAGAATTGTAGAATTATACAATTATTAAATGCAATGTTGATTTCTAAAGATCAGTATTTAGATCTAGTGTTTACATCTTCTGAATGTATTATGCCAGTGAAGACACATGGAGAGCTACCACACAGGTCCCAGTCACTCAGCGAACATCTAGTTCGTGCATTCAGCTCACCCCGTGGGAAAATGGAGAATCACAAGAAATATGCCATTGCTCAGAAAGGGACAAAAAAGACCACATACAAAAAATACTTTTTTAGAGTACATTTTCCTTTGTAACATTTTTGTGGTTTGTTTCTTTTTTTTTTTTACTTTTTTTTGGTTTTTTTCTTTTTTTTTTTTTTCTTTTTTTTTTAACCAAATGTAGATTTAAAATTATCTAACAAATGACCCAAGTTTTGCTCTCAGCTTCAGAATTCAATAAAAGCCAGATGGAAAATGTTTGACTTGAAAAGTTCCTTGATATTTTTATTGGAAAAGAATAAATCTACTAACTTATTTATAGGAGAAGAACACATTCACTTGAGTGCATGGCTGCATTTGCCACAACAGAGTGACAGCTCTGTTTTCAGTGTTTTGCTATCTGATGGACTGACATCATTCATGGCTAGTAGTAATTTGACGATGAGGGTTATGTTTCAGGACAGGAAGGCACCAAGTTCTTTCTAGATACTACTGCAGTGTCTGGGAAACCAGGAGATTTAGTCCCAGTAAGGACTGATAGGCTACACCTAATTATGTGAGAGGTTCTCATTCCCGAGTTTTATTCAGTGCAAGAGTTAGCTTAAGTTTTGGGACACGTAGTTTAAAAAAACAATGTTAATTGTCAGGTCCAGCAATGTCCACGGGATTGTTGATGACAATGGTGAGCAGATAACATATGGCCAGTGATAAGCACAGAGCTAAGCACCCTGTCATAGAGGAAATCCCACTCCCTCTGTCTTTGGTGTGGTGGTGGCTGCTTCAGTCTTTCTCTTTCCTAGTTTTTCCACTCATCTGATCTCCAAATCAGACAATTCACTTCTCTCAAACAGAAGAAGGAAGACAATGGTGAGCTGTAGGTCAGTAGTCAGAACAGAGTCTTACTTAGGGGCAGCCTAAAACTGTAAGCCTGCAGATGCGTGATAAGAATTATAGATTTACTTACATAAAATCTCACGCTGATAAGGAGGACAAGTACTCCACTGGTTGGTTCATTTCCCATATTGCCCAGTGCATTTCTAAGATATCCTGGTGGAGAAGAGCACCACATCCTTTCCTACACACTGTGTATGTCCTACATAAAGAGCACCCTGTCACCAGCTGATGAATGTGTCCTCCCCATTGTCTTCATCTCTCCTGGTAGCTTACCTTCACCTTTCCAGCCACAACATCACCCTTCCCTGAGTTTGTATCCTGTATCATTAACAGGGAAAGTTTCAGGAAAATTTATCAAAGAATTTTTAAAAAAATGCATATACATTTAAGATGTGAAATCACCTTTTCAATAGCACATATAATGCATCAATTTACCTTAATACCTTAGTAATTCTTAGCCACAGAAATTTAGGTCTGTTTCAAGTATTCTATTCTCAATTCTGACCATTAGAAATGTGGCTTTTTAAAAAAACTTTATTTTATTTTCCCCCTGTATGGTATATTTATAGTGGTTGAAACATTCACTTAGGTTTTTTAGGTTTCAAAGGGTAAGTTTAACCATGAATTTAAAGACTGATACTAGATCTACATTTGTGTACAGCTCAGGATGCTCAGACAAATCTCATGGATCAAGAATATCCTCAGATAAAAGCAAACTCTTACCAAACAAAGATAGTTTTCACTAATTCAAATGCAAGTCTAGTGCAATCCATCCTTAAAATACAAACTGCAATATCTTGCCTAAAACATCTCTCCAAATTGAGAAATTTGCTGAGACTAATCAAGAGTATACGCTGTCAGATATTTCCTTGCACCTGCATTAGGTTTAGCTATCATATTTTCTCTTATTTAGGCCCATATATGACTTCTTTATTTGCTCGATATAAGACAACAGGTTGAGGCAAGGATCTGGGCAAAGGCCTGGGTTAACTTTGTGGTTACTGAACCCTTGTCTTCTCTGAAAAGAATGGGTTACCTATACTCAAAGACTTCTTTGTGTTGTGGGGAGTTAGTGACCTGTAGTAAATAGCAGAGGTGGCCAACATCAGGGATGTTTTTCTCTGTGATTTTCTTCTTAAACAGGAGGATAGGATTTTTCTTCAAAATCTTGGGAATATTGTGATTATTGATGAGAAAATTAATTTATTTTTACACTACTTTATTGTTACTGTTTTGAGGAGAAAAAGTAACTTTGATTGTAAATAATGTCTTGCCTTTGAGAGACGAAAAAGTGAGAAAAGAAGGCAAACTTTGTGATGGAACAGTTTCAGTCTTTTGTTCAGCCTCAATTCATAGACCTCTTTGTGTGCTTTTTTACATTTAATAATAAGCAGTTATGATATTGCACATTTATTATTTTTTAAATTGCTGAGGAAACCGGCTTCAGGGCAGGTAAGTCTGCACTAGAGAAGGGAGCTACAAAAACCGACGAAAAGCGCTTTTGGGGGGGCTTTCTGAAGACAAGAAAAGCCTCCAGCGTGTGCTGGGAGTCAGTCAGTTGGTGGGTGGGTTGCTGAGGAGTGCCTGGGAGGAGCCTGCACTGGGAGGAGCCAGCCTCACCCACTGTTAATCAGGCTACACGAAGCCTCTGGGAGGGCTGGGACTAGTGGCAACCCACACAGCACAGTGTGTGGAAAGGGTGCTTGTGTGTGCATGAGTGGTGCTGCAGCTGCTTGCAGCTCGTTAGGCAGCGTGCTGGGCCTCTACTGGTTCACAAAGTAAGTTCACTAGTCATAGTGACCAGCTCCTGTCAAACAGCTGCACAGACCAGGGGGATACCATGAATGGTGAGGCACCAGCGGGCTCTGTGGCTGTGGCTCTGAGATGTCTCATTTGCTGGAATGCAGCCAACTTGGTGCGCAGGG
>VWZY01011628.1:7770-23714 GCA_013399075.1 Chloroceryle aenea | reverse complement strand
TTTTTTTTTTTTTTTTGTGGGGTTGGTTTGATTTCTTTTTGTGTTTTATAAATTAGCTATGTCCTTTTATTCAGCCAAAGAGGTTATAAACAGGAAACCTGCAAAGGTGTTTTTTTAAAACATGTTAATTTCTGTTGGTATTTCTTAACCAAGTCCAGAACGTGGTTGGCCAAGTTTTCTCATCCTTTTAAACTGCTCATTAAATAGAAAGCACTACAATAGTTGACTATTTACAACCCTATGCACCAGTTCATCTCAGCTTCCTCATTATTGCATCAGAATTCCTTGTAACTCTATAATAATATATATATATAAAAAATTTGTTCTTTAACAAGGCCTGCTATCTTCTTTAGTCTTTATTCAAAGAGTTTAATATATTTGAAGGGAACTGTCTACTGTGACTAGCATACAGATTTTGTTATTTTCTTTTCCCATATCTCTAACAAAGATTAAAAAAGAACACACTGAATAATAGAACAAGATGGAACATTGAAGCAAGTTTATTATATTATGTGCATTTTATCTGTGGGTTTGAGCAAGTTTTATATCAACAATAAAATTCAATACAACCACGATCATATTAGGTACTTTCAAAGGAACAAAACCCATTTCAATAAATGGAATTTCTGTAGTCCACCTGCACTCCAATATTACCTTGCTGAAAAAGGATGGAATATTTGGTAGCAGGAAAACTAACCATATGACAAATTATAGTCTAACCTCAGCAAAAATACACTTTAGGATCTGGATGAAAATTTGTCATACTGGGGCATGTTCCACCATAACAGTGCTTGATAATGAGCTTCAGCATGATACCAATACCAATATCAATGCCAATACTTACTAATACTAATATTAATAATAAGAAAAGAAATAGACATCTGGGGTAGGGAAAAAAATACATTTGTGATATTGAGAGATGTCTGTGGAAATTGCTTTCTCTGGATTTAACAATGAAAACCATTTTTGAATAATGGAAAGAGAAAATGTTTTTATATTGACCAAGTGGTGGGAAGCTGAATTGTCAGCAAGTGCTTTTAATGAGCTCAAGAGGATAAGATATCAAGCACAAGCAAATATTATATTTTGTCTCTCATAAGGCCGTTTACATCTGGAGAAATATTTTTCATGTTGCCATTGTTGTACATGAGAAAGCATACACAGAGTTTAACGCAATTGCAGGTACAGTGAAGTTGCAATGTCAAATTCTGCTGCCTACTATCAGCTCCTCCATAAATATGTTGGCCCATGTTCCTTACCGTTACCATCCTGAAGTAGCTGAAGCAGAAATAAGGAAAAAATAGAACATGAGGTAATTTTTTTATACATTTCATGTGCTTGTATAGTATCTGTGTGTGTATATTTATATATACGTACAGAGGTACCTCTACACACACACATAGACACACAGGCTGACAAACACACTTTCTATGTGAAAAAAACCTTTTAATAAAAGTATCTTCTACCTCAGTACTGATCTAAAACTGAGTTTCTGAGGATATTTATTATATTCTGAACTCTGACACATTGTGTAGCTGGAAAGTAATGTTATTATTTTGTCCATAGGCTATTCAGACTCAGGTGAATTTATCATAATACACTCTACCTAGCAAAATAAGCACAGGAGTAGTACTACTTTCTTCTTCTAAGATAAACTAAGCAAGTGCGTTGCTTACATTTACAGGAACCTGTAAATCATTTAAACTGCCTAAACTATTATAAGTTCTTGGGGCATGCTTTTGGTCTTCCAGATTCATGATATAGAGCTCTGGATTGAGCAGTTTTGTTGCTTCCAAAATAAGACATTTCCCATCGGAAATTACACTGTATGCATTGTCAGAGGCTAACTCAGAAAATAAAATAATTACAGTCTATTTCAGATTAAATTTGTAGATTACAGATTAAAATTATACATGTTCTTGAAGGATAATTTCAGTAGCATTTGCATGATTATAACAATGTCTATGTTAAAGGTTTTTAACTATACATAGACACTGTTTTTACTGGGTAGAAAGAATACTTGGGAGGCAGGTAAGGAGGAGACACATCAGTTGTAATAACTGATGGCGTTGGGCGCCAATAAATCTGTCATGGTTTAGGGTCAGGGCAGCCCCTANATGCTTCTAACTTCAGAAAGTGCTGTTAATTAGAAGTACTGAACTGAAAAGTGAAATCACTGAACAGAATTAGTCCTATTTTCACCCAAACCAGGATACAGATCTGTACTACTCCACTACCACTGTTTTTCCCTTATACTTTCTTCCTGTGCAGAAGTAATTCCAAATCTGCTTTGCTTGCAAGTAGTACTGGAGCATCTGCTCTTTTTCCTGCCTTGCATTATTTGCTTGATGCTCTGATGTGCTTCCTCCTGACACTTCAAAATAAATATTTTTTCTAGAAATGCAATATGAAAATATTTTGCTGGCATTGGGTTCTTTTCCTTAACCTTTCCATTCCTTGCTGTCTTTTTTCACTTTATTTTACCTCAGGCATTCTTTCTCAGTATCTCCACTAAATTTCAGTTCATTTGAGACAAAAAAAAAAATTTCTGTAGTTATTCTTACTACTATTCTTGTGCCTATTCGATCTTTTCTATTCTATTCATGTCATGTACAATATGTAGGCTTTCAGTAAGACGTTCTGAACAGAAGGATTTCCATGCTTCCTATTCATTAGTGACATCAAACTCAATGGTAATTTTCTATGGAAACTAAAAAATATTCCCTTTATGGGGAGCTACAGTTACTTTGCTACTTTGGGATGAGTTTCCTTCCATGACAGAATGAAGGTCAGAACAAGAAAATTGCATTTCAGCGTATGAAGGTTAGGTTTCCTTTTTATAGAGCTGTAGTCATAACTGGTGGCTGCTTGGCCATTGCATGACAGATCTAACAGATTTGGAAAACAATGGTTCTTTCTTCTTTTCTGTTTTCCAAAAGGACAATTTTGAAGCACATTGTAGCAGCAGCAGCATGGAAAGGTTCATTGTGCTGTGGTTGCTACTGGGAGAAGTGTTGTTATAATTGAGATGTATCTCCGAGCACTAATATTTTCTTGAAGATTGATTGCACAAGAACACAAGCTCCAACCTGGCAGTGTAACTTGAAAACACTGTGTACTTGCCTTTTACTCAATCTCCTCACAAGAAGCACATATCCAATTAAGTCTTATGAGTTAAGGGCAAGAGGCAGTTGTTTGGGCTGCTCTTCTTTGTTTTTAATCAAAGTTCACTGAGAATGTAGCCTTCTCTGGCTCATTTCAATATGCCTCTGACTCATCTTTCCATTTAGCCTTACCTCAATCAAATTGTGCTACTTACTGTTGCTGGGCAACCTTCTACTGCTGCCGTGCCTGTACATTAAGCAATACCATTGGTAACCTTTTTCCTCTTACATTTTGTTTTTCACAAGAGAAATAGACACAACATAAAATGCATTATGCCTTGGGATAAGCAAGCTTTACCCTGGAGGACATGAAGAAGTTGCTTTGTATTCAATTCTTACTTATCTCCGACTCTGCCTTGGTATTTGATAGCCTGGCACTAACATCTGTCTGTAGGTTAACTAAGGATCACTGCTGGGAGTGATCTCTGTGGTAGGAAATGTGTGCTGTAGCCAGCAGCTGATCCTGAGACAACTATGTTTAGAGGCCTCATCATAAGTTATCATCAAAACAGACTGAACTGGGCTGAAAAGAAAGCTTTCAATTCTGTTTTCTATTTTGAGCTGTACGACATGCTGCTGAGCAATACTAAAGGAAAATTTGCATCAGTATTTGAATATTTGTGTCAGTGTTAGAAATAGTTGTAATTGTTAACATCCTGTAAGCTCAGGTAGGTTTCCATGCTACAGAGTGTTTGTTAACCTGGGAAGAAAGGACAGGCTCCAGATGTGAAGAGATTGCCCTAAGAGGTATTGTTATACCTCTTAGGTAGAAATATCTCCTCTTGCAAAAATATCTGATGGCCAGTTATGGTTGGATCATGGTTCCTGTGGCACTACTACAGTGCCAGTGCTGAACATCAGTGCTGTTTTTTACATAGTGGTACTATCACTGACTTTAGCTGACAGCTATACTCACCTTTCTGCAACCATAAATCTTGGATCAATTTAAGTGATTGCAGCAAATTGATTAGTCATTGTTTGACAGGAAAGTTAACTCCTCCCTCCTTTCTTTATTCCATAATGTTCTTGCTCCAGATGTTGTCACATCTCACATATTATTTTCTACAGTGCTCATAGAATCATAGAATGGTAGGGGTTGGAAGGGACCTCTGGAGATCACTGAGTCCAACCCCACTGCCAGAGCAGGATCACCCATGGAATGCCACAGAGGAACATGTCCAGGCAGGTTTTGGAAGTCTTTAGAGAAGGAGACTCCATAACCTCTCTGGAAGACTGTTCCAGGGCTCATGTCACCCTGACATGAGGAATTTTTACCTCATGTTGAGGTGGAACTTCTTGTGTTGTAGATTGTGACTACGGCCCCTTGTTCTATCACAAGGCACCACTGAAAAAAGACTGGCACCTTCTACTTGACACTACCCTACATTCTTTACAACTACTTAAATAAGAAATATTTAATACTATTAAAGTATATTCACAATATACTCCATTAGTAGCATATTAAAATAATTTAAAATCATACTGTTTCAACTGTGATGTAGTTTGCAAGTATTCTATAGAGATATGAACATGACACTGTATAAAGTGTAGCAAAAAGCCAATCATATTTCCAGTGAACACAATCAGATTAATTTTTCTACATAGTTCCATGTAAAAAACTGAGATAATAATTTTGTGAAATAATTCAATAATTGATTTGTAGTGTAGTTTACTGCATGACTCCAATTTAAAATGAGTCTAGGCAACTGTCTTCTTAAGATCTCCATAGAAGATACCTAATAAATAGAATTTCAAAGTTGGCAGATTCTAAGGAAATACATGCATTTGTCAATCCCAAACAGACCTGTCACTTAAAAAAAAAAAAAAAAAAAAAAGTATGTTAAATATATATTTGTATATTATAATAATAAATAATCTGTATATCAAATGTCCGTTTGACATACAGATGGAGAACAAGAAATCAGTTCCCCTTAAAACTGTTCTAACATAGACAGCCGTAATGATATTCCTCATTTCAAGCGTATCTATGCTTTGCAAAATCTGCCAAATTTGTATGACTAATAATTGATTTGATGTTATTTGAAAGTACAAATATTCTAGTTGTGATAATTTATTATTTCCCAATCAACTAATTCAAATGAAACATGTTGTCAGATTTATTTCTAGTTAGATTTCATTAATTGAATTTGTTTGATGTGAGCCAAGTCTTGACTGAATCACTCTGTAGGAACAGCACAGGACTAGTCTGGATTTTTATCTTTCTTACAGTAGTCCAGTTAAGTTTGCCTATTTATTCTTTCAGTGTCTTCTGCTGTCAATATTGCTTGACCAAACAGGTCAGTGATGTTTTCCCTCTTCTTATGTTATAATTGACCTAGTACTAGAAATCTAGTACCTGCTATGAATATTTTGTTAGAACTCTGATTTTCTATTAGGGCTTTGGGGTTTCTTTCTTTGGTTGGTTGGTTGGTTGGTTTTGTTTGTTTGTTTTTTCCTTTTTTTCTGTTTTGTTTGTGTGTGGTTTGCTTATTAATTTATTTATGTATTTATTTTGGTTGTATTTGGGGGTTTTGGTTCTTTTTTGTGGGTGCTGGTTTGTTGTTTCGTTTTGGGTTTTTTTAAGTAGAAGAGTATGGGCAGGATCTTTCCATGGCACACATAGGCCAAGATGGATACCTACCAATGACCAGCAGATGGAGCCGAGAATAAAACGGCACATACAAAAGGACCAAGAAAATGAAAAAAATACAGTTGGATTAAATAAGTCAAATGAAGTGAAGTTAAGAAAAGGGAGTCTCTCCAGAAGGAAACTTTTCAGATCATCCAAAAACACTTCCTGAAAATAAAGACATGCCTCACTGCTCCAGGTACTAACTCCTGAATGAAGAAATGTCAAGTGCTAAGGATGCTTGCCCTAGTGTACAGAAATCCAGGCTTCAGTCTTTGACACGATCATTGATTTCCTGTGCTTTAAGCTGTCTGGTTCATTCTATAAAGGGAAAGGTGGTAATGCAGATTTTCCTGCAAAATAAATAATACAAAATGAAAATAAATATGTTTACTATTGTGAGGCTTTTAGGTACTGAACTTAAAAGGATTATTGGTTATAATGATGTATAGTGTGGTAGAAACATCTACTGTTCAACTTGCAATGAGAGGAATTAGAATACCAGTGATTTCAATATGATTTTAGAATAAGAACATTTTTCCATGAATATGCATAAAGTAACAGTAATCTTCTGATTTTTCCTTTAATTGGGTTTTATATTCAAATAGTTGTGGAATGTTTAATGAAAATAATACATGGATATACATTTTTACTAGGCTTAACTGCTTATATATCTTGAGGAGTGATTTAGAAATAAACTCTCAAATATGTAACCAGGGCTATTGCAATATTCTGTATACAAATTGCAAATATAATAAGTGTTTAAATGATTAATTGACAGAACTAGAAAAAACTACCTGAGAGGAGGGACTGTTAGAGTAGGTGGATAAGCAGGAATCAAGGATTATAACCTGATTATATGAAAAGATATGAGATATGGGATACAGGAGAACTGGTGGCAAGTGATACTGAGAAGGGTGAGGTTCTCAATGACTTCTTTCCCTCAGTCTTCTCTTGCAAGGGCTCCAACCAACCCCCTCAGTGACAGAAGATAATGGTAGGGGTTGGATGAAAGAACTGACCATTGCAGGTGAAGGTCAGGTTCGTGACCATCTGATAAACCTGAAAGTGCACAAGTCCATGGGACCTGACAGGATAAACCCACGGGTGCTGAGGGAACGGGCAAATGAGGTTGCTAAACCACTATCTATTATATTCCAGAAGTCATGGCAGTCTGGTGAAGTCCCCACTGAGTGGAAAAGGGGAAATATAACCACAATATTCAAAAAGGGAAAGGCAAATGAACCTGGAAATTATAGGCCAGTCCGTCTCGCTTCTGTGCCTGGTAAGATCATGGAGCAGATCCTCTTGGAGGCACTACTGAGGCAGATGAATAACAATGAAGTGATTGGCTACAACCAATATGGCTTCGCCAAAGGCAAATCATGTCTGACTAACCTGGTGGCATTCTATGAGAAGGTCACAACATTAATAGACAGGGGAAGAGCAACTGATGTCTTTTACCTGGACTTAAGCAAAGCCTTTGACACTGTCCCGCATGACATCCTGGTCTCCAAGCCTGTGAAATATGTGTTTGATGGATGGGCAATTCAGTGGATAAAGAACCGGGNGGTTGTTCAGTCTGGGGAAGAGAAGGCTAGGAGGAGACTTTATTGTGGCCTTCTGATATCTTAAGGGGGCCTATGAGAAAGCTGGGGAGGGACTTTTTAGGCTGTTGGGCAGTGACAGGACTAGAGAAAATGGATTAAAAGTAGAGATAGATTGATTCAGGTTAAACATTAGGAAGAAGTTCTTCACCATGGGGGTGGTGAGACACTGAAACAGGTTGCCCAGAGAGGTGGTGGAAGCCCCATCCTTGCAGAGTAAGACCAGGCTGGATGAGGCTCTGAGCAACCCGTTCTAGTGAGAGGTGTCCCTGCCATTGGCAGGGGGGTTGGAACTAGATGATCTTTAAGGTCCCTTCCAACTCTGACAGTTCCATGATTCTAAGATTCTATGTGTAATCAACACAGAAAAATAATTCTGTACTTGTAATAGCATATAGCTATTTTAGTCCTTCAGGTAAATTAGATTTCCACTTTCATGGGATATTAGAAATTAAAATTATCAAAAGAGAAAAAGAATCCGAATAAAATGAACTTTATTGAAACCATTTGAAACAACTCGGGAGAGCTGGTTGTACTTTTCAAGGGAAATGAGTATGCTCTTGGTTTCTGTGAGAATTCATGCAACTCTATTTAGTTTCTTCATATACTATATATCAAAATGTTATTTATTGTAAGCATCCAGAAATTGACTTTAAAAAGTTAAGAAACAACAGCACATCAGTGCAATACCAAGAATAGCATAGCATAGCATAGCACAGCAAGAGGAGAAGAGAAGAGAAGAGAAGAGAAGAGAAGAGAAGAGAAGAGAAGAGTTGAGTTCAACTGGAAGGGAACTACAATTCCAGAAGACACAAGTTATACTGTATATTGTTAGAAAGAGAATATAGCCTACAAAAAACCCATGCTGGAGCAGGTTTATCCCATGGGACTGCAGCCCATGGATAGGACCCACAATGGAGCAGGGACCATGCTTGAGAAAGGCAAAAGCATGAGGAGTTAAGGGTACCACAGAGGAGCTGTTATGGACCTACTGCAAACCCATATTCCCCATCACTCCTGCACCCTTCGGGGTAGGAGGTAGAAGAGCTGGCAATGAAGGAGAGAAGTTGAGCCTGGGAAAGGTGGGGTAGGGGGAAGGTGATTTACTTTTTGTCTGTTTCTCACCATTCATCTCTATTTTTAATAGGTAATAAAGTCAAGTCATTTTCCCCATCTCGTGTTGCCCACAAGTGTAATCAGTAAGTAATCTCTACATATTTATCTTGACTCAGGAACTTTTTCATTATATTTTCTCCCTCTGTTCTGCTGGGGGGGAGAGGGAGGAGTAAGAGAGTGGCTGAGTGAGAGTATGGAAGCTGAAAAACACAACTGCACAAATTCTCACCAATATTGTGTGTTAATTCCTTAAAGTCATACAATATGTATCCTTTACTAATTCCACACGAACCAATAGGGCTGAGTGAGATAAGAATAAACATGACCTGACAAACTATTTGTAACACAGACAAAGCAGAATGGAGCCCAAGAATTGAAAAACACATGAGACCATAACATAAAGAGGACAAAACATGAGATTATAGAAGGAAGCTGTATATTTTATTTCTTATTTGAATAAGTATACCAATGGAGAAAGTTCATAAATTAATAAAATAAGTTTAGATTGGTAATATATAGAAAAAATCTTGCGAATTTCAGCTTCTGAAGTTTCTGTTTTGCACAATAACTTGCAGTTAAATTACTTCACATATGAAAAACTTATTCACTTCAGTAAATGTCATGCTCTTAATACAGTCATTTTCCAAATACTATTATATCATAAAATGTTACAGAAAAATACTAAGTTTTTTTTAATAATTAGAACTATACAGAATCCCAGTCTGAGATTACTCATTTGTTTGAACACTCCTGTATTACCAACAGTCTGTATGACATTTGAATGTCATAAAGCTTCATTTATTAATATTTGCACATTGGTGTGGAATACTTGGGATAGCAGTTTGTACATTTGCAATGAGTTCTTATTAGAGGCCATGTAAGCCATAGATATACTCAGTTTCCTGCAGAGTTTCAGACATGATGTCCATAGTACTATATAAACAGCTGGTGTTCACCAAATGAGTAAGTTAAAGATTTTATGGGGAAGAAAAAAAAAAAAAAAAAAAAAAAAAAAAAAAAAAAAAAAAAAACAAAAAAAAAACACAAAAACCCAGCCTAAATGTAGGTGCAAAGGAGAAAGAGTGCCCAAAATATAGTGTGAATGACATAATAGGATAAATTCTCAGTTGTCAGAAGGTAGTACTCCCCCATTAATTTGCTACAAGCCAACAAAGTGAAGAGATCATGTTTAAAATAGGGAAGAAGAATGCCAACTGGGTAGCTGTCTATTCTTTGGCATTATAGTTGTCTATTCTTTGGCATTATAGTTTGATGTCATCAGGCCTCACATAGCTAGGGTCTAAGAAAGGTGACTGTGCAAGTGATACTAAATGGATGAGTATGTGGCTAAAGAGGTGTTTCATAGAATCACAGAATCACAGAATAGCCCAGGTTGTGAGTGACCTCTAAAGGTCATCTAGTCCAACTCCCCTGCAGTGAGCAGGGACATCCTCAACTAGATCAGGTTGCTCAGAGCCCCATCAAGCCTGACCTAGACTCTTTCCAGGCATAGAGCCTCCACTACCTCGCTGGGCAACCTGTTCCAGTGTTTCAGTATTAGTTTCATGTTCTTTTACATAATGATCATTCATTCCTTAAAGGACTAAAAGTGGGTTCATAGAATCATAGAATCATCTAGGTTGGAAAAGACCCATGGGAATATCGTGTCCAACCTTTCACCCTACTCTACAAATTCACCCCTAGACCATATCCCCCAACACTACATCTAAGCGATTCTTAAACACATGCAGGGATGGTGACTCAACCACCTCTCTGGGCAGCCTATTCCAATATCCCACCACTCTTTCTGTGAAGAACTTTTTCCTAGTGTCTAGTCTAAACCTGCTTTGTTTTAGCTTGAAGCCATTCCCTCTGGTTCTATCACTAATTACCCAAGAGAAGAGACCAGCAACAACCTCTCTACAATGTCCTTTCAGGTAGTTGTAGAGAGTGATGAAGTCACCCCTCAGCCTCCTCTTCCTCAAACTAAACAGACCTAGCTCCTTCAGATGGTCCTCTTTTTTCATTTTTTTCCTAATACTTCCTAAGATCATATTTTCAGTATTAACATTTAGCATGTTACTGGGAATGTTTGGGTTAATTCAGGAAATTTTATGGCTTCACCTGCCATGCTTTTATTGTGAATTCTTGTCACATTGAAGTATACCACCATAAATCTAAAAAAGTGAGTATGCACTAATCTTTCTTCTTTAACAAGGAAGTCCTACGGTTTGTTTACTAGGTACAAGATCTAGATATATAACCTGTGCAATTTGCCACAGCATGTACAGTGCTGCTTGAAAAATAGACTACCACAAATACAATAAATATCTGCTAGCAGTACTGAAAAGGAGTAAACAAAAGAAATGCTTTTTATAAGTCATGCATTTAAAAATGAAAGTACCATTTTCCTCCTATGTGTCTTTGCTAAAAAGATCATCAATCATTTATTAAACTAAATGAATTATTCCTGTGTGGACATCCAGCTTCGCTCTTTCAAATGTCTTGCTAAAAATATATATTAAAATAATATTAAAGCTCACACAGGCTCTTATTTTATTTCCCAGATACAGATTAAAATAATTAATATTTGAACAATTTTTTACATTAAGTGGCACTCTCTTAGTCTTCAAACAGAATGAAATTTGTTGCAGAGAAGGTATGTCATGCCTGCTGTCTCACGCATTCATTTCCATTATAATGGAAAACCACCTCCTTTAAAAGAAATACCATTAGGAAATTTTTCCTGAAAAGTCCTACCTTCTAATGAGGAAAAATCCCTCAAATCTGCTTGAGATGGAAAAATATATCAGAGATTTTTTTGTTCTGAGATCTCATCGGAAAAAGATTGGTTTTGTTCAAAACAAAACAGAATTATTCTGAGAACTGAAATATATGAAATAAAATGTATTGCCCAAAAATTAAAATGGCTTTTGAACAAAGATAGAAAAATAGCTAATTTATAAAAATAAAAGTTTCTTGGGTTTTTATGGTCAAGCTGTTACTGCAATTTACCAATATTTGTTTATCCTTCATTTGACCACCCATTACTATACAAGTATTATAAATAGATAGCTTTTAATTCAGCATAACTTCTTCCTGTTTTATTTGGGATGCTTTCTTTATTGTTTGAGACAGACATCACTGCTGCTACTCTTCATGACACAATGTCACTGGAAACTCACAGGAATCTTTAAGTGGATTTTGAGTCTGGATATGGAACTATAAGCAAGTAGAGTTGCCAAGTTTCTCTCAGTAACCAGAACATGTAATATCTTTACTGTCAAAAATTCATGGCAATTTTTATTTCTGATATTCCTTTTTCATTTCACCTGGTGGTTTACCTCCCACATGTACGACATGTTTTATTTTCTTTATATACTCTTTTTTAACTTCCAGACCTTCCTTTAGCATTAAGTTTTTGTCATTCTTAAGGTATTTCACTTTGCTTACAGGGTGTAAGGTGAGAACAAAGTGTGTTGGAAAGGCTTGCTCTATCAGTTTTGTTCACATGGGTATTTGTTTGGCCCTGATATGTCTTCTTTTCTTCCTTCTAATTTCACAATCTCTTTTTTGAAGCAGAACATTAAAATGACATTTTAAGTTAGTCTGAAAAATGTCTTCAAAATATTCATTATCCTTTAAAGGTGCATGCACTTCTATGCATTAGTTTGAGACTTTTTCATTCTTATTTCTAAGCACCTTGTGCACCAATTACTTACATAAAAATATACATATTTTGCAATAGTTATTGTTTCAAATGTCTTGACAGTAACTATTTATTACCTATTTGTATCATCCTCAATCTTCTGTTGTTTGGTTTTGTTGCTTTTTTTAAAATATATTTACTGTTGTTGATCATTTCTGTAACTTCTTAAATTCATCTATGGGTTCATGACTTTTTGGATTGTAGTTAACACTGCCGGTTTTGCTTCTTCTAATAGTATTGCCAACAGACATTTACATATTAAAAAGCCATTATAAAACACAATTTTTTTTGATACAAAGGCTGCATATCCTAGAATAGTTCCACATGTGCAGTTCTATTAGTGGGTGCTCACAGTTCATATAAGTTCATAAGTTTTTGATTCACTTTACAGTATAGCTAGGCCAAATTATTGAAAAATTTTGAATTTTAATAAAACTTTGGTATATACTGCATTAAATGATAATCTGACTTCGGTGGTAAATAAGTTTATTTTTAGAAAAAGCCTTAAAAAATAAAAACACAGGTTGGTTTTATTCATATTTAGATAATTCCATCTGCTCTAGTAATTCCAGGATTTTCTATTCTTAGTACTTCACAGAAGAAATCACTTCCACCTGCATTTTCCTTTCTTTCCCTTCCCTCTTCTATCACTTTTATTTATATTTCTCCCCCTCCTCAAGCAAGCCAGGTGTTTCATAGATCTCGGGAAATGTTCAGTGGAAGAAGAATTCAACAAGATGATGATGCACCATACAACTCATTTTTATCCATATTTCTTTAGAATCCCTTTCTTACAGTTATATAGGATATTTAATTCAAATAATTTATAAAACCTTTACAAAGATATAAATGAGCCATGACCTAATTTGTTACTGAAGTTCCTTGTTTAAGAAACAATCTATGACAAATGAAGAATATTTGATTGCAAATAGCAATGTGATTCTGTGAAATGTAATAATATTTGCAAACACATTTCAATGTCCCCAAAATAGTGATCTAGTCAGTTTTGGTGTTGNATACCGGGGCTATTATAAATAATTCTAGAGATCAATTCTCTAGGGATCCAATGATTTTTGACAGAGGGCAGCAAAGAAGAGGGATGATTTTGAAGAGCATTCACTGAGAAGACAGGTTAGCCTCAGAAATGAAATAAAGCAAAAACACAAACTAGTAGTTTTTTCTGAAAATTAAAATATCATTGTGACAATATTGTTCACAAAGTTCTGTTTATGAGGAAATTAGTCCACAGTGTACTAAACATTACATAGAAGTGTAAATTCTGGCATTTCTTAGATCACTGTTAATATCCTGGGAGCTTAATATGAGTTTAAAATCAAGCAAATATGTAGGACTGTATGTACCATAATCAACCATTCCATTCTAAAGTCTTTTGTTTGTGGTATATATAATACTACTGCTGGTTTATATTTGTATTCGGCATCTCATAATTTGTGTTTCAACAGCTAAAATGTTTGGAGCCATTAAGTGTTTCAGTAATTTTTTTCCAATGTATCTAACCTTGTTCAAATCTGTAATAGAGACTAGCAGGAAAAATCACTTGTTATGTAAAGCTAGTGAAGACCACAACCCTGCTACCTTAGGAAACAAAGGATATTAACCGTGATGAGTAAATTTTTATTAAAAAGCGTTCTGATTACCACACTTTGGCATCTGAGAGAAACAGATTTGGAAACCTGGGAATATTAATGCTCTTTCTATCCTGTGAAACGTACTGTATGATCTAGCCCCACATCTGATTGTTCATGTCTTCTTTACAGTATTTATTACGAACATCTAGCTGAATTTCAGTATTTGTAATCCCATCTGTTACTCACTTTCATTGCTGCTAGGATTATTTCTCAGGAATAAAGAGTTTTAAGGTAAATATCCATCTTCACAGTTTCAATATGTATCAGCATTAGACAATGTTTTTTACCTTTGTCACTTCTACATTACAGATACTGTAAAGGAATTGACATTTGAAGAGGTTAAAAGAGGCTTGGCAACAGAAAATAAGGTTCACTTATCATGCAGAAGGTAGACACAGTCCAAGCCATCCTAACAATAAACGAGTCCACTACCATAGCCTTCAGCAGAACAGCTTTTGGAAGGGTGAAAATTAATGTGCCTCTTTACAATACTTTAAGATTCTGTGCATTTTTTCCTACGGAGAAGTGACCCAAATTGAATTTTCTTCAGCTATGTGTTAGTTTCCACTTGATGTTGACAAGATATGAAATGAAATGTTAATGTACAGGTAATGACTGAGAAATTATATGTTTACACTAATGGATTGCTGTTCATTAGCACACTCCAAGCACATGTCCTCATCAATCACTGCATATTCACTTGTTTCTTGGCAAATTGCTTGCAGGTTTGAAATAGATATCAAATTGTGACATCATCTTGATAAAGTCTTCCAGAATGAGTACTAAAACAAACTGCAATTTGTTTTCAACAGTTTATTCTAAAATTAAGCATTCTAATCAGCTTTCTAAAATAGAAACTATATTAAAAACAAACAAACAAAACAATAACATAGATTTAAAATACTTCACTTTTAAGTTTTTATTGATATTTTTCCTTGTTTGTTTGTTTTTTTTTTTCTTTCCTGTCCTAATAATATCTGCCCATACTCAGTGCTTCTTTTTCCAAGGACCAGAGAGCTGCTGAAGTCTACCATGACATGGATGCAACGCTTTTTAAAACACCAAGTTTGTTGTTGACTCATTACACATAGGTGAAACACCTAAAGACTGGAAGTGATTAACTGTCTCATAGCCAGTAGGAAAGCTAACATTACAATCACAGAATCACAGAATGTTTTAGGTTTGAAGTGACCTTTCAAGGTCATTTAATCCCAACACCCCCTGATGTGATCAGGGACATCTGCAACAATAGCCTTGTCCAACCTCACCTGGAATGTTTCCAGGGATGGAGCTTCTGCCACCCCTCTGGGTAACCTGGGACAAGATCTCATCTATCTCAGAAGTAATCTCTTATGTTTAAAAAAATTACTTCCTAACCATTTACAATTCATATAGATGTGTGTGTCTATGTGTGTGTATACTTATATACATTTTTATTTTTATGCATTTTAGTACCTGTAATGGTTCTTTCACGTTGCCATGTAGGAAGACAATATGTAGAATAATTCCAAGTGTTAAAACACTGGTGTTTTTATTGTTGTGCATGCCTGAGCTTACAAACCCTAATGAAACCAAGGGAAGGACTCTTACTGGTTTATATCACCTTCCTTTTTGCCACGAGCAAAAAGCATGTACTGATAAAGTGTATTTATGAAAATNTGTTTTTTTTTTTTTCTTTTTTTTTTTTTTTTTTTTTTTCCTTCATAATTACTTGTGCTTAAAAAAATGGACTTAATGTTAGAAAACTGTTTTCACAGAGTGTCACAATCTTTGATTTTAACCTTTTATTACTGATTCTTCACCTGATATTGTTGTAATGTATTTAATAACTGTCCCCAAAATAAATCAGTCTTGAGAAATCTTTTCCATGGCATTCTACAAAAACAGACAAGTAGTGCATTTAATTCCACATGTAAAATTTCTGTTCAGCAGTTAATAATGGTAAATTTGAAAAGGATATGCTTAATTATAGTCTTTAAATTCACATTCTGTCACTGCAAATGCAGAAGACTATAAATGCTAATTAATAATGAAAGTTCCAGTCTAAAACGCAGATTTCGCAATAAAACA
>VWZY01011626.1:5667-18566 GCA_013399075.1 Chloroceryle aenea | reverse complement strand
AAGAAAAGAGGAGAAAAAAAAAAAAAAAAAAAAACAAAACACAAAAGAAGATAGTCTGACTTGCTATTTTTTGCTCCTTTCTTTCCCTTCACTCCCCAGACCTGAATATTTTCTACAACTTTTCTTTGTGCCTGATCTCACTCTGATGACAGGCAAACATTTATTTATAATGACCCATCTCTCACACCTGCCATTCCTCTCATCCTCATATTTCTTGCTACATCTAGTCTCATTTCTCTCTAAAATTCTCCATGGGCTAAACCACAAATTTCCCTCACAAAGTAATGCATTCCCAAAACAGCATGACCTGCATATGGGAAAGAGTTCCTAAAAAAGCAGGTAAGTGTTTACCCTTTACACACAAGAAACTAAAAGATAAACTATTGGCTATGTAAAATAAAGACTAGTGAAGCAAATGTGGATGCAGACTGAACATGAGTTTGGGTTCTCTGCAGTTTACACCTTTAAGATTGACTATTTTTCCACTACCTTGATCTAGGAGCTGTGCTATCCCTGTGAGACTCAGCCCACATCAACAGAGAGCCCTAGCAACCATGATTTTCAGCTCTCTTCATTTCCACTGCATCCATTATTAGTTGTTTCCATTCATTCTCTTTCCATTTAATCTCTAAACTGTCATCCACTCATCATTTCTCCAGTTTATCTTACTTCACACACACCACAAACATGTGCACTCCATCCCATCACCTATTTGTATGCTTCTTTTGGGGGAAGGGTGAATGGAATACAACAGGTACTGATTTGCACTTGCTTTCCATGTATTTTTACTAAAAGCAGAGATAAGGCTGAAGAAAATTTTCCTGTGTTAAAATACCCACCACTATTGCAGTTTGAATTGTGAAGAGCTATCAACAATTTAGTAACTCCTTTTCTTCCTCACTCATTACAGCTGAGTTTGAATTTTGTAACCAAAGGAGGTCATACTCAAATGCACCATCTCTTCATTAAAAATACCCCAGTTTTGGATTTGAGATGTCTTCCTAAATTCTGTGTTATGTATGGGCCATGTCATCCATTGTCTTGCTTCTACTACTGAACCGGGGTTACATTCCTCTCTTACAGCTTGCGCTTCAGTATCAGACTCAGTAAAACCAGAAGCAGACAGAAACAGAATGAAACCTAGATATCAAATTTTATATAAATAGTAACAGTGGAAGGCTAGAAGCATCTAACAGTATCTTGTGATAGGGTGGCATGGCCCCAAAACTATGCTTTAAGAGACACTTATTTTCTTTATTGGAACACAAGAGAATGGTGGCTTAAATATATTAAGAACTTTATAAAATCCTTTACTCAAAATGGCTTTCACAGATCAGTTTATAAGAACTCTCATTCTTTCAAGTACTTACAGCAATTTTCTTCTTCAGAGTAAGGTACTTAGAATCACTAACGACTCTATCATCAAAATGTTCATGTGATAAGTAAATATTACTACCCCCATTATACAAGTGATGCATCTGAGACAGACAATTTATATGATCTTCCCATGACTGCAGGGACTTGGATGCCAATGTCAAACAATAAGAATAGCTTCTTTGTTAGCGGTTAAGGTAAGCAATACATGTCTTTACATGTCTACTCACTAAAAATACTGCAGATTTGAGAACATTAATTTTTTTCTACATCTTACCTTACAACACTGACTCACGTGAATTAATCACTCCTTTATATTCTGCTCATTCACTAAATAATGAGATGTTCTAAAGGCATTAAAGGATTGATGCCTACAGAATCATCATTTAGGTAGGTACAGCACAGCAAAAATCACTTCTATAGGTATAAGTGGAAATGCAAAAAGTTTGGGATTTCAGTGACTTGACAAAGGTCAAGTAATAAGCATGCTCCCAAGCTACAAAGCGATCTTCTTAATTATATAGCAAAAAAGGCAAAATTGTCCAAGAAGTCTTCACTGCAAGCTTATTGCAGATCAGTTTGAACATTAGAATGTATTTGTCAAACTTCAGGCCTTTACTGATGATGCAAAGCTTTTATTTTGTGCTGTTTAGAATTAAATGCCATAAAAGCTCTTCTATTCTAATTGCATTTCATTTTTCTCCTAGTCTGTGAGCAACCCAATTGGTTAAGCAAAGCATGTGATAATGCATGAGTTAATAATAAACAGTACAGCACTCCTTTGTCTCATATCCATACTACAAACTTAGAGTAATCTAAACTCTACAAAAATCTGGTCTTTCCAATCACCAATGTGAATGAAGCAGGATTTGTTTCAAAGTCCCTTGCAATCACTCCCTCTCCCACAACAATATGGAGTCAAATAAAATTTATTAAAGCAATGAACACACTGACCATTTGCTAGATGCTTACAGACAAATAAGACAGAAAAGATTTTTCCTGCTGGCCTTAAAGTTACATCCAAAAGAATATACAAAAGCCTCAATAAATGGCCACACTCAGACACGATGGTAAAGCATTCCACTCTTACCCAGACAGCACTGTATTTAAAGTCATGTAAATATGATATCTTGGGTTAAAGACATTGCTATTACAGATGCATTGTGTCAGAATGACTATATTGCTTTGTAAAGAGGCTTTTATCATTCAGCTGTACAGTGTTTCTTACCCAAACTATAATACTGCAAGACAACAAGGAATAGCTGCAATTAAAGTCTAATTCCAAGGTGCACTCTCCTGTTACTGTCTTTTGGACCAAAGCTCAAAATGTAACAAGAGTTTACAAACAAAAATAATATAGCGAAAGCACAAAAGAAAAACATACTGCTTGACTACCAATTGACTACATTGGTAGTCAATAACCAACGGTTATAATTGAAGAGTTTTCAAGGACATCCATGGACCAGTACAGAAGTTACCTAAACCATATGAGAAAAACAGTTATCAAGAATTAGGAGAAAGTACCTTATTCTGATAGTGGCAGGCAAAATTCATGGGTGAGTTCCTATCTTTCAATCAGCTTGGTGAAAGAGCACAACATTCTGACTGACAGTCCAAATTTTAAACTTACACTCAAAAATGATGACAAGCACCTAGCAAGGACTTGAGGGAAAGTCAGTATTCTGAGGTGTTTAACCTCAAAGGAACACTGATTTCTTTCTTAAATCAACCCACACAATCTCATTACCCAATCAGAGAAGGCAAATTTCTGAACCCTAAACTGCACAGACTTGAAAGGCTGTGAAAGTGGCGAAGCATTCATAGTCAGGACTTATGTTTAGACATGGTAGATAGTTCAGAGTGATCAAGGAAGGAAACATATCTTTCAAAGTGTGACACCTAAGCCCACAGACATAGGAAGATAGCTGGCAATGCCTAAGTATGATGGGAATTTCAGACTGTTTGTTCCCTTGCGTTTGCACTATTGCATACAGCTCAGAGCACTGAGACAAACTTCAAAAGTTCATTTCCCTCCACTTCTGCCAGATCGTATTTGTTAACTTCTTAAAAGACAGCAGGCACTGCTCTGGGGAAGAGTTGCTTTTCTCTCCTTTCTGGTTTTGTTAAAACTTACAGAAACTTCATTTATCTCTACAGTAAAGCACTTGTGGAAATGCTCTTGTCTGTAACCATCCACTTCCAGCTTTCCTAGGGTGCAAGGTGCACTAAGGATATTTATTGCCTTGTTGCCAGAATAGGGACACCCTGTGACAAAATTTACTACAGTTCAAATCAGAAAAAATGGTTTCATCCTTTTACCTGAATTATGCTATTTCACTTTATCCAATGATGTAGTGCTCATCAGTTTCCTCCATACTTCTGTTCATGCTCAGAGGAGGGCTACTTTAACATTTGCAAACTCTGTATTGGGCTGGTTATGCTGCAACTAGTTGTTTATTTACATTTATTTTTCAACACAGGAGGTAGAATTATTCTTCCACAAATCCTCTCAAAATTTCACAAATCTTCCCGTGCTATCTCTACTCCAGTTCCCTTGTTATTTTTCAGTTTCATAAAGATGGTTAGATGGAGTCAGAAATACACACAAAATGGTAAGAGCTGTCTTGGCAGCTGTCAGCAAATTCCCACCATAAGCACTTTCACATCCTCCAGCAAGCAAGCAAGCCAAGGTGTTTTGTAAGAGCAACCCACAAATCTTAATGAATACATTTAAGAAATTAACTGAAGCTTTCATCATTTATGGTGCAGCATTTTGCAAGGGTCTAAAAATCTCACCTCCAGCTTCAAGCAACTGAAAGCAGCTTTTCACACAAAGCTGTTACCAACAAATACTGTATAAGAAGGTGTTTAAAATGTACGCAAGCAAAGAAAGAAAGATAATAATGTTTCACCAGTTACTCTGATAAATTTTGCAATGGAAGTCTGGAAGTCTAGCACAACATGAGAGTTTATACACAGAGTAGAAAGAATGGTATTTTTTTTTTGTACTAACCCTACTTTAAGTCTCTAGCACAGATCACAGACCAGTTCTGTACTAGTACTGTTCCTGATGTTAATTAACAGAAACTGCTATTTCCTCTAGATCTAAAAGGCTGAGCGAAAAGAAGCAAGGAAAGAATTAGAACAATTGTCTAGTACAGTGCAACATGTCCTCCCTACCTGAAAAAAACCACTCAATTACTACAATTAGGAAAGGTAACTAAGTGAAATGATCATATGCCAAGTTGTCCCCTCAGCTTAGATATAGAAGATGAAGACGGAAGCCAAAAGATAGGGAAAGTTACTTTCATACAGCTCTTCAAAGATCTTGATAAAAGATTATTAGTATTGTAAAAGTACTGGAAGCCCCCAGAGGTGCTCCCTTTGACATAAACTAGATTCTTTTTTTCTCAGTACAGTAATGGGCACAAGACAATGGGGTGCATGTGTGCTCTGTGGCTCTTCAGTGCGAGCAGTGCTTCCAGGTACAGGCAGCTCTGATGCAGCATAGCCCAGACACAAACAGCTGCTCCACATGTCTTTCTGGGGATGCTATCTTTCTCAGTCCCACACTCCAACCATGCTCAAGCTCTTTAAGTGTAAAAGGATTCAGCAAGGACACAGCCTAAGTGGGCAGTTAATGGGATAAACTGGCATTTACAAATATGAGGCATAAACCAATGTTTTCAAGAAGCTGCAGATGCCTGCTGTGAACCCAAATGGGATGAAAATTTCATCCCTTACATAAAGACATTTTCTACAGGACGTACAGTGCTGGTTGCCTATTAACACATTTCTTTTCTTAATTTTCAGTGGAACACTTTTTTCCATGTACATGGTTACACAAAAAGTACCACTGAATGCCAGTTTGACTGCTCTGGTTACTAAGTCACTATCTTGTTTTTTTCTAAACTCCTTGATGAACAAGGGTGGAAATGTTTAATGACAAGGTGTCTGAAGTGGCCAAGTCCTGTTCTCACAAGGTAACAGAAGAATAATACACATTTTGTGCATTTCTGCCTGGAGTAACTCAGGGAGCTCCTTCTTACAAATGCAAAATATTAAGATTTTGGGGAAGATTCTAAAAGAAGATTTTTTTTTTAAAATCTTGGTTTTATAGATACTTTCAATGGCAATCTGGATGTTTTACTCCTTACCAAGATTGTGTATTGAACCATCAAGTATAATACAATATCAGTATATTAAATTGGGACTAATTTTGTTGTAGTTGAATTCAGTGGCAAATGACTCAAAGAGTTCACAAGTAGTTGGCTTAGTCCTTTTATTCAGAATTTCCAAGAAAGACACTTTAAATGTACTGATCAATACCTGACTGCAAAAAAATTCTCTTCATCATTGCCTTATTATCTTTATGCTCAAATATCCCAGGTTATTTATCTTCATTTATGAATTCTCAATGTATACTTACGCTGTAGTCTGGGTATTACATAGCAATCTGGTGTTCTAATTCCATGTCTTTAAATATTGTTTTAATAGAAATTCAGTAATATTGATGATAATAAATGCAAACAGTGTTTCTGGGACTCTGACCTATGGATAGATCCAGAGTGTGAAGCTCACGTGTGAATGCAAACCTTTGAGAAATCTGAGGTTCACTTCAGGGACAAATGAAGGTCACTCCTTCTAATGAAACATTTGAGAGTTATTTTGTGGCTTATCACCATTATCATGTGATTAGTTTTTAAAGGAGTACACATGAACTGTGAACTCATTTTACTGATCTTCTTAACCACCACTGGCCAAATTTAAGGATAAACACCATATATAAGGTTGTTGCCTTTTCATAATATCACATAGTAATTTCCCCAAAGTGTACCCCTATTAAAATATGATTTACATGGACAATTCTGCAACAAAATACTACTGAGGTCAAACTTACTATCAGGTAAGAGCATTTTGTTTCTAAAAAGATGGTACTGGAAGATACTAAAAGCCAATCACTGCTTCCTGGAAGGTAACCTAATGTTATTACACAAAATGCAACTTTGTGCATGTCCCTCGGGGTAGAGTTTACTTCCTAGCTCATCCATAGTGTCGTGTTGAAATATTTAACATAATTTTTGCAAAACCTCACAACCATTCAACTTTAAAGAGCTAACATCATTCATTTCTCAGTTTTGCCTTCATTTACCTTCCACCTACTTAATCTCTCAAAATACAGTTCAGAAAGTTTCAGACACAAATAAAATTCACGCTGAACTATTTTTCAGTTGCAGAATGCTTTTTCCAGTCTTTGTACAAAACTCTGTAGCTCTGTCCTGCTGGCTCCATGCTCCTATTCAGGATATTTCACAATGACTGTCCTCTTTTAATGACACTCCAAAGAGCAGAAACTATGTCACATTAGAAGAAAGTGGTGGAGAAGGTTACCTCCTTAGAAGGCTAATTTGCACTGACTACATTTCTGCTCTGCTCAAACCTCATTTGTTCCAGGAATTTGCTTCTAAATGGAATATAATAAATGATAAATACATTTGGAAACATAAATGATGCAGTAGATATCTCTGAAAAAAGTACTTGTCAAGAGCAAGTAAGGGTTACCAAAATACCATAGTACCATGTGGCACTATGTCAAAAGCACAGCTGAAAGGAAGAACATATGGTTAACAAGAGCCTAATGAAAGATTACTTACCACTCTCTTCTCACATACTCCTCTACACATCTTAAGGAAAAAAAAAACTATTTCCTTTAGCACACAGCAAAGCACCTTCTAGTCCTCCCACCAAGGCAATGTTTTTTTTTTCTTTTTCTTTAATTTTCTAATACAATTTCACCCAGATCACCAGACACAGACTGATAATACCAGTAAAACAACACAGTAATGGAATTGTTGTAGGTACCTTCACACATACCTCCATCTGGTTGTAAAATAAATAAATGAGTAAATAGAAGGGCTGAGATTTCCCCTTTCCACAGGGACATCATCATTTGCCAGTCTCCCCACCTGATACTTCCCATGATACGAACAGAAGCTCAAGAAAATACATCTGTCAGAAAGCACCAGTATTGGATCTACAGCAAAGGTACCTTTGGCTCTTGCCACTGTTTCCCCTTGAATTTATCACCTCATTGTAACATTGTAGTATGGTCTGAAGTACTTCTTACATACAGCAGAGATTTTCATCAGATTGTTGTAATCAACTCATATCAGAATAAATTTCACTTCCTATCTTCCTCCTACCTACACTGACTCAAATAATACTTTACTCCAAGAAGTGCCCCAGAGGGCTTTGCAGCAGAAAGTAGAGAAATAGGATTTGTCCTAAGAAAAAAGAGGAGTTGAAGAGTTTGGTACAAAATTCTATACCCTGTCTACATCTGCCTCTGCCCTTACTTACCTGATGAATAAATGAAACACTAAATGTGATGGCACTTAATTTAATTATTTTGACTGTTCTCAATGCAGAAGCCCATAGTATCAGCTCTTACAATCCACAACAATTCTGGAAGGTATAAAAAATAACCCTGCTTACCTTTCATCCCAAACTTAGAGTGTCTTCCAAACTTCAGAATAATGAGCATTATTACTAAGCCAGTGCACACCAGTGCTGCAATTCCCACCACAACATATACCTAAAAAAAAGTGGACACAAACAGATCTGCTTATTTTGTTCTCATGAACTATCTTCAAAGACATTAACCATACATTCAGATTAACGCAGTTAAGAGATGTGTTTCAGCTGGGAAATATTTTCGCTCAGATCGAAGAGTACAGAAAACAACCACTTGTTGAGGTTTCTTCTATCCTTCAGAGAACAAGACATTCAGACACTTCTGAGAACAACTTTTTCAACATCCTACATATTAAAGGCAGGTGGGAGGGAGTGCACATCACTTGTTTTACTTTCAGAAGTTTGGGATATTATAAAAAAATACATTTAAAAAGCACATAGGAAAATAGTTTTTACTGTGAGGGCAGCTGAACTGTGGTACAGATTGCGCAGAGTAGCTGTGGAGTCTCCATTCTTGGAGATACCAAAACTAGAGTGGACACAACCCTGAGCATCCATTCTGGCACCACTTTAAGTAGGGAGGATTGTACCAGAGGGTTTCCAGAGGTCCCTTCCAACCTCAGCAGTTCAATGATTCTGTTATCAAATGAGACAAGACATCTGTGATCCTCTTAATTTTTTAGCACAGTGTCTCAAATAACAGTCTGTGCTCTGGTTCACAAACGTACATGCTCTACTGCTTTACAGAGTCAGATGCAGAGAGAGAGGCTGCAATATACACAATGCTAGCCACCCACTATCAGTTTTCAACAATTCAGGACAGTATGAGAGGCAAGGCAGCAAAAGAGGAGGTCCACTGATTCAAATACTTATACTAATTTCTACTGCAGATTATTTGATCAAAAAGCTACACAAAATCATGTATTAAAAACATACGATCAGAATTTGAAAGTTTTGCAGTATGTCCTCTCCATAAGGAGGAGCTGACTCCAGCTGACTTCAAACAACAATCTTCACATTACCTTAGATGTCTTTGTTTTGTAAATAAAGAGTTGCTCTCCTTGTCTAAAATTAAAAGCAAAGTCTAAAGCAAAAAAAAATATATTTAGTTATTTGGAAAAGCATGAAACAACATAAATAGCAATTTTACTTGGACTGAAAAGTGATGCACTCTTTCAAGAAATGGGGGAGGCCACAGTAGGGAGTATTGACTTTCTTTTTTTTTTTTTTTTCTTAGTTTCAGAGTTTTTATCACAACACAGTAATAGCTCCAGTGTTCTGGTAGCTCAGGGTTCTATCATAATCTCTATGGTTTTGTGAGTTGTATATCCATAAGTCTGCCAAGATTACAAATCAGGTAACAATATATATACTTACAGTGATGCTATCTTCATTATCTTTGTTGGAAACATCCGTAGAAGTGATTTGATTACTGTTATTTGTGGTGTCTCCAAGATCATTGGGCGTGGTTTCATACTCTTAGGAAAGGAAAAAAGGTTGCTTTTATAATTTCATAAACTTAGAGGGGAAAAGGTTGCCTTTATTATTTCTACTCTGTAAGCCAGTAAGGCCACTAAAAACTCAGTACTCTGAGCTCTCTGGAAACAATACATAATTGCTAATGTAGCTGGAACATTTCACAGGGGGCGTTCCCTGTGGCAGATAATTGACCAAATGTGTTGTGACTGACAAACTTTTAATAGAGTTCTACACCATAATGTGTATCTCTACTGGAAAAACGAGAGATAAAGAAGAACCCCATCCATAAAGCTATTTTTATGCACTTCTGACTTCCCATTAAAAATGAAAGACTGCCCTCTACACTGAACTTCATCAGCCTTATACTCAGCCAAATACAGGGCAGTCATAGATACTAGCCTGGGGACTTTGGTTTAGCCGAGAACTTGGCAAATGGGTTTTTAGATAGTTTATTCCTATCAAATGTGAAATAGCTGTATTTCTTTGTTTAAAAAATAATAAAAACACTGTGTGTGTACAGAGGTTACAGTTTAGCATCATAAACTGTAATGCAGTTTAATGGTAAACCCTTAAAAAATTAAGTGACTGAGATGATATGAAGAAATTTGATTTATCAAAATAATTACACTCACAGGTCTGCAGGGGTGAATGCAGAACTATTCCATCAAAAGAATTAACATGTCTTAATTATTTATAATTATTTTAAAATGAAACACAGATATTTACAGTCCATGGTTTCCTGTCAAAATTATTCAAATTAGCTAAGAATTAAATATTATGCATATGAACTTAGAGAAATGTGTATTAAAATAAGATTTCAAAATGTATATATTTTATGATTACACCTAGAAATATACACAATGTTTCAATTTTATTATTACAATGTGTGCAGATGAAAGAAACAAACAATGGCAATAATGGCGTCTCTTACAGAATGCACTTCCAGCAGTGTAATTTAAATTTGCAATTAACTGCATATTTATTTACATGGTTCGATTAAAATCGGTGTCATAAATCTACAGATGAAATTTTAACTGTGAATCTGAAAAGGCAGAGTGCAGAGGCATAGCTCTCACTAGCTTCAGAGGCAGGTACTCTTCCAACTACCAAGCTGGTGCTGAGCAAGGGCAGGAAGGGCCAGAACTTCATTAAGGTTTATCTTCTTTAGCTCCCAAAGCCAGTCTGGAGAGCTCAACTCACAATGCTAACAACAAGAGGCACTGGGCTCTATCTTCATGCATACACTAACGTATTCACTTTCTGCAAAGCACTCAGCAGGCTGCAGAGTTTTTCTGTATATGAAGCTATGCAGCTACCTCTGGCACCAGTACTACAGTCAGTACAATCAAGTTGTCTGCTCAGCTCACATTGTCTATTTTAGCTCTATGCCATGCAGGCCGAAGGAAACAATTCTTTCAAGCCAAAAGCACATACACAGTATAGAAAGCTTTCATTAGAAAAAAAATTTAACTTCCTGGTCTTCTACAGTTTGAATTCTCTGACTCAGCACTGCATCTCTATGCCTACAGCTTCCTATGCAGCAATTCTGGAACAGTATCAAGAAGCAAACAGCATTTCTTAATCCAGGCAGCACAAACCCTGCTTGAATGGTTCACCTGCACAGGCAACCTGGACATTTGGATGAGGTGCTGTGCAGACCATTTACCATCATGACTACAGTTTTTTTCACAGCAAAGGAGGAGACTTCTGCTTCATTCATTTGCAGGCACAACCTGCTTTGTAACACTATCTGACTCTACAAGATTGGGCTTCCTTGACAATTAGCTGGGAGATTTTTCACAAAGATAGTTTTGACAAACCCTGTATTTATCTTAGGTTTGTAAGACCAATATATAAACCAAATATTTAGAACATTCACTGCTCTGGCACAGAAATACAAATTTTAAGACGGAAATTTTTTGCTTTTGGCTTTAGCTGTAAATAGAGGTAGGCAAAACCCAGTGTTATTTGCAGTTCTCTTTATGCTCACATTTGTACAAACCTACTGAAAATAACACCCTGAAGGACTAATGAGAGCTATGCAGAGTGTTTCAGGTCTGGTCTATGATTTCTCTGAATGCACTTTTATATTAAAATGGGCAAGAGCTAAAATAGGTCACAATAGTATGCTGATGTTGCATTGTCATTCCTGCTGCATAACTGTGAAGCTTTTGTATTAGAACTATGCCTCTTGAAATCGGTGAAGCAGGGAAGGAAAACAGGAGAAACAGCTATCCAGCCAAAACCAGGTGATTACAAGTCAAACAAATTCCTCTTCATTTCACTATCAAATCCTGACATACACACCAAGCTCTTTAATACAGACAGGATCATGCCTCTTGACTCATGCTATGTGGGACTCGTATCGCTTCAGGGCCAGGTTCTCCAGTGCCATATACCTCAAGCAGCTACCTGTGACTACATCAGCTGTGGTGAATCACAACTGAGGCTGTGTAGTGTTTCACAACACTCTCACAAACAAGGTGCATAGTATGGCGTCTGGGATACAGATGAGTGCAGTCACACCAGCACCAGGGGGAAATTCTGAACAATCATCTGTGGCGTTGGCTCACAGGAGGCATGTTTTCTTTCTCATGTTCACTATCACATTGGAAATAGTAGTGTGTCGCAAAGATGTCAGCTCTGAGCCAAAGAAGCTGGATTTGCATTTGATTTCTGGCTCAGCCCCCTGGAAGTCACTCTGTTTCTCTTGGTTACTTCCCAGACAGGGACAGCATGGCCTCCCCTCTCTACCTTTCATGAGATACACCACAGAGGTGAGCTGGAGGCAGTAGTAACTGCTCCATGCTTGCATCAGGCAGTACCCCATGCAGCTGGGACTCCCCACTGGCAAACATGACATCATGCGGCCTCATGCAATCCCATCAGTTCTCTGCTTCCCGTTGTATACTCAGAAGACTTAAAAGAAATCATTTGGAAATTGCTTCACATGGAGTGAAGGACACTGAAGGTCAATTCCCAAGAGACAGACCAAGCCCAACTATAAAGGGTTTTATTCCACAAAGGGAGGCGAGCACTTGGGCTGGGATCCCCTGTCCCTCTCTGTCACCATCTCATCACAGCCTGGTGCTGTCCATCTATGGGCCTTGCTAAACCAGGCCCAACTGTGGGCCCATGACCTGGCCTCAGTGCCAGAGCAGTGCCCAAGTGCTGGGGGCCATGGCTGCTCATGATCTTTGCAGCTGCTCTGCTCCTGGCTGGGCCAGTGAGACAGGCCTGGCTGTGAGGCCCTGCCCTGATGAACCCCCATGGGGAGCCCCTGACCCTAAGGCACCCTGATGCTTGCAGGCTGTGAAAAATGTATTTTAAAGGGCAGACTGTGGGGTGGGGAGCAGTGCTTTAAATCTTCATTACAAAATAATCTAAGTTATGGGTAAACAGGTTGGCATAGATATAGAGCAGTCTGAGAAAAAAAGTCAAGAAAACCACTCAGTATCTGGCAGGGAGCTCATCCCAGGGGTCCCACTACCAGCCATGAAGGCAATGGCTTTCTGAAGCAGTTCCTAGACTTTCCAGTTGGCCTCATTTATTCACCTCACTAACTGGACTTG
>VWZY01011622.1:1256-13540 GCA_013399075.1 Chloroceryle aenea | reverse complement strand
AACATAGTTTAGAACTTAACCTAATTTTGTGTGTTGCTATTGATCACTGCCAGCATTATCTACTCACGGTTGCAAAAAGCCGTAATCATCAGCTGTAACATTTTTGGAGGGTGTGCTTTTCTGTCACTTTAGTTCCCTTCCCCTGTCTGCGTTGTGGCTGCCATACCCATTCTCTGTAACGGTAAGTCTTTTTTGTGTTAAATAATGCCATTTCAATTATGCTTCACGTGCTTGTTCTGTTAACGAACTGGTTATGTCCTGCTTGAGAGTCATTGTTTCAGTGATGCACCCACCCTGTGGTGCCTGAGTGTCCTAATGCCCCTTTAGTGAGGCTTTAACACCTCACTTCCGAGGAAGGTAGTAATATGGGTTTCTGTCACAGTCTGATCAGATTGCAAAATGCACAATTATTGCTTACCATTACTGCTTCCCTGAAATCATCACCTCTACAGGGTATGCTGTATTCCTTAGCTGAAATTGAGAAACCAAAGTTCTCAAGCATCTTTTTAATGAAGAGTTAGTAGAGGATGTGCTGATACATAACTGTCTTATATGCCCAGATGTAAGTTCTGTTAATGTGCAGAAGAGGAATGTATACTTGAAAGAGTGTTCTTCACAAGCATTTGGAGCTTGTGCGGTTCAGTGGACACCTGAATTGAGTAGTATTTTGCCCATACAATGGGCAATGGGTTCTTGCTTTGAACGTCTACTAATGGTTAACTTGGTGAAGCAAGACTGTTACTGCCAAGCTGTTTCTTCAGCTGCTTGTTATTGCTAATTCTTCTAAAGTATATGGCATTATGTATGTTGGGACATGCTTACTTAAGTTGTGGGAAACAGTGGAGGGAAGAGAAGGTTGTGTAATTTAGAGTGTGGTGTGCTGATGTTAGCAAAGCAGGAACACTACAAGAATCTCCTCTGGTAAGATATCTGAGTGGATGCTTCCAGATGTCAGGTTGCTTTTTAGGTGGAAATTGCCAAGACTGTCAGAGGTGTTTGACAGGCTGCTGTGAGTGAAGTGTTGCATTCACATGATTATTAGCAGGAGACTAACAAGGAGGGAGATTGGATGGGAGGGAAGTGACAGACAGTTGGGTTTTGAAAAGACTGGTCTGAGTTAAGAGTATAAATTTGTACCACAGTGCTCTACAAACAGTTTAAATTTAGACATATCACTAGTAATACAAGGTATAGGGTAGGCAAAAATGGAGTAACAGTAGAACAGCATTTCCTTTCTGTAGATCTTGGGTTAAAATCTGCTTGCAGAGTGATCTCTTGGTCTGGATAAATACTAAAGGCAGGGAACTGCTTACCAAACCATGACACAGAAGGCTTTCAGCCTACTTTAGGTCTATTCAGAAAAGAGTATTTCTTCAGTGTGTCTGTATTTCCTGAATGTTTAACTTTGTGAGCCCTGACTGCTGTCGGATCCATGCTGTCTTGCCTGTGGGATAACTGATAAAATAGCATAGTCGCCTGCATTAAGAGTGAATCATTGCAGCATAGGATTGTCATAAGTAGAACTATGGTTTTCTTCACTGCTTACAGAAGATCAGCTTCTTTTAAAGTAACTTTTCTAAATAACCAGAGCAGGAATAAATAAGCATGGTGTGTGCCAAGAATTGCACAATGTGTTGCTTTAGCTGTCTCATAGTAAGTATTTTCAGGCTTGTAACTGACTCTTCATTCTTTTGCAGTTCTCAATACCTTGACTTACTGATGAATCACACTGTTGGAGGGAGTTGTGACTAAGGTGTATATATTTGTGATCTGAGGTGTTTGGTTTTTTTTAGAGTATAGCAGGTTTGGTTTCCCTAAGCAAGTGGATAGGAGTAAATTATGAGAGATTATTATTAATTTAACCAACAGTATTATTAAATTAACCAATATTATTAAATTAACCAACAGTACATCAGTTGTGCCTTTTCATCGAAAGGCTCATTTTCATTGAAATCCAAAGCATGCCTGTAAAATTGATAATTAAAGTTTTGGAAAAACAACTTTATCATTTTAATCAGGGTTGCTGGCAGTTAGCATTTTATTGTTGAGATTTCCTTCTTTTCCCCTTTTGTGTCCCCCTCCCCAGTTTCATTATCTGGAAAAGTTTTCAGCAGAAACAAGTCTGTGAATGTCAATTTATTGATGCATATCTATATACACAGAAATACAAAATACAGTTTCTGAGCATGTTTTGTGAGGTTCTTTTGTTAGACACCACATTATCTGTGACCTTTCAGAGTCGTCAACAATTTAGTCAGAAATACATTTTACTATCTTTTAGAAAGTGTAACAACTGTAACTTCATATAATGCATGTGCTGAGAAGTTGATACACTACACTCTTGTCTGAGTAGAGATCTGTGAGTAGGACCCTACTTCCATTTTGTCCTTCTGTGTCTTTTTCTGGTAGAGATATGAGACCCGTGGAGGTTAGGCAAAAAGCTGCTGCTGTAAAAGCTCAACGTGACTGTGTGGACCAAGCTCAATGACAATGAAGAGTTACTGTAGCCAGCATTAAGTCCATACAAGAAAAAGACATTGGCTGAAAGGCATAACACCTCATGCACAGCAGCATTTTGTGCATAGCATGTTCACATTCTGAAATTTGATTTGGCCCTACAGCTGCTGTTACCAAACTATCCTTGAATACAGTCTTCTACCTTGAAGGGTGAAAGTGTGCACAAGTTGTCTTTTCCTTCAAATTTCAGTGAAACTGTCTATTTCTTTGTATTTTTTTTTATGGTGAGATTTGATTGAGAGGTATTGCTTGAGATGTGTTCTGATGTGCGAAATTGGTATTAGCACAGGTGAATGTTGAATCTCTTTTCAGGCAAAACTTGTTTGTTGGGATATANTCTCTTGATCTGCTGGCTGCAGTTCTTTTGATGCAGCCCGGGATTTGATTTGCCTTCTGGGCTGCCATTGCACATTGGTGGCTCATGTCCAACTTTTCATTTAACAGTATCCCCAAGTCTTTTTCCAAAGGAATGCTCTCTGGCATGACCTCTCCCAACCTATATTAATAATGCTGGTTGCCCTGGCCCAGGTTCAGGACCCCACACTTGGCCTTGTTGAACTTCATGAGGTTCACCTGAGCTCACCTCTCCAGCCTGTCCAGGTCCCTCTGGATGGCATCCCATTCCTCTGGCATATCAACTGCACCCCCCCCAGCTTGGTATCATCTGCAGACTTGCCGAGGATGCACTCAATGCCACTGTCAGTATCATCAATGAAGATATTAAACAACACTGGTGCCAGTATGGACCCCTGGGGGACCCCACTTGTCATGTTTTTCCATCTAGACATTGAGCCCTTGACCACTACTCTCTGTGAACATACAGCCATTTTTTTATCCACTGATAACACTCCACCCATCCAACCTATATTTCTTCAACTTAGAAAGGAGGATGTTGTGGGGAACAGTGTAAAAGGCCTTGATGAAGTCAAGATAGATGATGTCCACAGCTCTTCTCTTGCCTACTGATGCAGTTACTTCATTGTAAAAAGCAACCAGATTGGTCAGGCAGGAATTGTCCCGGTGAAGCTGTTCTGACTCTTGAATCACGTCCCTGTCCTCCAGGTGCCTTAGCATATCCTCCAGGAGGATCTGTTCCATGATCTTCTCAGGCACAGAGTTGAGGCTGACAGGTTGGTAGTTCCAGGGGTCTCCCTTTCTACGCTTTTAAAAATGGGTGTAATGTGTCCTTTCTTCGAGTCACCAGGGACCTCATCTGACTGCCAGGACTTTTCAGATATTGTGTATTTGGCTTTGCAACTGCATCAGCCAATTCCTTCAGTACTTTGGGATGAATCTCATCGGGTCCTTGAACTTGAGTATGTTAAGGTTCCTCTGTATTCACAAACCTTGTCCTCATTGACTATGTAGTTCAGCTTTACTAGATTAGAGTGAAGGTGGCAGCTATCCCTTCTTATTCCTTTGAGGATTCTCCTTTACTTTTCCTTCTCCCAGTTTCACAACATTCACTGCATTCACATTTTGTTTTCCTTCCTAGATGCTGTACTGGATTTTTTTGCTGGTTTATGTCATTCATTTGCTGTATGGCCAGAAAATCCATCCTCCTCTGATTACTTCTGATGTTTGCTATTGTGTGCAACTTCTTGCTTCTGAATGCAAAATTAATAAAGAAATTGGAAGCACTCGCTTCTCTGGTGGAGTTGTCCTTTTACTTCTGTCTAGCCATTGTTAAAATTTGTTGATGACTTTTATATATCTTTTTTTTGTTGTTTAGGAGTGGTTTCTAACTGGACCAAAATTCCACCTCCACTTTTCAAAAAAGTTGTAATTGTGCTGATAGATGCTTTGAGAGATGACTTTGTGTTTGGATCCAAAGGTAAACAATTCATGCCATACACTACACAAGTTGTTGAAAAAGGGACATCCTACAGTTTCATTGCTGAAGCAAAGCCACCCACTGTGACTATGCCTAGGATTAAGGTAAGTGATTTTTTTTTTTCCAGTTAGGGTTTTTTGAGAGAGTTTTGAAGGCTGGGTTGTTTCTTATGCTTGCAGCTGCATAAAGGGCAAGTTTGCTGTCTTACTGCAATTGTAGATGAAATTCACTTCACTGTAGTAGGGCATATGATAGAGTCCTCATTTGTCATAGGCCAGAGATACTTCCTGCAGGGGAAGTAAGGTCAGGGATCAAAAGAAAGTAAAGAGACAAGTAAGAGGTGGCAGCTTTTACTGAAGTAGTTTTGCCTTCTTTTGTTCCTGTATTTGATAGCTCTGTGGTGGGAAAGTCTGCAGGAATGAGTTAAGTGGCAGGTAAGGCCGGGTGCTGGCTTAAATGATTGACATCATCTTTTTATTTGTAGTCACAGGAAGGCAGTAGCCTTTTAATTGTTGGATTTTCCAGTTGTCATCTTCAGAGGGACTGAAATTTGGTTGGTCAGACAGAAGGCCAGTGAGACAGGGAGAGGGAGACAGTCTGGTAACTCTTGATAGATGAACTTAATTACATTTTCCAGAAGGTTCTTAAATTGCTGGTTTGAGTGTTCTATCATTCTTATTGTTGAGTTGGATAAGCTTACTTAGGCCTTCTAAACTGTCTTTTAATGATCAGTAAATGAAGCAAATTTCAGCTGGTGTACAAAGTCATTTTTATCTTTCTGTAAAGCTGTTATTATCTTTAATTGTTATCAGCTACCACCATGTTGCGGCAGGTGATCCAGTGTAGCATGGCAGCTCATGTGTTCTTCTTTATTATGTTTCTTTATTGAAAGCCTAATTTCTCTTCCCTCTTAAACTAATACTGTCTTTTGAGTATTGGAAAGTTTTTATTTCTGCTGGTATGTCTCTTATCATTTCTTATTTTACATAGGCATTAATGACAGGTAGCGTACCTGGTTTCATTGATGTTATTGTGAACCTCAATTCTCCAGCTCTCTTGGATGATAATCTCATATGGCAGGCAAAAACAGCTGGGAAAAGAATAATATTTTATGGTGATGATACTTGGGTTAAGTTGTTTCCAAAGCATTTTGTGGAATATGATGGAACAACATCCTTTTTTGTGTCAGACTTCACAGAGGTGAGAGGCTTTATGTAATCCCAAGTTAAATAAATGGAATACAAACACATAGTGACAATTTATAAGAATTAATGAATAAAATACGTTCTTCTGAAATACAAACCTGGCAATTAAATAGAAGTGGATTTTTGTGTGGTTTTGATATTGGTAATGTTGAGCTAAGCATTTCCATCCATCATACATATGCTATGCGAAGTGTTTGCATGATACAGTAACAAACAGTGTTTTACTCTAGAACTGTCCTAAATATATGGTATTCTCACAAAACTTTTATTAGGAAGTTAGACCACTGCTTTGTTTAAAATTCCAACTATCCATTAGTATGTGCCTTCTTGGAAGGCCCATTAATATATAATCTTGATCTCCTAGAGGCATACATACTATAGTACTGTAATGCTTTCATAGTTGCAATATGAGTAGTGTTACAGTATGTTTTCGAAGAGGGAGCATAGAAAATAAATTATATTGTAAAAATTCCTATTCTGAACACAGTAAAAGAGTAAATAGTTCAGCAATTTTAGTTTATATTTTGAACCTTTATGATCTGTAAAACCTAAGGCCATTGACCTGCTGCTACTGATTTAAGTATTTTATTAAGTATTTATATGTCTAAAAGTTAGATAGCTCTAATGTGAATTGGAAGATACTTTTACTTGATTACTTTGATAAGACTTGGAGAAACAGTATGGAGTGGAAAAATGCAAACTTGCTGCTAGGTCTGCAGCTATATGATTCTCAAGGTCTTTATGCAGTCTTTATGCTTTCTGAATATAGTCTATTAAAGAGAAAGCTTCTTAGTTTTTTGGGTTTTGTTTTTTTTTTTTGGTAGTTAATATCCAAAGTCAATTAAGTGGTACAATTAAAAATAGGTTGTGAACCTAATCAGGAGAAATGTGAGACACCCCAAATAGCCCTTTTTAAATAGTTTTGCTTTATTGTCATGTCATCAGTTCTCTTTCTCTCAGCAAGTACAAAATTTTTGTGTTTGCATGGTAGCAAAAATGGAGTTGAAAGAGCAGGAGTTACATTTTACCATGTGCTTCCAAGCACCAAAGAGACTTTTTCCTGTACCTACTTTTTGTGAAATGATAAATCAGGAGTGTAAAGGCTGAAAGTAACTGAAAATTTCTTGAAACAGTTTTTAAAGGTATCTATGGAACAACGCATTTTTAATTTTTGCATGTAATTTGGTGCCTTATAGAAAAAAAAGAGTGAAATTGGGTGAAGAATCTGTTTTTGTAAGACAGATATTTTTGTCTGCCTGGCATTGAACTGATCAATTTTATTCATTTATTTTCTTGTTAATAAGTGACTGTAATTGTCATCAGCTTCTACAGAATTCTCATGTGTAATGTGATCTAATTGTATATATTTTTTACAAAAGGGAAATTATTTTTATAATTTTAATTGTTTTCCTTTTTATTTCTGAGGTTGATGATAATGTTACCAGGCATTTGGATAGAGTGTTGAAGAGAGAAGATTGGGATCTCCTAATCCTACATTACCTGGGGTTGGACCATATTGGACATATGACTGGGCCAAACAGCCCATTAGTGGGACCAAAACTTCGTGAAATGGATAACATCGTGAAGAAGATTCACATTTCTCTTCTTTCAAATGTAATACAACACCTTTTTGGATCAGTGTCTGTTATTTGTGGGCTAACTTTAAAATGCTTGCTTGTTTGTGGGAAATAGATTTTTTATTCCTAGAGCAGAGTGGGTATTGTTTTATTCTTTGGCCATACCCCAGCTAACAGTATAATGTAGCCTTTTTAAGGATTTACTGACTGAGTTGACTAATATCTGTTAAGAGTGCCTTCTGAACAGATGTGGGAAATAAATCCCCCTTAGTGTGGGAAGAGGAGAAGAATGCATGTCAAAATTATCACTCGTTAATTAAAATGGTGGTTTGTGTGTTTTCTAGTAATGAAAAGTCAGCAGGAGGAGTACTGGGTATGTATGGCTAATGGCTCTGATGCCTGCAGTTGTGAAGGCTTACCTGATTCTTAGATACTGAAAATATGTAAAAAGCATTTTTCTTACACTAAATGTAGCACATAAACTACCAAACTGGAATGTTTTTAGATTTGGAAATATAGAATGTAATTTTTCTCTGTAGTCTGGATGTTGAAATGCCACATCCTAATTCCAAGTGGCCTGAAGCTTTTTTCCTTTTGTTTTAGGCAACTGTATTTTAGAGTTGCTGCTCATAAAATTCCAATAGTATTTTTAGACAAATGGATACTATTGTATGACAAGAGAGGTTAAATCCTGCTTGTGGAATTTATTATTTGATGAACATTGCAGTAGTTTTGCCTCAATTTGTTAGTATGTTTTGCTTTTGCCAACTATATGCAGGCCTTTATCTCAGTTTTGGAGTAGAGAAACAATAAAAGCACTTTACAACAGGTACTGGTAATAATGAGAGATGACAAAAAGCCACTTTGTTGTGTAATGACATTATTTATTTTCTGCTGTCTTAGATTTATTAGCTTGAAAGTGTTGGACAAGCCTCACTTATGCCTCTTTCTACAGAAAAATCCTTTGACATTACTCATCTCAGATTTCTAACCCAAACACAGTTGAGAGACTAGAGACTACTAGGAATAGGATTTTTTTTAATGTTAATGTTTTTATTATATTAATATTTGCACTATTAATAATTCTGCATTTACAGTCTATTAAAAATTCAGTGAATCTGAAGAAATGAAGGGGAGGAATACTTTGTTAATTTTACTGCTCCTGACTCTTGATTTTCTTCCCACAATAGGATGATCTTTATTTAATCCTTCAGTCAATTTCTTGTGACTCTGTAAATGTGTCTTTTTTAAAAGCTTTTTTTGTGTTTTTTGTAACATACTGACCAGTATGTTAGATATCTGTGTGCTTTAAGTGTTAAAAATGAATATTACTGCATAACACTTAGTTGCAGACATCTGTTGTAATCTGTCCCAAGTGTAAGCCTGTTTTAAAAATGGAATATATTTTGAGCAATAATCATGTGTGAAAATTATAAAGATAGAAAAGTGTATGCATCTTGTTTTTACAGTAACTTAAATTTATTTCTGTTACTTGCAGGAAGATGCTTCCCTGCCCAATTTATTAGTTGTTTGTGGGGATCATGGGATGTCTGAAACAGGTAGTCATGGTGGTTCTTCAGAAGGAGAAGTGCATACTCCACTGCTGTTTATCAGCTCTGCTTTTGAAAAGAGAAGTAGTAAGTATCAAAGAAGCTTGACATTTTTAAGAATTCATGGCCATCTCCAATCTGTATTAGGTCTAGAATTCCTTCCTGAAAATGCTTTGGTTTGTTCTACAGGCCCATTTTGTGTGACCTTAAGCTCTATTTTTTTTGCCAGAGTTTGCACTGTGTCACGGTGAAACCTTGACTTAAGCTTTGTAACCAATGAAATAATTGGGTATTTCTCAATTTATAGCCTTTTGCAGCCCTGTCCTACTTGAGTATTGAGAACTAATGACATCTGTTGTCAGGATCCTGGGATGCTGGTAAATGGATAGGATTAAAAGTGAAATCCTACTTGAACAGAGTTTTAAGTTTTGTTTTCCTTGGCTGGAATATTTCTCTGGCCTCCAATTTCCTCTGTCAGGCAGGCAGGGTAGAGGAAAGAATGACAATTTCTTGTGCTGAGAGGTAACAGGAAAGAGGAAGAATTGCTCTTGTGAAAGGTGACAGCAGTGAAAACGTGACCTATTGATACATGTTAAGGAAAGAATATGGAGCATAACTGTATTTACTGTATTGGCCGGGCAGTTAATTTTGTGTCATTGATGTGAGTTTATCTGTTTCTGAAAAGTCATTTTCTACTTCTATATAATACTGTTTAAGGTAACAGGCACAAAAGGAGCTGTGTGGTAGAGAATCTTTAGTCTACTTTATGGTGTCTTGCTTAAATAAACTCCTTGACTGAGTGAATTGGCTAAACAGTTGTACCAGGAGTGAATATTTTCATCAAAATACTTTCTTCTGCTTTTCATTTTGCCTCTTGCTCATTTCCATCTGATTTCCTTGCTTTTAAAACCTGTTTGCAGAACCTTGCCTTGTTTATCTTGATGGAGATTTCTGTAGCACAGTGGAAGTACATTTATTTGTCTGTCATTTATAAAGCTGTTATCCAGCTGCAATACAAAGCATTGCTTGAACTCTTTACAGATAAAAAACCATAACAAAGCCAAGAGCTGACCAATGCTCTCCAGTAAGTTTTTTGCTCTATAAATTTCACAGTTTTGTGTTGACAGCCAGGCCATGTGAGTATAGATTCTGTAAATGCAATCTGTAACTTATTTGTATTGTTTCTGTTAAGTTTAAATTTAATGTAAAGATTTTACAATATAGTGAAATATATCTATCCACCTGTCTTTAAAAATCAGAAGCTCAATCCCAAATGGTGCCCATGTAAATATCTAGCAACTTGCTTCTCATTGCTACAATAATCAAATTCTAGCTCCTTATGAACCTACTGTAAATGAAATGTAATGTGGTTAATTTGGTAAATCTCAAAATAGTAATCCTGTGGGCTCTTGCATTTAATATGCTATCAGGAGTATTACTTGTGTAGCCTTCTACAGAGATGTGTCACCTGTGATTGGCTAAATACATTTGGTAGTTTGGCTTTTTGTAACCAGTTAAGTATTTGCCTTTAAAGATGAAATATGGGATCTGCTGACATAGAGGCACACATGCAAAGAAACTTTAGTGATTATAAATGTCATTCTGTACAAGTAAGGGATTAATCAGAGCTAAATGAGAAGTGCGAGTAGTTCAAATGCTCTTAAAGGGAGCCTTGAGACTAATAAAGACTGTATTAGAATTCTTCCTGTACTGAAGTCAAAACACTCAATGCCTGGATATACAAAGAGAGTGAAGGCATAATAGAAGAACGCTGTTGTGTAACTAGTAAAGCCCAGGAAGAAACTATTGGCAAGACAAATTTAAACAAAATGTTATTTATGTTAGTGAAATTATTCACGTGTTTAGATGTCCTTATCCAACTCTGAGAGTTCATACTCAGTAACTCTAAAGACCAGTAAGTGATTCGCTAAGAAGTCAAAACCCAGACACTTTTATGTCCTGGTCATTCACCTCTCTGTATATAACTTGACAAAGCTGATATAATCGTAATGAAAAAAAACCTGAAAACTAACAAGACGCCAGCAGGTCTAATGGACCTGCTATTGAAATACTTACTTTCTTCTCTCTCTCTCTTTTTTTTGTGTTGATTCTAGATCTGCTAACCCAACCTGAAGTTGTGCAACAAACTGATTTAGCTAGCACACTGGCAGTAGGTCTTGGTCTACCAATTTCAAGCAACAGTGTTGGGAATCTTATATTGCCAGTTTTGGGAGGCAAGACAATGAGAGAACAACTACGTTTTGTGCACTTGAATGGGTTCCAGCTTAGCAGACTTCTGGAAGAGAGTACACCTGCATATGAAAAAGGTAAATCACCTAAAAAAATAATTATATACACCAAAGGGCATTTTTTTAACATTGTTTAGACATGTACATTCAAGAGTACAGCGTAGCACTGCCAGTTAGCTATTCGATTGAGAGTAGCATTTAGGGGAATTGTACTTAGTTCAGTCTTCACTGTAACCTGCTCTGGCACACTGTCTCTCAATGAAGTTTTTTTAACAACTGCTACTACTCCTAGTAGGCAGAAGAACAGAAATGATAATGGAAGAGTAAGATCAAAGCAAATCTGCCAGTGTAGTTAAATCTTACTGGCTCATATCTGCTCTTTGTGAGGTATCCTATATAAGGCATCCTGAGCTACTTGGAGGAATAGCACAATGGAGTAGATTTTCTAGTTTAAATAAGCAGAAGCTTCAGGTAAAGCTGGGAAATAATTTAGGGTGAGAAATAGGTGCCCTGTCCTGGAGAAGGATCACAGGCCTGGTATAGAGCACCTGGAAGTGTAAGAGAATGGAAATCTAGCCAGTAAGTCAACTTCAGTGGGAGCCCCACTGAAATGCCTCTGGAAATGCACAGTGTGGGGAACAAACGAGGATTTAGAGATGTGCACATGCCTACAGGGCTATGATGTTATTTACATCACTGAGATATGGTGGGATGTATTCTATGACTAGAGTGTGGGAATGGATAGGAAAGTCAGGCAGGGGCAAGAGAAGGGGGTTTTGTCCTCTGTCAGTGACCAGCTGGGGCTATTTCAGTGACCAGCATGGAGTTGGCCTGGGGATGACTGAGGAGCTGATGGAGAGTTTATGGGTCAGGGTTGAAAGGAAGGGAGGGGAAGGTGATATCATAGTAGGGGTCTGCCACAGACCACCTGACCAGGAAGACTGAGCAGATGAGGCCCTCTGTAGACAGATAGAAGCAGCTTTGCATTCACAAGATTTGGTCCTCATGGAGGATTTCAGCCACCCTCATATCTATTGGAAGGACAGTCCAGCCAGGACCCCAGTAATCCTTCTCCAAGTGGTAGAGGAGCTAGTGAAAATAGTTGCTCTGCTATACATTGTTCTTTCAAATAAGAAGGGGCAGGTGGGTAAAGTGATGCTCAAGGGCAGCCTTGGCTGCAGTGACCATGAAATGTTGGAAATCAAGATCCTTAGGTCAACAAGGAGGGTGTGCAGCAAGCTACTATCCTGGCCTTCAGGAGAGCAGACTCTGACTTCATCAGTGATCTGCTTGGTGGAGTACCACAGGATAAAGCACTAGAGGGGAGTGGGAAGCTGCTCAGTATTCAATGC
>VWZY01011621.1:18378-29593 GCA_013399075.1 Chloroceryle aenea | reverse complement strand
GCACTGGGACAGACTCCCCAGAGAGGCTGTGGAGTCTCCTCTGGAGACTTTCCAGCCCTGTCTGGCTGCATTGCTGAGTGAGCTGCTCTAGTTCTGCCCTGCTCTGGCAGGGGGGTTGGACTCGATGACCTTTGGAGGTCCCTTCCAACCCCTAAATTCTGTGACTGGAGAGCGGGAACGGACAGATGAAACAGGGTAGGTGTTTTTCAATCCTGACTTGGCACAGATTTGCTGCCTTCTGTGTCAGTCTCTGAAGCCCAGGCTTCATCAGGTGATGGTGCTCCTGAGCAAGGAGATGAGCAGATCCTGGACAATGCTTTCGTGCTAGTTCTGCCTGGTTCTTCCCGAGGCTGCTGCTCTTCACACCAGTCTGTAAGCTGCTGGATAAGGCTCCTCTGCTTCCAAGAAGGACCGCTCGGCGATGCACTCCGAGCAGGAGGTCCAGAGTTTAGAGCTAGAGGTTTAGTTCTAGAGTTAAGGGCTCTGCCACTGGTTTCCATCAGTGACAGCCGTGTTTTTCTGTCCTCATCTTTCCCTCGTGAAGCTGCCATGGAATTATTCATGGTATTGTTTTGAAAAGCTACTGGAATTTGAGGGTGCCAATATAAACTCTTCTGCTGAGGGCGAGCTGATGTTACCCAGCCCCTGGCATCAGCACTGTGTGGAGAGCACATCCGTGGAGAGCACACAGTGTTATGTTGGACTCGGTTGTTAGTGCTCCAAATGGGCTCCTAACCTCCAAATTCCCTTAGAAAGGGAAAGTCTCACTTTTGCCAGTGAGAGCTTATTGGCTTCACTGCACCAGTGCAGCTTAGGGGTTAACCTGCTGGAAAGCAGCTCTGTGGAGAAGGACCTTGGAGTCCTGGTGGACAGTAAGTTATCCATGGCACAGCAAGGTCAATGGGCTCCTGGGTGTTAGGAAAGTGTGTCCAGCAGGTCCAGGGAGATTCTTCTCCACCTCTACTCTGCCCCAATCAGGCCACCTCTGGAGTGTTGTGTCCACTTTTGGTCTCCCCAGTCCAAGAGGGACAGGGAGCTACTGGAGAGAGCCCAGTGGAGGCTGTGAGGATGCTGAGGGGCTGGAGCATCTCTGTGCCAGGCCAGGCTGAGAGCCCTGGGGCTGTGCAGCTGGAGAGGAGCAGCCTGAGAGGGAAGCTGAGCAATGCTGAGCAAGAGCTCAAGGGCCCTTGAGAGGGCCAGAGGCTGGGCCCAGACTCTGGTCAGGGGTGCCCAGCCCCAGGACAAGGGGCACTGGGCACCAAGTGGAGCCCAGGAGGCTCCCCCTGAGCAGGAGGAGCAAGTTCCTTGGGGGGAGGGGGGGGGAGCCTGTGCCAGGCTGCCCAGAGAGGCTGTGGAGTCTCCTGCTCTGGAGAGATTCCCAACCCCCCTGGAGCCTGCGCTGCTGGGCCCCCTGCTCTGGGTGCCCCTGCTGGGTGGAGCAGGGGGGTGGCACCAGAGCATCCCCAGAGGTCCTTCCCAACCCCCACCATTCCATGATTCTATGACCAGAGAGCACTGGGCTTGAGGTGAGCAGACCCAGCCCACTTCAATAGGGAAAGGAGCACGCACTGAACCAGTTGTCCCAGTCTGTGGTGGGGAGTAGATGTGAAGTTGAGGACTGGGGCAGAGGTCTTGCTCTGATGCCTCCAGTGCAGTTTCTCAGCCTGTGGTGAATGGCGGGCTCATGATCAGTTACACACAGAGGTGGTCCCTGAAATGAGGGCAATGTGGCTGTAAAACTAAAAGAAAAATCTCTAAAACCTGACGTGCCTGTTCCCTTGGAGGCTTTTGGGTGTTGGGGAGGGAGACATAATAACCATAAAGTTTAGATTAATCTTATCTGGTCATTTGGAAACACCTCAGGAGTACTTGGGACATCTTCTACCCTTAGGTGGGTTGTCCTTGTGGTTGAAAGCAGAGGAAGAACCCTGCTCACTTGACCTCTCTGTGCTGGAGACGAGCTCTGCCCTGCGCTCATCTCCAGGCACATCATTTGGCCTCGGGTGGCCACCCCAAGCCACATTGACTGTGTGTGGTATTTAAAGCATCCTGCCTCAGAGAGACCATGACCACCTTCCCCCTCGCCAGCCAGGTGGTCAGAAGGGTTTCCTGGCTCGGCCTGAAACTTCTTATCAGAAATAAAACTTCCAGGCTTGTCAGTCGTGTTGCACGGAGCGGTTCCAACGCTCCTCCCGTCGCCTCTTCGCTTGGCACCGCGGAGGTGCACGGATAGGAATCTGCTGTTGCAGTTGTGCAGGTGGAGAAGTGTCCAGCTGGCCTTGTTTCGTGAGCAAAGGGAGATGATGCGTGGGCTGGCAGCGTGAGTTCGGGCTGGGTGAGCAGATGTAAACCAGCTCTGCTCTGGCACGTGCCCCAGAGCTGGTGGGGAGTCCTCTTGTGTTCATTGCTGGTGTAAATTGGTCGTGCAGCTGACTGGGGGTCTTGTGAGGAGCAGCTGAGGGCCCTGGGCTTGTGGAGCCTGGAGAGCAGGAGGCTGAGGGGAGCCCTTCTGGCTCTGCCAGCTCCTGACAGGAGGCTGGAGCCAGGGGGGTCGGGCTCTGCTCCCAAGGGACAAGGGACAGCCCAAGAGGAAGCGGCCTCCAGCTGCCCCAGGGCAGGCTGAGGTTGGACAAGAGGAACAATTTCTTCCCCCCAGCCCTGCAGGGCTGTCCAGGGCTGTCCCAGGCTGCCGAGGGCAGGGGGGGAGTCCCCGTGACCCCTGGAGAGGTTTCCAAGCCCCCCGTGGAGCTGTGGTGCTGAGGGACATGGTTGGACTCCAGGATCTGAAAGGTCTCTCCCAACCCCACTATGCCACTGCCTCCCCCCAAGCAAGAGGACACGAAGCTGGGATGGGCTGTGTTTCCTGGCTGGCTGCTTTTCCTCCTTCCCGTGTGTTTCCACGGGGCTGGCAGCACTTTGAAGAGCTGTGCTGCAGGAAAAATAGTCTCTTTTGAGGACCTCTCACCTAAGCTACCAGCTAAGCTGGCTGTTCTTTGACCTCCGATAAACAACAGGCCACCCTTTGAAGTGCCGCTTGTTGGCTCGCAGCTGGTTCCTGACTTGGAGGAGGAGCCCTGAGGAGCACCGAACACTCTGCTGCTGCAGGGCCAGCGTTGTGCAGCTGGAGGTGTGGAAAGAGTGAGGAGACTGTCTTCATCCCAGGCTATCAAACCCTTTCACCTCTAAGTTCCGAGTCCTGAAGGGTTGGATGAGCCACCTGGTGTAATGGGAGCATTTCCCGGGTTATCCAGGAATTTGGGTTCTGCCTCCTGGAGAACTTGGTGGCGAAGGAACTCCGGGCAGCAGGTTGGTTCTGGCATAGCCATTGCCTGGCACCTGTCAAGTCTGGAGCTGTTTGAGTGAGATGTTGACATCAACACAGCCTGGAATTCCTCCCTGGTTCTCCACTGCTGTTTTGCTGGCCTGGCGAGCGAGTTCAGCTCTCACCCAGCAAGTGACCTCTTTGGCCCAACCTGATGTTCAGACCCATCAAGGGTGAGAGAACTTAATTTCCTACTGGAATACATCCAGCTGCTACAGCTTTATGAAAGTTCCTGCACTTGAGGCAGCAGAGAAGATTGAGAGCCTCTCAGTTAGCTGAGTTTGACTTGAAAAACCTTTCTCCTCCGAGGTCTTTGGCAACCCATGGAGTGATCACTCCAGGGCTGTCACTGAGATACCAGTGAAGGTCAACATCTGCATATTGGTCTTGGTGTCTTCTCCTCCAGGAACAGATGTGTCCCGTTCTGCTGTGTAACTTTGGGGATGTACAGGTTAGGAGGTGATCTGCTAGAGACTTGCTCTGTGGAAAAGGCTTTGGAGTCCTGATAGACAGCAGGTTATCCATGGGCCCAAGAGGGACAGGGATCTGCTTCAGAGTCCAGCAGAGGCCAAGATGATGGTGAAGGAGCTGGAACATCTCTGTGCTGAGGAAAGGATGAGAGCCCTGGGGCTGTGCAGCTGGAGAGGAGAAGACTGAGAGGGAATCTAACTGATGTCTATANGGTTGGACTCGATGACCTTCAGAGGTCCCTTCCACCCCTAAATTCTGTGATTCTATACAGGGTTGGGTTTTTTCCTGTGGTCACCCAAAGGCTTTTTGTCCATCCAGATTTTGTAGTCCTGCTTTACCTCGAAAGGCAGTCACGGATCTTGACGCCTCTATGGAAAAGTTGGACTGCAGCCACTCTGCTGCTCAGCTGCCTCCTGCACCGTGGCTTTTCCAGGCCTCAGTGTGAATTGTTTCAAGGGGTGCAGCGTTTCCAACCGGTCCAGCTCCCAGAATCACCACTGCTCGGGCTGTGACCTCAGCCTCGTGCTCCAGGCTGTGGTGAGAACTCCAGATCAAGAGCCTGCTCCTCCATGCCGTGCTCACCTCGCCTTCTCCTGCTCTATCGATCCAGGGTGTGCTTTATTCCAGACTGTGGCAATAAACCTGCCTCGGTGTTCCTGCTGGCTGGGGAGGTTTATTTTTATCCTCCCGGTTTCCTCTTTAAATTGGAATTTCATTTTTAGAGGGATGCTTGTTTGCTTTGTCTTTTCTTTATTTGTGAAGATAAATCCAGAGCGACTCGGTGCGGTCGGCGCAGCGCTGGTGCTTTATCACTGCAGGAGACTTTCCATTTCAAATCCAGGAGGAGATCATAGTTGGAGCTCGTTTCTGGGCCAAGGCAAAGCAAGAGACGACCGGAGCTGCTCTCAGCCTGCGCGTTTTGTGGCTGCAGGAGCATGAGAATGAGGGGAACCTGGAAGAGTTTGTGAGGTGGGGTCTTAACAGCCTCAGAAGTGGAGGGAGGGGATGTTTGTGTCCCTTCTCGAAGAGGAACTGTTTTGTTTGAAAGCTTGAGACCGAGGATGATGTGAGAGAAGAGGTTGCCCCTCACCTGGGTGAATGCTGAGTTGACAGGAGCTTTACAAATCTCTAGCACGGGAGCTGCTCGAGCCAAAAACCTCATCCCTGGGCATCGAGTGCAGCTTAAACCCTGAAGGGTGTCAATAAAGAGCTGTCCAAAGCCTTGCAGGTGGGGTTGTGGCACAGCCTTGTCCCAACCAGCTGCGGGTGGCTGGGGCAGAAGGTCCTTGGAAATAGGTGAGCTGATCAGGGAAGCAGAGCGAGAGGTTTGCCAGCCTCTGGCTGGGTTAAAGAGCCCATCTGCGGCCCAGATACCAAACCAAAGGGTGTTTCATCCAGCAGATCTGCACGTTACCAGCCTGTTCTTCTTCCCCCATCCCTCCTTCTGCTTTATCAGATCACTTCTTGGGTTTTTTTCCTCCCCTGCTAAGAGAGGCAGGATTTAGAACCCGGATCAGTGCTCGCTGCAGCTCTCCAGTGCCGACATAATGGATCCGTGACCTGATTTAAACCCCGGAGAGCTGCCACAATGTAAATATTTGATGGAACTACAGCTTCCCTTTTTAAATCCGCTTCAGCTTTTTCAAGCTAAATCATGGCAAAGTATTCCTGAAAGACACTTGTTCGCATGGAGCTGTTTATGCAGCTCTGGCTTTGGGCATTCGTTGCTGCAAAATCCGCGCGGCGCGAAGGGGAAATTCTCTTTGTGGCGTAAGATGTGGAGAGAGAAGGAGTTCAATCCTGAGGCCAGCTCTTTGCCCAGATGGGAGCTCTGCTGTCACTCAAACTGCCATCCCTGGGTTGGGGATGCTGGCGTTGCTGCCGTGTCTCCTGGGGTGGCTGGAGGGAGGTGGGGAAGGCAGGGAGGGGAGGTTTGCTGGAGCGCAGGGAAAACTCCGTGTGCTGAGCCCCTGAAAGGGCTTTTTTGGAAGGGATTGAGTCCCTTTGGAGCCTGGTTGGATCAACACCAACCTTTGTCAGCAGACACGGTCGCCCTTAGCCGAAGGAGATTTCTGCTCCTTGCAGAGAGGAGCGATTCCCACGTGGGCAGTGTTTGTAGGATGGGTTGGAGCTTCACCGAGGAAGAGAAGGTTTTATTTTCACTGCTGGAAAAACAAAACACACACAAAAAAATATCAACGTGAAGATCTGGAAGCAGCTTAACCTGGGACAGAAACAAGTGTTGCTGCAGCAGAGCCCAGATGATGTGGCCGAGCCAGCAGAAGCATCTGGGGAAGGCTTGATCCGTGGGGAGGTGAAATAATGGGAAGCCCCAGTCTTGGACCCCTGCCCCGTGGCCATTCCGCGCTGGGGACGTATCCTGCACCCAGGCTGGGTTCCCCCTTTGGAAGGGAAGAGAGTTGGTTGGAGTTGATGATCTTAAAGGTGTTTTCCAGCCATAGCCATTCAGGGAGTTTGGAAGCTGGATTCTGCTTGTGGGGTGGATGGGCTTTAACCCCCTCCCAGGCCGTGGTGCCAAGTAGGGCGCGCTCCAATTCCGTTATCATTTCAGTTCTATAAACTCTCTCTCTGGGAGTTTTTGAGGTGCCATCCATCTTGAACTGCAGGAAAACACAACTTCCCTTTAGCTGCTGCCAGCAGGTACAGTCTTTACCCCAGGAGGCATCTTCTGCCGTGATGCTGGAAGTTCTGAAACCTCCGGATTCTTTCCTTTTTTTTAAACAATTGAGTTTTGAACTAGGACAAAAGCAAGCAGCAAGTCTGAAATGTGGACAAAGCCCCAAGGAGCTCTCTCATTCCAGACCTGCCATCAAAGCTGGTTTCTTTTCTAGCTGACCAGAGGTTCCACCTCATTAATTAATTGCTTTATTGGTGCAAAACTTGAAGTCTTAGCTCTCTGCTGTGTTCTCCTCCCCTTAATACCTCAGAAAAGTAGACTCACGTTGCGACTTCCTCATAGAAATCTTTGTGGGGAGGCATTAGGGGGAAAAAAAAAAGGCAAAATTCATCTGAAAGCAAACGCTGAGCTTCAGTTTTGTGTTTAAACCCCGAGAGCTTTGCAAGCTTTTAAAAGCACCTCGCTGGCTGGGGCTGCTGGTTATTTTTCAAGGAGCACTGGAGCTCAGAACCTCTGCGGTCCGGTTGCGCTGGAGGAAGAGGGGGTTGCTGAATTCTGAGGGGATGGACGAGGACCCCAGGGTCAGAACGTTGCCTGGGTATTGTAAAGGTTACGTAGCTATATATAGCTAAGGCTGGGTTGTCTTTGAAACCAGGCAGAGGAATCCTCGTTCAGTAAATTCCAGGCTTTTCTTACGAGGGAAAGGAAAAAAAGAAAGGAAACCCAAGTGAAATCTTTGGCTGTTTTCTGCTGTTTACCACTGTCTCTCTTTTTGCAGGATTCATGAATAAAATTTTCCATCCCAACATTGACGAAGCGTAAGTAAATCCCTAGCCTGTGGTTTTTCTAAGGAGTTTATCTCATGGTGGGGTTTGGCTTCCCAAGGAGAGGCTGAGGAGCAGAATGAGGATTCCACCCCGGAGCTCCGAGCGGGGGGCTCGATGGGAGTAGGTGTTGGCACAAGTCAACTGGTGGGGTCGGGCTGTGGACGAGACCAGTGAGTTGCAGATGTGGGGTTTCTGTTGCAACCTGCTTCATTTCCACAGCTTTCCACATTTTCAGTCCTCCTGCTCCAACAAGGAACCTCAGGAGGCTCAGCTTCAGCTCATGGCTGTACTAAAATTCTTCAAAACAAAAGATGCTTTGCCACATTTTTCCCAGTTAAGGTTTAAGGGGAGCCAATTTACACCTCAGTCTCTCCAGCCAAGCCCCAAATGGACCAAGTAATTCAGTAAAGGCTCCAATTTACTTTCTTTTGCCTGGAATGTGGAGGTTTGTGTGTTGTTGGAAGCTGCCCTTCCATTGACACCACGGGAGGGGTAAATCACAGCTCACCCAAAACCGTGGGGCAGGGGAAGGCAAGGGGGTAAATTATATTAAACAAGGGTAGGTTACCTTAGCTCCCCAGAGTATTTTTGAGTGTGATTGTGTTTTAATTCCACCCTTTCCATCTGTTTCAGGTCAGGAACCGTATGTCTAGATGTAATCAATCAAACTTGGACAGCTCTCTACGGTGAGTTTGGCGTTCCCCCGAAAGCCGGCACGTGTTTGGGGTGCTAACGTAACGCAGCTGATCTCAGGCCAACTTCTGGGGTTGGTTTGGGGTTTTTTAGGCTCCTCGCTGAGCCAAGATGATGTGAAAAATAAGATTTTGTGTGTGTGATAATATTTTTGTAAGCTGTTTTTACCCGGAGAGGCGTTAACATTCCATAAAGCTCTCGGAGGCTCCCTGGGTGCGGTGCTCGGCGTTGTCTGCACATCAGCACCCTGCTGTGATTCAGCTGAGGAGAGGAGTGACTGTATCTCAAGTGAAACCCAGTTCCACACACCCCATCCACGTTTGCTAGCTGCATTCGAGCTGGTGCTCTTTGTGCACAGAGCTAGGAACCCCCTCCTGCAGAGGAAGGCACCAGGATCTGTTCCCGGTCGGTCCCGGCAGCGTCGTTTCCTTGCAGGCTGGGAGGTGGTCCTGCATCTAACAACTGTGCTGCTTGCTGCAGAAGGGTTTTGGGGTTGCTCTTAGGTGGTTTAAGGCTGTAACTCTCCTTTTCAGAGGGATAAAAGGCTCAGCTGGTAGGTGAAGACCTGGTAAAAGAGCGTTTAGGGAAAGCTGGCATTGTTAAAAGGAATACAGCTGGGTGTCTCGTCCGGGTTGGCCGCGTTTTAAGCACGTGAACTTCCTCAGATGTTCCAGTTATGCTTTGTGGAAGAGGATTCAGGGGAACGTGTGCATCAAATCCTTCACATCCTTCCATGAAAAGCTGAATTTTTACCTCTCTTAAGCTGAAGCTTTGAAGCTGTTGCTAGAGAGATGAGCTACTTCACATTCCTCGCAAGCCCAGTTTGTAAGGAAATACCCAACTCGGTGAATCCTGGGTGGGAAATTGCTATAGCAACTTGTTGAACTTTACTCCTCGTCAGAACGCCTCAAGTCCTCGTGGAGTAGATGGGTTTGTTGTGAGAGAAGAGCGCAGCCATGACCCAGGGGGGTGTTGCTAATGGAGGAAGAGGATGCTCTTGTGTCCTGGGAGGATCTGCCTCGAGGCAGAGGAGTTGCACGGTTCAGTCAGCAGCAGAATCCAGCACGTCCTGCAGCCTTGGATGCCCCCTGCAGATCATGGGGATGGCTGGACAAAAACCAGTTGCTCCAGACATGCTGTGGGGCTGGGGTTTGTGCTCTGGCAGCCTGGATCCTGCTTTGGAGGCCGTGGGCGGGTGGGATCCCTGCTCTGCAGCACGCTCTCGCAGATGGCCGTGGCAGGGTTTCCGTGCTGTTTCCAAACAGTCCTTAGGAAGGTTTTCTGCAGGCTTCCTGAGGTGTCCTGCTGCATTGTGTCATCGGTGATGCTCGTACAGGTAGAAAAAACAGCTCAGTGTTTACTGGGCTTGTGATGGATTGATATCAGCAAGCTTGTAAAAGTCTTAGAGAATCACAGAATGCTTTGGGTTGGAAGGGACAAGGGGCACCAAGTGGAGCCCAGGAGGTTCCCCCTGAGCAGGAGGAGCAAGTTCCTTGGGGTGAGGGGGCGGGAGCCTGTGCCAGGCTGCCCAGAGAGGCTGTGGAGTCTCCTGCTCTGGAGAGATTCCCACCCCCCCTGGACCCTGCACTGCTGGGCCCCCTGCTCCGGGTGCCCCTGCTGGGTGGAGCAGGGGGGGGGCCCCAGAGCATCTCCAGAGGTCCCTGCCCACCCCACCCTGCTGGGATCCTGTGTAGCTGTTTGCACAAGGAGGACACTTGGAGGTCTGCCCCCTCTACCTGCCTACCCCTTTTTGAGGAGTTGTTTAGAAAGTTAACAGCTCTGAGAGCCCTCCCACCAGCAGAGCTGATGGAATCCAGCAGCTTCGTGAGGCTCAGCAGTGGCTGGGCTCTGGAAGAGCCACACAACCCCCTTCCTCTAAGAGGCAGAGTGAGATGGCAAAGCTGCTCACATGGTGGATCCAAGGCAGTGTTGGGCTTCCCTTCTCCAGCTCTGCTTTGATCCCTGCTGGAGGGGACTGCTGATGCTCATCCCCAAGCAGGACTCTTCCCACCGCCAGGAAAGTGAGGCTCCTTTGAATACAGGAGGAGAGGAGGCTCCTGAGAAAAATCCTGGATAATATTCACAAAATCCAGCAGCAAACTGCACGTGGCCAACACTGGTCTGTCAGCAGCAGCAGCTCTCCAGGGGCTGAAGCAAAACCTGGTGTCCAGCACCACTTTGGGGGTTTTATCCTGCTCTGCCTGGTCCTTCTGAAGTCCCCGAGGAGAAACGATGACACAAGGCTTGTGTCATCACCACCAAAGCAAGGTCCTTGTCAGCTGAGGGATGTGGGCAGAGGTTTGTGTATCCACAATTACTCGTTGGCACCAGAAGTGTGTTTCCTGTTGGGGATTATTTAGACAGATGCCAACTGGCACCAAGGTGTTAATGGGAGCTCTTCACATTCTGCAGATTGTTTGCAGTCGGAGGAGGGACTTGGTGGTTGCTCTTTCTATGAACACAATCATCTGAGCACTTTGGGAAGATGCTTTATGCTGGAGATGTGTCTGTTGTCTCCATCTCGGAGCACATCTGAGGATGGGAACAAAAGGAAGCAGAAGACTTTGGGGAAACAAGACAGCCATGTGCTTCCAGCTCTGGCCTTCACCCACAGACAGCTGGATCGACATAGCTGGGGTGTCCAAGCAGTGTGGGCAGCTCACTGAGGAGCTGCAGCCTCCCTCCAGCAGCACCAGCTCTCTTAGCAGCCCCCTCTGTACTTTCCCCAGCTCCATTCCCTTTGTTTTCACTTCCCCCCACATTTTCAGTGCGTTTGCCCTGGAAGCTTCGTGCTGCGGTTCCAGTGCTGGTACTTCTGGGAGGATGAATTGGGCAGGGGCAGCTGAACAAGTGTGTCTTTCCTTGCAGATCTCACCAATATCTTTGAATCGTTCCTGCCCCAGCTGCTGGCCTATCCCAACCCTATAGATCCTCTAAATGGTGATGCTGCAGCCATGTACCTCCACCGACCAGAAGAGTACAAACAGAAAATTAAAGGTAAGGGTGTAAACACTGGGTTATTTTCAGAATGAAAAGTGTTCCTGTGCTTCCACCCCGAGCTCTTTCCTCCACCTTTGCCCATCAGTGACTGTTCAGAGAATCACAGAGGGCTTTGGGTCAGAAGGGACCTTTCTTAGAGGGTCCTTGTCCCTTTTAAACAGGGGCAGACTGAAGTAAGGGGGTGGGCGAAGAGCTGCTGGGGTGGACTCGGGGTGGGGGGTTTAAAATCCTTAGCAGACCCGAAGCTGGGAAGGCTGGTGACAA
>VWZY01011615.1:0-19604 GCA_013399075.1 Chloroceryle aenea | reverse complement strand
AGCAGGAGACAAGGGGTGCCTGGGGGGGTGCAGGAGGGGTGTGAGAATGGAAAGGAGGCACCTCTGCAATGCCTGTGGGGGGCAGCTCCACTCTGGGCCTCCCCTTGTCCCCTCTTCCGCATCTTAGTGTGACTGCCTAGTGATGCTGTGGCCCCTTTGGAGGGGGAACAAAGGCCACCGTCCCCAAAGAGCCCCTGCATCACCCAGGCACTTGCAGGGGCCTCAGCTATTGTCCCCACCAGGCCCTCGCAGGGGTGCACCGGTGCTGGGGTGCAGGCAGGAGCCAGCTCTGTGGTCCCCCTGCCCAACCCCCACCTGCACCCGTGGGTCCTGGCTGAAGGAGCTGCTCTCGGTGGCGGATGAGAGGTGGGGAATTAATTAATCAGTCTGCCCTGAAATGACTGCTCATGGGAAAGGATGAAAGGAGTCTACGACTCCCTGGGGAGGGCTGACCGGTAGCATCCTGGTAACGCTTGGGTGTGACCTGCGTCCACCCCTCACAGCCCTGCAGACCTGCAGACCCGTCCCTTCCTTTTGCAAGCATCTGGGTCCTGTCCCTGTCACAGCTCAAATCCTGGGCCAGGAGACAGAAGGGTCCCCGTGGGGGAAACAGGGGATGTTGGTGACCCCCGTGACAGCAGTGTGAAAGCTGCGGGGATGGTGGCTTTGTCTGAGCAGGATGGAAATGGAGAGGGGTGAAGAAGGGGTCTCTTGCTTCACCACTGGAGCACTCCCCAGTTTGGTCCCTGTTGCCCTTCCCCCGTAATAACTGGGATCAGTGTTATTAATTACACTTCAGGCAAGGTTAATTACATGAATCCTCCCTCTCGACACCGGTAGTCAGTCCTGCTTGTGTTGTGCCGGGACAAGGGGGCTGGGATGTGAGATTTGCCTGCTCAGGTGATGCTTTTGGCCTCCCCTGGCATCAGAAGGACTCAAAGTCAGATCTCAACCTCTTCTTTATGCTTTTTCTCATCCTCAACTATGCCAAAGCTTCCCCAGGGAAAGATTTTTCTTTCTTAAACAGAGAAGTTACACTGGGACAGGTAAACTGAGGCAGTACACTCAAACCCCCTCTCTTTCCTGCTGGGACAAATAACTCTCAGCAAAATTGTAAAATCATAGAATCATGGAGTGGTGGGAGTTGGAAGGGACCTCTGGACATCAGCAAGTCCACCCCCCCTGCCAGAGCAGGGTCACCCAGGGCAGCCCACACAGGAACAGAGCCAGATGGGTCCAGGAGGTCTCCAGAGAAGGATTGGAGATAATCATTTGGAGACGTTTTCTTGGTGGATGCAAGGAGAGGATGGACTGAGCTTGTGACATGAAGGGGTTGACCCCAGCCGTGTCAAAATGGGCTTTCCTCCTTTGCTCCAGAGAGTTCTGATTTCATTTTTATGAGCAGTAATGACTTTCAGCCTCCCAACAAAACCAGCTTCGAAGGAGCCAGCCGGAGCTTTGTGCTTACAAAATAATGAAGTGGAACAACTCTGAATGCTCCACAAGTCAGAAATGAGCAACGCAAAGCTCCGTGGCCTCTCTCCCAGGCTGCTTTCAAAGATTTGATGTTTTCCAGAGGCTTGGTGGCAGCGGAGAAAGACTGAGACGGAAGCAAAGCATCTGTGAGTGTGGGTACCCATCTTGGGATGGGATTAACTGGCTTTCTGCTGGCACTTCTCCTTCCTGCTCTTTCCCATCCCAAGCCCACACGTCTACAACCCCTGCAGCTCTATCTAATCCTTAACTACTCCAGCAATTTCTGCAGTGCAATAACCACTCCCAGTCCATTTAACTGGCCTAATTGGGACAGAGTGAGTTTTTAGTGGGGCTGTTTCCTTCGGTGGCATCTTCATGCAAAGCTTGGCACAGTTTTGGGGGTGCTGCAATGGACAGGGAAGGGTGATGGGATGCTCAGAGCACCTCGCTGTGGAGATAGAGGTGCCCACTCATCCTGTTTCCTCCTACTTTTGCTCCTGAAGCTTTCTTAGTAAATAATAAAAAGGCAGTGGGGGTCAGAGGTGTGATCAGCAATGGGACTTTAACTGCCTAGACCTCGGTGTCACCTTCCCTCGCTGTGTCATTATACACCCCGGGTCACCTTTCAGGGCGAGCCAGGCAGTTAATCTTTGTGCCAAGCAGAGCTGGGGAGGAAGTTCATTAGAGCAAACGAATTTGCAGCATGGAAATGATGAATAAACTCATCTTGGAAAATAAAGCAGGGCTGGAGATAGATGAAGGAAGCAAGGAGAGTGAAAAAAAAAAAAGGATATTTCTGCACCATGCCAGGACTGGGTCTGGCTAACGAGGGTTTGTGAAGCACCAAACGGATAGGGGTGGTGCCAAAGCAAGGCCTTCCTGAAGCACCCTGATTTTATGCAGGAGATCTTGATGGCAATTGGTGCCATGCCATGACATTTGTCTTCCCAAGGGTTTGCATCTCATCTCTATTTTGGCAGCTTGTGCTTTTAAATACCCCCAAAAGCTGCTTGTGCCCTTCGCCTGGCTGTGATGCCACCTTTACACCCCATTTCTCTGTTCTGGGTAGTTTTTGCTCAAGGCAGAGCTCGTTTCTCACCATCCACTACGTTTTCCAAGGGTCTTGGGGTGCGTGGCTTGAAACAGCCTCCTGGCTCGGTGTCACAGCCCGTCACTTCAGGAAGGGCACTCTTGTGTCCCTGGCGTTGGTGCGCTCTGGGTGCCATCGGAGCTCCAGCTCCAATCAGGGAGGGCTGCCCCCTGTCCCAGGGCAACCTGTCTGGGGGGGAATAAGAAGAGTGTGTCCAGCGGATCGAGGAGGTTCNCCTTCCAGCCCTGTGTGGATAATTTTCTGAGGGATCTGCTCGAGTCCTGTCCTGCTCTGGCAGGGGGGTTGGACTCGCTGATCTTTGGAGGTCCCTTCCAACCCCCACCGCGCTGTGCTTCCATAATTCTGTGAAATCCCATGTGAATCTCCCTGGAGGGCAGAGGGAGATGCTTTGTGCTGGGGAGGGCTGCCAGAGGCAGGCTCAGCCTCGCTGCTTGGAGCACAGACACAAAATGGTTTCTGAGACAGAAGGAGATTTCCTTGTGTCACCCACATGGCGTTTGAAAGCTGCTACTCAAATCTCTCCATTGATTCCCACTCCAGCAGTCATGTAAGGCACTCAAGCTCGTGATTTTGATTTCAATTACTAGCTAAAGCAATTGTAGTCAGCCCTTTTGTCCTGTGCCTTGTCCCAGGCTGGGTTTGGGTTCTTTTGTCAATCCGGAGAGGAGCAGGATCTGTTGCTCAGGAGGGACAGAAGGTGGTGGATGGGAAAGCTTCTGGCCTCTGGATAATGTGGGCAAGTCCTGGGAGCTGGTGGCGAGGTAGCAACAAGCTGGCTCTGAAATTAGTGCTCAGGGACCAGCAAACTCATCCCCAGAGAGGAGCATTTGTGCCTCGTGCTGGCGACCGTGAGGTGTGTGCTGTCCTGATCAGCGTGGCTGTCTGGCCACAAGTGATGCTGTTCAAATGAAGCAGGAATTAGAGGGATGAAAAGCAGATTTCACAGTAGCATTTGCAGCTTAAGTCAGAATATGTTATTAATTTTCTGTGTTTTTAATAATCCTTCACAGTTCACACACCATTATTGGTATCATGGGCAGCATGTGCCAGTGCTGCAAGGGAAGTTTTACTTGAAAATTACAGCTCTGGTTGTTTTGGGATGTTTCCCAGTGTCCAGTGTAGCTCTGGCTTCCTGAATTTTGTCCAACAGCCCTACCAGTTTTCCCAGTTTTCTCACTATTTTGCTCTTCTTCAAACTTGAGTTTCAGAAATGGAGCCACTGGGTGTGAATCCCGGCGCATTTGGTTTGTTGGAGGAGTTCTCGGTTGCTGTGATGATGGCAACAGCCTCCAGAGAAAAGATGAGCCTCAGCAATTTCAGCAGTCCCAAACCTTCCCCTTTGTGCCTTAATAAAGGAATCACATGAAAAGCGAGTGAACACTAAAGGGGATTTGGGTGGCACAGGGTTTTTCTTTGCGTGGGCAAACAGATTGTGTTTTTCTTGTATTGGTTTCTGTCCTCACAGGGAAGGAAGGAGAAACTCAGCAGAGGTCACTTTTTTTTTTTTTTCTTTAGCATTTATGACATTAATAGCAATTAAAAATGGAATCTTGTGAAGTATTGGGTGTTTCCAGGTGGCCCCTCTTCAAGCCACAGTTGTGACTCGTTTGTGAGGGGCAGTCGGAGAGTGATGCTTTGAACACAGAAATCCTGGGCATCCCCTTCCCCAGCTCTGCTGGGAGAGTGGAAACGAGAAGCCAGAAGACTTCTTTCTGTTCACTCCTCTGCTGCTCTGGTTTTCTTCATGCAGCGCTGCTGGTGGGGTTCCAGCCAAGGAGGGCATTAGCTCTCAGCCCTTGGCTTCTGCAAGGAGAAGAATGCCCTGGCGCCCTGGGAAGCCTGAGTCTCCTTGGGATGGAATCTTTGCTCTTGCAGGTTCCTGAGGGCCTTTGGAGGGTTTTGCTGGCCATGTCCTGTGGCCAAGTGCCATCTAGTGAGTCTTGCAGGTATCACGTTCAGAGACTGAAACCAGCTCTGATCAAAAGTGCAGGTACTTTATTGTTTTCCTTCCAGTTTGGAATCCATGTGTTTTTTTGTCTATTTAGAAAGAAACCATGAGGTTCAGAAAAGAACCACAAGAATGAAGCGGGGAGTGGTGGGGTTTTTTCCAGTCTGAAACACTCAGCCCCCTGCAATAAATCCTTCCAGACTCACACTGTAGGGAAGAGAGGTGATGTTACTGGGCTCTTTGATCTGGGCCCAGGAGGAAAATCTCCTGCGAGTCCATGTGTTTAGGGCTATGCCTGTAGGAGGTAGCAGATGGAAACAAGATGCTCATGGACTTCTGTGGGTGTAAAGGTGGCTGATGGCTGGGAGGAGGTCGGGGAGCTCTTCACATCCAGCCCCAGCTTTGACCTTCTTCTCACTGCTGAACAGAGACACGATGAAGAGGCAGTGATTGACCAGGGAAGAACGAGCAATGTTGTCAACATCCACTATGAGAAGGAGGAGCTGGAAGGTGAGTCTCTGCTGTGCTCCTGGCAGACGGGCCACCAGCCCAGGGCGCAGCCTCTACAGAAACAAGCACAGTTCTTTTCACAGTTTCTAATACTACAGTTTTTAAATAGAGGAGAAGGGCCCCCCCGGAGGCCACAGTGAGAGTTTTAGCCGCTGGGTTTCACAATTCACAGCTTGTTTTCTTGCAGAGGCTGCTCCAGGTTTGGAGTGGTCAGGACAATGATTTGATGGCTGAAGAGGCAGGGCTGTGATTGATTTTTTTTTTTAATTTTTCGGTTTATTATCATGGGATCGATTTGATTCAAAACCCATCTGGACATGATTTTGGGCAGCCTGCTCTGGGTGAACGTGGTTTAGCAGCAGGGTTAGACTGGATGATCTCCAGAGACCGTTTCCCACCCCAGCCATCCTTGAGTCTGTGATTGTGTGACTCTGTTGCTGCTTAATGAGCAAGCCTGAGTTTTGTCCAGCTGAAGCTGGAATTGAGAAGAGGTTCAATACTTCCAGGGCACTTTTAGATGATCTGGAGCCATCACTTGTTGCAGAGTTTGAGCAAATAAGCTTGGCAAAGAGGAGATCCAGTGAAAATGAAGTTAAGAGAAGTTACTGTTTCCTCCTGGGACTTAACCATGGCTTGGCAAGGCACCAACCACGTCAGCCATGGCTGCTATGCCAAAAGTGCTGCAAAAATCCTTTTTTCACAGGCCACCGGACCCTGTACGTAGGTGTGCGGATGCCCCTGGTGAGGCAAAGCCACCGGCATCACCGGCCCCACAGCCAGAAGCATCGGAAACGGGAACGGGAGAAGGATTCTGCTCCGACAGAGCAGGGTTTCCACTGTAAGTCTCACCGTGGCATTCCCGGAAGTCCTCAGGGCTACCTGGACACTGGGGGTTTCTGCAAGCAGGTCCATGTGGCTACTTTGCATGGCTTGATGTTCTTCTGAGGAAAAGTGGCATTATTCAGCAAGACCCCTTTTCTCCAAACTTTTTCCCATTGCTTTTCTTTAAGGCAGTTAAATGCATAATGGATTTTGGCTCCTCTTCCTTGGAGGAATTATGGTTTTAAACACAAAATTACAGGGAAGGAAAGCTGTCCATCCTTACACAGAGGTGGATTAGATACCTTTCCTTCTCCATGGCTCTGTGCAAGCCTGGAGAGACCCACGGGAGAGGGAACAGCCCAATATTTATGGCTGAACTGGTGCTGATCTGATGGCCCCTTTGTATGTAAGTGTGACAGCCCTATTCAGGTGCAGTAACGTGATGGGGCTTTGTCTTCTGCCCCAGGCACCCCCTCCCAGAGGGTACAGTTCATCCTTGGGACCGAGGAGGATGAGCAGCACGTTCCTCATGACTTGTTCACTGAGCTGGATGAGATCTGTGTCAAAGAGGGCAAGGGTGCCGAGTGGAAGGAAACGGCGAGGTAAATCCCTGCTGCGGCTGCAGCGGGAGAGGAGTCCCCTCACCAGCAGCGCCCACGGTCTCTGCTTTCTGCTCTCTGGTACACGAAGCTGTTGCAGCTGCAGGTGCTGATGTGAGGAGCCTTCTCCTCTTGCCGCCCTGTAGCTCTGTCCAAGGGTTGGTGGAGCTGGGGCTGTTTTCTTACCCTGTGGCTGATGGTGTCCAATACCTGCAGGTGGCTGAAGTTTGAGGAGGATGTGGAAGATGGGGGTGAGCGCTGGAGCAAGCCCTACGTGGCCACGCTGTCCCTGCACAGCCTCTTTGAGCTGAGGAGCTGCATCATCAATGGGACAGTGCTGCTGGACATCTGTGCCAACAGCATTGAAGAGATTGCAGGTACTGTGAGCACCATGTCCCTCCAGAACTGCCGAGCCTGGCTTGCTGGGGTGCTCTTTGCTCCCAGATCCAGCCCTGCCCCGATGGCATGTCCTTTTCCAGAACTCCCGCTGTGTTTTGGAGCTGTGAGTTGTTACTGGATGTAACTGGGTGCAGAATGGTTGCACCAGCTTTTTCTTTTATCCCAAAGATGGAACTCTTTGGACAGCACTTTGTGGGGTTAGAGAAGTGAAGGAGAAGAGTGTGTCAGGGCTTGGCAGGCTGCTCTTAGAAATACAGGCTCGGCATAAGAGCCGGACCTGCTTAAATAAACTATTTATTACAAACCATTTCCTCACATTCTTTTTTAACTTTTGCCTCACCATTCAGGATTTCAGACTTTTAAAGGCTGAGTTTATCTGGCCGATGACCAAGCAGTGTGTTTGTGTGAGGGAGATAACTGAAGTTAATTGAAAAAGCAGCTTTGGAGAAATGACCTTGGACTGGAAGGTCTCCCTCAGCCCTGTTGAGAGCTGGAGGAGCCAGAGCCGTTCTTAGCACGTTTCTCCTTGGGCTCAGCAAATTGCAGTCGATCAATCAAGTAAACTCTGGGAAAGTCTGTGCTCTAGAATGTTCATAATTTGTTAAATGTGTCAAGTCAGAGAGGGAGGTCAGATCAGGTAAGAAAATTGCATTATTTAGAATGGGAACGAGTTATCTTAGAGGAAAGATGAACAAGCACTCTGATGATGGTTTTTAGCAAATGTTAAATGTTCTTTATGTGCAAAGGCTGAAGTGCATTAAAAAGTCTTGCTGAGGGAGGCTGAGTCCACATTGGGGTACTCTGCATGGCACAGCCTTCCCTGGGGCTTCAAGGGTCAGAACTTGGGGGGACTCTGCTCTGGTGGCTTTGTTTCCCTCTGCCATCCCCAGATATGATCCTGGACCAGCAAGAACAGTCTGCAGAATTTGATGAGCATATGAGGGTGAAGGTTCGAGAAGTCCTTCTGAAGAACCATCACCATCAGAATGAGAAGAAAAGAAATATTCTCCCCATTGTCCGCTCATTTGCTGATGTCAGCAAGAAACAGTCAGACCTGCACCTCCTCGACAAGCCAGGTGAGTATTCCTGCTGGGTTTGGTACCAGGTGAAGGCTTCTGCAGGGCTTTGCTCCCATCAGACTTGTCCTGGCAAAGGAGAAATATTCCAATTGCACTTTGTCTTTCTGAGTATCTTTCTTTTTCCTGCCAGCCCAAACACTCACCCCTCATCCTTCTCCCACCACTGCAGAACCTAAAAATGGGGTGACTCACGAGGCCACTGCAATGGATTTAAGCAAGGTGAGACACTAGTAGCTTTCTTCTGCCTTCAGGGCCAGATTTGCTCTTGACAATTTGGCCACAGAGTGTGGTGCCCAGTGCTGTGGGTTTTGATTTTGGGGGAATTGCCTGAAAATGGCTTGTCCTGCCCAGGCGGAGCTACACTTCATGAAGAAAATTCCCACTGGGGCTGAAGCATCCAATGTGCTCGTAGGAGAGCTGGATTTCCTCCGCCAGCCCATTGTGGCATTTGTCCGCTTGACCCCGGCTGTCCTCCTCTCGGGCATGACAGAAGTTCCCATCCCAACAAGGTCTGAGTGAGAAGCAGAACGATTCTGTTTAAAAAAGACCCCAGCAGAACACCACCAAGCTCCATGCATCAGCTGGTCGTCCCCAGGGAACAAGGCCAGTTTCTCCCACACACATCTCCTTGCCTTCGTTTCTTCCTTCCCTGATGTAGCTTTTAAGCCCATTGATCAATTTTAATAAAACTTATCCCTGAAATTGAATTCGATGTGGGTTTTGATGAATTTCAAATCCATTGCAAAGCTGGCGAGCTCATGTGTCGCCTCTCCAGCCGCACACTGAGCTGGGACCTGCCGGGGATTTCCTTGGGTGGTCTTTGAGCAAGGACACATTCTTCTCCCTCCCTTATTTTGTTTTTCTTGCCCAGGTTCCTGTTTGTTTTGCTGGGACCAGAAGGAAAAGCCCATCAGTACCATGAGATCGGCAGGGCCATGGCCACGATCATGACAGATGAGGTGTGATGAGATAAGAGACATCTGTGGGCCACTTTTGGCTTTAAGCAAAAGGCCATGGGGGACAGGAGGCTCAGGGAGGAGATGATGACAAGTGTCACGATGGACAGATTTTTTTCCATTTGGGGGAATATTTCCTGCTATTTCCAGCAGGAAATCTGGAGACCATGATCTGGCATTCAGCCAAGAGCTTATTGCTCTGTTTGGGACATCCCAGGTGGGCTGTCCCACCAGGTTGTCTCCTCTCGGCAGGTTTTCCATGACGTTGCTTATAAAGCCAAAATCCAGGCTGACCTCGTGGCCGGCATTGACGAGTTTCTGGATCAGGTGACGGTCTTGCCACCAGGAGAGTGGGATCCATCGATCCGCATTGAGCCCCCCAAAAATGTCCCTTCGCAGGTGGGTGCTGTGGTGGAGGGAGGTGTGAGGGGGGTGGGCAGGATGGCAACAGGGCTGGGGATGCTGTTCGGGAGCCCAGATTCACAGGGTCCCAGTTGGACACAGTCACGTAGCCAGAGCAGAAGCAAGACTAGCTCGTGGTCACAAATACATCTCTTGATCTCACTTCCATTTTAACAGGAAAAAAGGAAGATGCCAGGAGCTCTGAGTGACAGTGCTTCTCACAGCAAGCCAGAGAAACACAGTGGTCCTGAGCTGGAGCGGACAGGAAGGTGTGAGATGTAATATTTTGGGTGGTGCTTGAATCTTAACCAGCTCTTTTGGGTCCCCCTCCCTTCTAGAGTCCTAAGTCATGGGATTCCTCCAAGTAGGTCTTTGAAGAGGTCGAAGTTAGCTCTCCTGAAGTCCACGGTTACGATCCACCATCTCATGGTCACTGCAGCCAAGGCTGCCCCCAACCTTCTCATCCCCAGCACGTTCTTCATCCCCCCACTCAGGCAGAGCTCGATACATTCCAGTTGCTCTTATAACAAGCAACTCCGCCTTGCTGGGCTCTATTTCCTAAAAGGTACGTAGCTGTCCGTGGCAGCATTCCAGTCCTGCCAGCCTTCCCAGCATGTCTCCATCACTGCAATAAGATCATGGCCCTGCAGCCACTCAGAGCTCTAGTTCTTCCTGTTCGCTCCCCGCGTTGCATGCGCCGGTGGACGGGATTCCAGAGATGCCATTGAACAACAAGGTTTCCCTGGAGGGGTGCAAGGGAACCACCGTAATCACACATCACCTTGAGGTGCTTGGTCTTCCAGCTCGCATCTTGGAAAGCAGCTAAGGAAGATTTGTTACTGCTTTAGCTGGGATGGCTTGTTCCCCAGTTGGATGGGGTGGCATGGGAATGACCATCTGGGACCCCACTCCTGTGTCCTTCAGTTTAAAGCCTGCCTCAGCACCGTGGCCAGCCTGCTGCCAGAGAACTCGCTGTGCTCTTCCAGGAGAACAGGTTGCATTTTTTCCTTCCTCCAGGCTCTTTGGAGGTTTGATCCGGGATGTGAAGCGGAAAGCCCCATGGTTCTGGAGTGACTTCCGGGATGGTCTGAGCCTGCAGTGTCTGGCATCCTTCCTCTTCCTCTACTGTGCCTGCATGTCCCCTGTCATCACTTTTGGGGGCCTGCTGGGGGAGGCAACTGATGGCCACATAGTGAGCACCTCTCTCTGTTGGGCGGCGTGGTGGGGATAAAATGAATGCAAAAGCCCTTGCTGCGTTGGATTTGCTTTGGTTTGGGTTTTGTTGTGGGTTTCTGGTGGTTTTTGTTTTGTTTTTTTTTTCTCTCTGATGATGTCTTTCCTCGTTGCTGCCTCTCTTTCCTGGACAGAGTGCCATGGAGTCGCTGCTGGGTGCATCCATGACGGGGGTGGTGTATTCCCTCTTTGCTGGCCAACCTCTCACCATCCTTGGCAGCACGGGACCTGTCCTTGTGTTTGAGAAGATCCTCTACAAATTCTGTAGGTAAGGCTGGCTGCTGCAGCTGCCTGGGTACTGTGAGAGCCTTCAGAAGGCAGCAGTGATGGAGAAAAGATGTTTTTCTTAGTGGCAGTTGTCAGATTCAAGTTGTCCTCTGTGTCAGAGGCATTGCACGCTGCTGCTTTTGCACATGATGGTGCAAGAGCTGTTGGTCTCTGAAGGATGGGGAGTGTCCTTTGGGGGCTTTAGGGTTAAAGGAAAGCAGCAGCAGCAGGAGAAAGCAGCAGAAGTTGAATGCCCAAGATGGGCTGTGCAAGGAAGATGAGCTGAATCACTCTGGTTTGAGACTGAAGTAAGATTTGCTTTCCCCTGAGTACAAAACCAGGCACTTTTTAGCCTGATTTGTGCTGCATGTGGAAATCTGCTTTGCCCAGCTCTCCAAATAGCTTTCTGCTGGACTCTTTTGAGTTCTAAGGGTTTTGTTGAAAATGTAGGAGCTTTTCCAAGACAGCCCTTTTGTTGTGATGACTTTGATGTGAGACAAACCACCCTTTCTGCAATGAAATTTGTTGTTAAGCTCCAGCTTGCTGGCAGCAGGTGGCTCGGCACAAACCCAGCCAGTTTCAGCGTTGGGGCATCAGGGTGATGTGGGAGAACAGCGCCTTTCCCAGGAGGGACCTGACCTCCTTTAGCCTCCGAGGCGGAGCATCTTGCTGGCCTTCCCACCCTTCGTTTTGCTTTGGTTTGCAGGGACTACATGCTCTCCTATCTCTCTCTGCGGGTGTGCATCGGGCTCTGGACCACCTTCTTCTGCATCGTGCTGGTGGCCACCGATGCCAGCTGTTTGGTGTGTTACATCACTCGCTTCACCGAAGAAGCCTTTGCAGCCCTCATCTGCATCATCTTCATCTACGAGGCTCTAGAGAAGCTGAGTCACCTGCGAGAGACCTACCCTGTGCACATGCACAGCAACCTTGACTTCCTCACCATCTACTCGTGGGTGTTTCCCTCCTACCAGGCCGCTGCCCCTTGGCAGGAGCTCAGAGCTGCACCTCCACTGCTTTTCCCTTACCCCCTCTTGGCTTCTCTCCTCCCAGCTGTAAATGCGTGGCACCAACCCAGCCCAACAACGAGACTCTGCGTCTCTGGGAGAGCAACATGATCAATGTGTCTCGCATCGCCTGGGAAAACCTGACAGTGACTGTAAGTGCCCCGAGCCACTGCTTCCTCACGCTGCAGCTGTGGGGCCCAAGGATGTTCGTGGGGTGCAGAAGTCAGAGCCCTTCGGGTGATGATGGGCTTCCGGCTGTGTCAGTGCTGCTCTGAATAGTCATTGCTTAGATCTCATGTGTGGCTTGAACCCGCTTGGTCCTGAGAAAGAGTCCCCTTTGTCCAGTCCATCTTGTCCCCAGCTTCATGAGTAGTAGCTGTCCTCCTTCAGACAGTTGCAGGACAACGTTTCTGACCAGGAGCAGGGTTAAGTGGGTGGTTTGATTATTGTAGAAGTTGGAGCACTCAGGTTCATGTTTGAAGCTCGTACTTGGCTTCTCTCTTTGGTTTCTAATCATGCCAGGCCTTATTCAGTGCTCTCTGTAGGTGGATGAATAAATGTGCTTGTCTGAGCAGCCTCTCGGGCTGATGTTGCTGGAAACAGAGCCCAGGCAGAGGACTGGGAGGCTCTTATGGTCATCTTCATCCCCTCTTAGAAATTTCCTGTGAGCCCTCCACTGGGAGGTGACGATTTGTCTCTTCTTTTTTCCTACCACAGTTGTCTTAACACTCTTTTCCCATTCCCTCTTCATCCTCAAGAGCTTCCCATGTCTCCTTCCCCTCTGGTGTCTCCTTCAGCCACAGTTACCTGCCATTCAAGGAGAGGATGTGACCTGGGTCTCTTCTATGGTGTCCCATCCCATCTCATGTCTCCACTCTCCTTGGTGTAGTTTGATGTGTCACTCAGCTGATGCTGCTCAGTAAATAGAACCCCCCCACTGGCAGGAGCAATCAGAAGATCACGGATCTTGGACCAAGATCCTCAGTACCTCCAAGTTATCTAAGGTTTCCTTGCCACATGTGCCCTGTGTCTGTGTCCTGACACTCTGTTTCTCCAGGAATGCCGGTATTGGCACGGCGAGTTTCAAGGACCTGCCTGTGGAAATGACGGCCCCTACACACCCAATGTCCTCTTCTGGTGCTGCATCCTCTTCCTCTCCACCTTTGTCCTGTCAAGCTTGCTGAAGAAGTTTAAAACCAGCCGTTACTTCCCAACCAGAGTAGGTAGAAGATGGTGGCCAGCAGCAGCCTGCACATGCATTCCCCAAGAGCAGTATTTGCCACCACTCGTTCAAGCTGGGAAACGCTGACCTTGAAGGCCAAGCTCTCCACCACCTTGGATGTCCCTCACTCATTTCCATGAGTGCAAAATGATGGCAGCATTTCCCACCTGTCTCCCGACCTGCCCCAGGGTGATGGTTTTGCTCAGGCAGTGGGAAATCAGGTCTTCCAAAGTTAATTGTGCTTCCCCTTCTGTGTATTATGTGTTCTAGGGGAAGGTTGATTCAGATAAGAAGCTGCCACAGAAAAAGAAATTAATTCCTTCTTTTGAGGAACAAATGATGCCTCAGTGCCTCATTCCTGTTGTAGCTGGGAGCGTGGCTGGAGTGGCAGGCGTCTTCCCCTTTAGTTTCTAGGATATTCTTTTAAGTTTCAGTGTTTTAACTTTCCACCCAGTGAAACCTTTTTTAGTGCCTGACACCAGACCTCACAGACACAAAGACAGCAATGGTATCTAACCGAGGGATTCGACTGCACGTCCTCAGGGTAGTGGGATTTTGTTAACCAGCCTTAGTGTTGCTGATGCCCCCAGCTTTTCCATCTTGTGTCACAACATGACCCCAGTTCGAGATGCCCCTTTCAGCTCTGGTTTCTTGACCCAGGTCCGATCCACGATAAGTGACTTTGCTGTTTTCCTCACCATCGCTGTCATGGTGCTCATTGACTTCCTGATGGGGATCCCATCGCCGAAGCTCCACGTCCCCCATATGTTCAAGGTAATGAGGTGTTTTGCCTGGAGCTGGTTTCATCACAAAGTGGTGTTGGGGCAGGAGGGGGCTGAGTCTGGAGGAACTGCTGGGGTGTGATCATCTGCTCTTCCACCTCCATGTGCATCATTTCCTTCTGGAAACAAGTGAGCAGCCCCAAAGCTAGATACCTACAGGAGAAGTATCTCTTGGTGCCTGTAAAGAGGACACCGTCACTGCTGATGCCCGTGCGAGAGGGTGACACGAAGCCAGGGCTGGGAAATGCTCTGACCCCAGAATGGAGGGGAAGAAGCAAAGCCAGCGAAGTGGCTGGGCTGGGAGATGATGCTGATGTACGTGCTTTGCTGCAGCCTACCAGAGATGACCGCGGGTGGTTCATCAGCCCCATAGGACCCAACCCTTGGTGGACGGTGTTGGCTGCACTCATACCAGCTCTGCTCTGCACCATCTTGATATTCATGGACCAGCAGATCACTGCTGTTATTGTGAACCGGAATGAGCACAGGCTGAAGGTAAGGGGCTTCAAGAGATGACCCCGTCCCCAGTCTACTTCAGACTGCAGCGATGGGAACACGATCGTCATCTCCATGCTTTGTGGAAGCACTGGCTGGCGATAGTGTCAGGCTGCGTGGCGGGATGATCTCCTGGTTAATGATGATTCAGGGAGCAAATGACCAGGGAGTTCAGATGAGCATATAGATGTGGTTTTGTTTTAAAATGTTAGCAGTGTTTCAGGGAACAAATCATTTTGATGTGTTGCCAGTGATAACTCAGTCACACCTTACTTGCAAGTGGTGGAAATTTCTTAATGAAAGAAAAGAATCAATTAAATTTTCTTTTTTTTTTTGAGTAAAATCCCCAACTCCACTTTGTCTGAACTGCTGCTGGATTCTCATGCACAAAGACTGGATACATCCTTTCCAATTCTTGTTTTAAATTCCAAAGAAGCTGACTTGCGCTCCAGTAGGATTTGGGTCTGACTTGCGACCTTGCCCTCTCTCTTTGGCTGAGGGATGCTCTGTTTCTTGTTTTGCTCCCTGCAGAAAGGATGTGGGTACCACCTGGACCTTTTCATGGTGGCCCTGATGCTTGGGGTGTGCTCTGTGATGGGGCTGCCCTGGTTTGTGGCTGCAACTGTCCTGTCCATCACCCATGTGAACAGCCTTAAAGTGGAGTCTGCTTGCTCAGCTCCAGGAGAACAACCCAAGTTTCTGGGGATACGAGAGCAGAGAGTCACCGGCCTGATGATCTTTGTGCTCATGGGCTGCTCCGTCTTCTTCACCTCTGTGTTAAAGGTACGAGGGACATGCAAACCACCCAAACAGCATGAGCCTTTTGGATGTTGTACAAATATAGACCCCCTCTCTGCAAGCCCAAGTAGCTGTGGAGCAGAGGAGGTGATCCCAAACCTTGGGGCTGGACTGATGGTGGGCACCAGCCTTCGTGATGCTTTCCCACTCTTCAGACCCCAGCTGCATGTGCTTGGGGCAAGTGAGCAACACAACTGCTTTAATTTTCAGGTGTCTTTCAGGCCCACCCCTGTTCAGGGGTTACAACTAAGCACATTCAGAGCAGCTCCTCTGCTTGCTCCCCAACAGGCGGTACCTGATCGGTTGCAGTTTGCTCCCTCAGATGCCTCAGTACAGCCATGTCCAGTAGCTAGATGCACCAACATCACCCCCACGGACTTCCTTGCACACTCTGCTCTCAAAGCCACCTCCTCTCTAGGCTAAAGGGAGGCATGTCGTTGCTGTGTGTTGCCACAAGAATTCCAGCCTTTCTGGAAAAGAGGCTTATTCTAGTGAAACATAACTCAAAGTTTATCCTAAAGCAGAGCATCTCTAACGATTATAGCTCAGCATGGCTCCAGCCCTGTTAAAAGGGGGAAATTTTAGGCAGTGGCTGTAGAACTAGAGGGTGGGAATAGCGCCAGTGCAATTCAAACCAAGAAATGATTGTCACCTTCTTTTCAGTTTGTACCAATGCCCGTGCTTTACGGTGTCTTTCTCTACATGGGCGTGTCATCGCTCCAAGGAATTCAGGTACGGACTCTTGAACAGCATGCAGCATGTCTGCTGCCTGGGACTGCATCTCCGTGGAAGCAGGAAAAATCAGTGTCATGGGAAGAACCCCTCCGAAATCAAGGAATGGGTGTTTGGTGTAAGAGAAAGATGGATGGAGGCACAGGAGGGGTGTATAGGGCTGGGAGGAGCAGGCACTTCTGTGTGCTCCGTTTGCAGGTTAGGCCGGGTCAAGGTTTGGTTCCATGAAGATGGGGGAGTTCAGGGTAAAGGGAAGGCAATTTCTAGCACTGGTGGCAATCCCTGTGGGGGGATTCGGTGAGCCAGGAAAGACAAATAACAGAATAATGTGGAATAACTGAAGGTTGGTGGGCAGCTGTCATGGGCCAGCTGGTTTAGAGATAGAGCGAAGGGAAAATGGGTGCTGCCTCCAGGAGGAACACAGTGGGATCCAGGAATTCTCACTGCGTATGAGACTCTGAAAACTCTCTCCACGTCTCAACAGTGCCAGAGACTTTCCACAGCCCCAAGGTGACAACTTTTCCACTTTCTTTGGCAGTTCTTTGATCGCCTGAAGCTGTTTGGGATGCCGGCAAAGCACCAGCCAGATTTCATCTACCTGCGGCATGTCCCCTTGAGGAAGGTGCATTTCTTCACTGCAATCCAGCTGATCTGTCTCATCCTGCTCTGGGCCATCAAGGTGTCCCCTGCTGCCATCATATTTCCCATGATGGTAAGAGCTGGTGGTGGCAGTGCTGGAGTGAGATGTAGCATCATCTCTGGCCTCATCACATCTTTCCTCTTATTTCTGAAGGTTTTGGCTCTTGTTTTTGTCCGAAAAGTGATGGATTTCTGCTTCTCAAAGCGAGAGCTCAGCTTCCTGGATGACCTGATGCCAGAAAGCAAGAAGAAGAAGTTGGATGATGCCAAGAATGAAGCCAAAGAAGAAGAGGTAACCCTTGCTGGTCTGGACGTCTCCCGAAGGCTGGGAGGTGGCCTGTTTCTATCACAGCTTGTCTTGAGATGTTAGGGGTCAAAAGAAGTAGACCCTAATCACTTGATTCCAAACCTTTTTTCCTGAAATGAGCAGTGAGCTTAACACTTCAGTGGAGGTCTCATTTTTAAAACGAGTCATTTATAATCAAGATGGTGATGTTGATGATGATGATGACTATGCTAATTACGGAAAGGTTTGCTCATGATGGTGTTTTTAATGCCTGTCAGTGGTTTGTAGTGAAAGGTCTTTCCCCTGCTGCACCAGCAGTTAAAGCTGCCATGGGTTAGGAGAGGACAGCACAAGATGTTTTTACTGGGCTTTTGTTTTATCTATGCTTTGATCACCAACAGAGAACTTGATTTGCCCCTTGTTATGGCAGGAGTCCCAGAAGATGATGGAAGCTGCTGCTGCAATTTCAGTTCAGCTGAAACTGGGCAAGACCAGCAACTTGGATGTCCCAGAGCATAGCAGTGACAGGTAAAGCTCCATCAGGCGCCAGGAGCCCTGGCAAGATCAGTCTGAAGGTGTCTGGCACAGTTTTCTCCACGTGCTGCATCTTTATTGAGCATCCCGTAGAGACCAGTGGCAGTCTGGCTGGAAAACCTGATCTGTGGGCAGGGCTGCCAGAGGTGATGGGAGGACTCTGACCCCAAGCAGAGTGGCTGCACAGCAAATGTCTGACCCCCCAGACTTGCATCAGCAGTGACTTAATGGCCACTGCAGGTCCTCCTACATCAAAGTGAGGAGTTGGAGGCACGATCTGTGCCAGCTCTGGCTCAGGAGCCCAGTCCAGGGTGAAAGACCAACAAGAGCTATTTCACAGAGCTGTCGCTCTGCAGCTTTCAGGCTTGCCTCCCAAAATTCCTCATCCAGACAAACCTGCCATGCTTGTGCCGAGCTTTGACTCTCTGGGTCCCCTTCTTTCTCTTGCTGGTGCTAACGCACTTGGTGGCATCGGTTCCCAATATCATGGATTGCTATGTAAATTATTTCTTGCAGGGCTGACCCTTCCGAGATCAATATCTCAGATGAAATGTCCAAAACCACTGTCTGGAAAACTCTCACCATGAATACAGACACCATCTGAATCTGGGGAGGAACGAGGTGAAGGTCTACACGTGAACATTTGAAGCAGGCGGCAAGTCCTCCAGTGACTGTGCTCTCCCTCTTTTTCTCCTCCAAGTTTTCCCGTTCAGGAATCTTGATTCGGAAGGAGGGCAAGTGTGACTCAGGGACGTGCCAAGGCAGACACAGGCAGAAACGGCCTTTTTTCCAGTCAGAGGGTTCCCATTAAAGCCATGCAGATGTTTCCAGTGCTCCTTGCTGTGTTTCTGGCATTCTGTAGCTCTAGACCAGCAAAGGGAGGTGCCCATCACAGTCGGCGGGGGCTGGGTGGTGTCCAGGCTCCGTGTGTCTGGGTTTGCAGTGGCAGAGGGACTGCTGCCGCTTTGTCATTCAGCGCTGGGCTGTAGTATCTAACCCCTCCTCGCCTTTCTCTTTTCTTCTTTTTTTTTTTCTCCCATATATAAACTCTGAATGTACAAAATAATTTTCTGCTTCTTTTGACGCATTCTCCATTTTCTTCTTCATTGCACCCAGGTTTTGAGTCTGCTCTGTGGTCTGAGCTTTAACACACTCCTGCCTCTGACAGGTACCAGCGGGATTCCCTCTGTGGTGGGACAGCATAGGGAGCATCCCAGCCTCAGCTGGGCTAAGGTGAAGGAGGGGGGTAGGGGGGGGATGGTGCCCCTCTTAAAGGTGTTCCTGGAGTTGCTTTAGGACTGGAACAAACTCTCCTGGCAGTACCCCGCAGTGCTTCCATTGCTAACCAACACCCTTCCCACCACCACGGTGGGTTCTGGGCGTTTTCCTCCTCTTCAGCATCTTAACCCAGCTCCCCAAGCACCCGGGATGCAGCCCACAGCAGAGCTGGTGCACAGGGAGGTTGGTTCCCAGTGGCAGGGACCGGCAGGGTCTGGTGAGAGACCTGCTGGGAGCTGGCAGCTCTGGTGAGAGCTTCAGGCAAGACCTGTGCGTTGCCAGTGCAATGGCATGAGAGTTGGGTGGCAGTTTAACAGAACCAAGCTGATGGTTGCCAGGGGGACCAGGAATGGCTCCAGGAGGTCTTGGGCACAGTGGCTTTTCCCTGAAGATGGGGAATGTCTGGGCCGTGGAGAATCGCCCAGAATCACACAGAATTCCAGCATGGCATGGGCTGGAAGGGACCTCTGGGGCTCTGCAGAGGGATCTGCCCAGGCTGGATCAAGGTCAATGGGATGATGTTCAACCAGGCCCTTTGGTCACAACAACCCCCCAGCACCACTCTAGGCTGAGGGAGGTATGGTTGGAAAGTGCCTGATGGAAAAGGACCTGGAGATGCTGGTGGATTGCTGGGTGAACATGAGCCAGTGTGTGGCCACCCAGGTGGCCATGAAGGCCAACAGCATCCTGTTCCTGGATCAGAAACAGCGTGACCAGCAGGAGAAGGAAAGCGATTGTCCTACTGAACTCAGCACTGGGGAGGCTGCAGCTTGAGCACTGGGTTCAGTTTTGGGCTCCGCAGGATAAAAAAAGACATTGAGGGGACTGGAGTGAGTTCAGAGAAGGGCAGTGAAGCTGGCGAAGGGTCTGGAGAAACTGTCTGATGAGGAGCAGCTGAGGGAGCTGGCGCTGTTGAGCCTGGAGAAGAGAATGCTCAGGGGAGACCTGGCTCTTTACAGCTGCCTGAAGGGAGGTTGGTGGGTGTTGGTCTCTTCCCCCAGTAAACTAGGAATAGGGTGAGAGGAAATG
>VWZY01011610.1:17015-27682 GCA_013399075.1 Chloroceryle aenea | reverse complement strand
ATGAGATGACATAATCTTTGGGAAGTTAAAAAAAAAAAAAAAAAGAGAATAAAGTCCTCTGCTTGGAGTGGAATAACCTCATGCGACATGATGGGCAGGGGGCCAACACTGACTGGGGACTAATTGGCTAGGGAGCAGATTCACAAAAAAGTACTCTGAGATCCTCATAGGCTCCATATGGACCACCAAACAGCAACATACCATTGGGGCACAGCAGGCCAACAGTGTCCTTGTGCAGCACCCAAAAGAGAGCTGCCAGTCGGTCAAGGGAGGTGATTCTTCTCCTCTATTCAGTACTGGTGACACCATATTTGGAGTAATGGCTCCAGTCCTGAGCTCTCTAGGAGACACTGTCATACTGGAGTGAGTCTAGTCAAAGAGCCACAAAGATGACTGATAAAATGACTGGAGCATCTGTCACATGCAGAGAGCCTGAGAGATGCAAAAAGCCCTTCTTGCACTGTTGATGTAGTAGGAATTGCTTACAGTATGTGTAATGATAATACAGTCAGTCTAAAAACCAAACTCTGCTGGATGTACACACACCTGTGCACACAGGCACATACACAATTTGTACTAACAGCTGTAAAACTTACTATTGCAGGGAAGAAATCATGTATTTCACAGTATCTCTTCAGAGATCAGTTGCTTGGTAGGAAAATATATTAATACGAATTTGAGACTGCTCAGAAGGCATATCTGCAACCAATTATTTGTTGTGCCACATTCCAAAAATGTGGAGAATATTCTAGCCCCATAAAACATGGGCTTTCTTCTGAGAAAACTGGTTGTTCTCATGGAGCAGTGCTGATGATGGAGTCAAGGTTATCCAAGTGGAAGCAGTCCTCCTGAAATCCTAGGCCTAAACCACAAAAAGCTCTGAAAGTAAGGAACTAGGTCTCAAGATCTGCAGTTTCCAAAGCAAGCCAGAGAAAGCAGATGGTATAAAACAGTCAAGTCAGGATGCTCTTTTGGCAGCTACTGTTACCAAACCGTGTTGCCACATTCTACCCAAGAATGATTTTCATTGTGTCCTCAAAATGGGAAAGAAATGCTTGTGTGGGATCATTTGTAAACTACTAACAGAGGATCTTGCCAGCTGGACGACTTCTTTCCATTTGGAATTTATCACAAACTTCATTTTATCAGATGCCTGGAAAAGCAACATAGGAGTATTTGACTAATGATGATACAGTTTATTATTCAACAACTTTTTTATAATATGAGAAAGAGGAGCTTTCCTTTATAAATGGGACATCTGACATCCAAACAAAAGATATTTCAAAGTCTCTTCAAAGTGGATGGGTTTAAGAAACATAGTCTGTAACTTGCATCTGGTCAATATTTAAATAGAGTAAATGAGATCGACATCCTCTTTTCAGTTAAAACATACAAACTATCCCTTGTGAGAAATGATAGCTTGCTAAATTATTCCTATTAATTAAACTCAGTTTACCATTGCTACAGCCCCTGTGAAATCATGTGAACATATGTTTGAAGCAGTAACTGGAGGAGACTGGTCCTAGTCTTGGTAAGATACTGATTTCAGAAAGAAAGCCTTCTGTCTCTACATGCAGAATACCACATGTACTGTCAATGACAGAAAAGGGACCAACACCCTGCAAGTCTTCAGCAGTCTGAGGTCATGTAGCAAACAAAGAGTAGGTACTTTTGTCCTCCAACAATAGTGTACCATGAGAATGTATTTTTTTTAAATGCATACATTCTTCTATACATAGTTGAGATAAAAATGCTCAGCAAAATATGTTATTTTGTTCTTTATACAAATATAACAGAGCTTTGACATTATATTTGGAAAATCAGAATACAGTATTTGCAGTGCCTTTACCAAGAACTGTCACTGTCAGGAAAAAGGGGAGCCAAGACTTTTGGAGAGAAATGTAACTTCTTTCTTCTGTGCTCAAGAGTAAATACATTATTCCTTTATCAGCCAACTCTTACATGTGTAAGAGTAGAGTTCTGCAGGATCCAGAGTTCTGCAGGATCCACTATTCATTTTTGCATGGCTCTGTATTAGTGTACATGTATTAGTGTACACATGCACATGATGGCAGTGAGCAATGGACTTGCACAGTGGGGGGAATACCTGAAAACTTGAAGCTACCTTTGATTAAAGTTCTTTTGTCATAAATTTGAGATTTATTTTAGCTTTTTTGGTACCTGAAAACAAGGGTATTTGAAAGATTTGGCCATTTTAAGTGGTATATTATCTATGCAAATATTGGTTTTGATCCAAAATGGAATTTCAATAGTAGTCGAGAGGCTTTTAAAATCAAATCCTACATTTGACATATTAGAAGAAATTACAAATTCCATAATGCACAATATTATTTTTCTAATGTATCACTGGTCCATAATGAGAAACAATCTATTATATAGATTTTGCATTCAATCTTTTTGTCAAAAACTACATAGCACATCAAAAGTTAATAGCACTGGGGAGTTCAGTGATTAATATGAAAACAAATGGTATATTACAAATTTTCTTTTGTTCTTCATTCACAAGGATGAAACTGCTAGGATTTAACCTTTAAGGGTTAAAGAGTTTAATCAATGTCAATGTCTGATCTTCTGAAGGCAATAAAGAATAGTCTGTCTAGCGATACCCAACAGAACATCACTTTGTCAAGCCACAAAGCGCCCAAAAGCTTGTCAAGTAAGTTACCAGAAACCTCTTTGTGGTTAGAACTCAGCTCCTTCCTGCTTGACCTATTATTTGATATTTGACCACTTGGTTGCAAGACACTTGCTCTTTCCAGCTGAAATGTCACTGGGGCATCTTGTCAGCTCCCCGACATCTCGGCCTGACATACAATTTTACTTTTGTGTGCTACAAGGCAGAAAATGCAGGGCAATGGCTTTGCTTTAAATTCTGTCAGCATCAAAGATGGGCGTCACTCTTGGGTCCTACCAACAACAACAAAAAAGGAATCTATTTGAAGGTCAAAACAGCCATTACTTTAAAGCTTTTCAGCTTAAACTAAATATATTACCTGCAACACTGGTTTGGGAACTGTCCTTATAAAGTACATAAACATATCATCAGAAATCCTCCCTGCACAATTGTTCTTTCTTATGAAATGCAGACTTGATAAAAGGGTGAGCTTCCAACGCCTGCAGGGACCAGATTCAGCAGTTAACTTAACTTGTTCAAATAGGCAAGTGGTATCATGTAGCTTTACAAGGAGCAACCTGACCTTCTCACATTGACCAGCAGTGACATTATTGTGCAGGAAGAGAAGCAGTCACATCATTTCTGTTTTGCACAACCTGCTTAAAGTTTGCAACTAAATGCTTGTCTTCAGTTGAGCTGACAAGAGAAAAGAGGGGGCTCAGTGAACCATGGCAGGGCTGCCATGAAATGACAGGAATCATTGGCATACATTTCAAATAGCTCTCTCAATCCTATTAAAGTATTGCAGTCCTGCTTTAAAATAGACAAGTATGAAACAACTTTGATAGATAGAGACTAAAATGACTTATTGATTTTTTTTTTTTTTTAAGACTGAGGAAAATTACCCAAAATGTGTCATTCTTTAACATTTAAAAGTATACTACATAAAAAATGAGCAACTGCAATAAATAAAAGTTAAAAAAATAACTGTTCGGTATGCAAAGAGTGAAAAGCGCAAAAATGTGAACATATGAATGCACATCTTCAGAAAAAACATAAAATTAACGTCAAAAAATACACACATTGAAGTACAGTTCAAAGGTAGGAACAAAATTGCACTTTAATTGCATCATTTTACATTAATGTAATTTTTTCCTTCTAAAAGATTATTGATACAAAGAATCTGAAAATCCATTTTCCATTGTTCTTTTGGGACTCGATGTGACATTCAGGCAGAAGGAATAGACTGAAGACCGAGAACTGGCTCTATTGTGCATAAAACTGTAGGATGTGTCAGGTTCAGCTTGCAATGCCAAAAAACCTGGGATACAACTCTGGTCAGGATGAATTCCTAGCTTGAAGCCATGGTGATGTTTGAACTCCCTCTCGATTCCTGGAGTAAAATAAGGTAATAATAAAAGACAAAACAAAAAGAATCTACATTTACTGTTAAACAAGAAAGAAAAATAATTGTATTATGCCTTTCACAAAGGTATGCATATGAAGTATTTGCAAGTGTTTACTTCTTGTTTCAAACAGCTATTTAAAATGCACGGTACCTTCATATATATATATAAATCTTTTAATAGGTGGGAACAAAGAACATTCACTTGAGTATTCTGCACTAGTAAGCATTAGGAAACAGTAGCCTACTTTATTTGACGTGCTTACATACTCATAGAATACTTACAGAAAACTTTCTTCCCTCTTCATTACCATTTCTAGGGTGTTGTATTTTAATCAAGTAAAGAAACCTTTTCTACAGTCTCCCTGTAACTGATATTAGGAAAAAATATGGCATGCTAACCATGGAAGTTATTTGTTTACCTTTAAATATATTTTACCATCAACTGAAATCAAATACTTAATATTTTTCAAATGTTAGCCTGTTAGAAGATGGCTAGAGAATATACACTGAACATACATTGATGGGGAACATGATTCATATTTCATTGAGTCTCGACGTTTAGTCAGTTACAAAGGTTAGACCAGTTAAAATTCAACATGAAGTAACTTTCAGCACCAAAACATTGTGCATCCTACTTTGAAAGATTATAGGTAATACCAATACATCAGCATTAATGGTTATTTTTAATGCTAAATAAAGACACTCTGTGTTCCCTTAAATATCCATAATAATAAACAAACTTATGAAAACACAGTGCCATATTGCTGCCTTTTGCCAAGGTATTTTAATAAATGCGGTATATAGCTGTGGAAATAACAATCAATTATTTAATCAGGTCATAAAATAAGTGAAAACCTGGAAAGCATAATTCCATAAAAGACAAAAATTAAGGTACTGAAAGACTGTTATGGTATATTTGATGCTTTGAACACTCTATTTTCAGCATTTCAGAAAGAGTATACATGCATACCTAAATACATGCACACAGAGGTAGAAATGCATACATACAGAGGTACAGGTTCTCACAGGGGCAGGAGGGTGTGTGTATATTCATATTTCAACAAATCCAAACTCGACCATAGGTATTTTCCCCTGTATATGTACATGTAACCTTTCCCCTTTCCTGTGTTACTATTGCTGGAGAAAACTCAAGCATTGCCTATAAAACTTGCTTCAACAGTTCCTTTTGATATGGACTTTTTCCATTTCTTGATTCACCACAAGCCATACTGCAGCTACTGTACACAGCTAGGTTATGTTAGACCTTCGTTAAGAAATCATACAGTAGCAGGTTTAGATAACAACTACAAGTAGATAGTTAAAATGAGGTAGTGCTTTGAGTTTTTCTTAACTATGGTGGTGAAAAGGATGAGATAAGCAGAAGAACTGGCAAGTATGATCTGTAACACACTAGCTTTTCATTTCTTCTGGAATGGAAGGAAACCACTAAAAAGGCAAAGCACAAATAACATTTACTGCATTTGTATCAGCACATCTGAAATGAGATCTCAATGAAGGCATCCTCCTATTACACTGATTAATAGTCTGTTATTGGCACACTTTAATCAGTGACCACATAGACAAAATTTTGTCTAAATTAAGAGTTATTTCAAAAATTATGACAGCATTGAAATACGCAAGTAACTCATGATGCTCTGAAAACATTCCTGTGTATGAAAAATGAAACCAGTAAGATATAAGCTATAAACAGTTTCACTCTGCACAACAAATATTGAAGACAAATTTTAACATAATGCTTTGTACTGCTTTCAACATCTCAATTAATCAGTACATCACAATGAGGAAAAATCACATGCTACAGTTATGCTCTCATATAACTCTTTTTCCAGATGTAGTGAGGCTATTTTTGAAGAATATGGCATCAAAATCCCAGTAAGGAGATAAGAAATCAGATTTCCTTTGAGAGCTGCAAAAAAAAAAAGTATGAAACTTAATGATTGGCAGCAAGTCAATAGACTTATGTTAGAGGAAAAGCTCCACTGTTGGGGGGGAAAAAAGCTCTATTTCAGTTATCCAGATCCTGTGCTGTACTTGTTACAAAGAACAGAATACTATTCATTGAATAGAAGAGAAATTGGATCTAATAGCAATGTGATTAATGTAAAAAAAAACCCAACATAATCTTCGCTGTTACTCATAAGAATTGTTTTGATCGAATATCATTATATAGACTCATGATGAATAAGAAAACAGGATTCTATAGGTTAGAAGAAAAAAATGCTCAGAATTTTTTTAACACTCATTGTTAGAACACACACTTTTACACAGGAATTTTAGAAGCAGTTATAATTCCCCCAACAGACCACTTTCAATGGTATTGTATTTAGACACCTTTCTAAAACATGTATTAAATTGACAAACTCAAATGACTACACCACAGCTGTGTTGATAGTCCACCATATAAGCATGCATTTAGGTAATTTTTACAAGTGGAATTATGATTCTTAAATAGGGTGTCTGTTCAGGTAAGTCTTTAGCGTAGCATTTTTATTTACTTGATAAGCTGTAAATGATTCCATCTAAACTATTAAAACAGGCAAATAGTTATTTAGGATACAATATGTCTAGCAAAACTATCCTTTCAAAATATTTATGTAATATAGTTAATAGGTCATGTCCTATGGTAATTTTTTTCGAAGTTTGATAGCCTAACTTTATAATATAAACAGATTTTCCCAAAGACCAAAATATGAAAGGTTAGTATGTATTATGGAGCAATGGATTTCTAAACTATAGTTAACTCAAGCAGTTTTTTAGTATTAGACATGGAAAAATATTTCCAAAACAATTCTTCTCTACAGTTTTTCTTCTTTGACTAACTGGGACCATATTTAAGATCTAGTTTACAGGTTGTCTAATGACATGTGACCTGTTTTACCAAAGTTAAAACTGATTTATAGTGGGTTGTATGATATTGTGAGGAAATACTAATACCATAATGTATTACATCCTCATATATGTTTTTATTGCAATGTCAGCCTACTCAAAAGCATCATGTTGTGATCAAAGATACTCCTTTTTGATTTTATATGTCAATTCTTGTGGAATAATATGCACAGTTAGACACTTGGAATTAGAAGACTATGCATGTGTTATGACAGTGGTGCAAACAGATAGCTACATAAAGAAATTCACTGTTATAAGTATATAATTTTCCTCCTTACTTGTAGGAGCAAAATCTACAACCAGAGCTGGAGCAACAAATCAGTCAGAATGGTTTCAACCTTCAAGTCTACACAAGGATAATTTTATTGGACCACAGTTTTCACTATAATACCATACTAGAACTTTTCAGTTTCCCTCTTACTATCTCTGTATGACAACAATAACTCCCTTCAATCTGGGGATTTCTCACACTTTAAACAGCTTTCAAATATTCCATTTCAAAACACTAAAGCTCAAATCTCCCTTCCAATTTCTTATGACATGTAACATTCTATATCATAAAAAAAAAATCAGAATAATAACAGTGGTAAGGTTTTTGTGAGTTAAGGCTTCTGGGTTATGAATAATGAGCTTGCTTATATGTTTTAAACTGAGGTAAGAAACTAATGAAACCACGTAGAATCAGAACAGAAAATGACTGAGTTAAGGGCAGAAAGAATAATACTGAAATTACAACATAATATCAAGTTACAGGGGCTCTCTGTGTGATGATGCAGATACAGTAGTAAGTTCAGTGTTTTATCTCAAGATAAATTAAACCCAACTTTTGAATTACAAGGCCACAGTGTGATCTGGAAATCACAAGATTATGGGATACTTTGCTGTGTGAGGATGCCTGACAGCAAACAAGTGCAGTAGGATGAGCAAGCTGCAGTTTCTTCGGAATTCTAGCAACCCTAAAGTCTCTGGAAAGGCTGCAGCACAGTCCCTCATGAGTAGGAAGACATGTAAGGCAAGTACAGATGCAGGGAGCCATGGGTGGAAACAGACAATATATTTCTCCACAATTGATTTCTGACCCCAATTCTAGAACATACATATACACAGTAACACCAGTCGACAGAAAATCAAATGGCCAGTAATGTTCTTTTCAGCTTCTCCCACCTGCACTATCATTGTAGCTTGCATCATTTCACTGTAGCAATAGCTGTTCCATTAACTGTTAAAGAAACAACCACTGTCTTCAATAACAATTTTGCAGCACTTACGTGGAAAACCTATTTCCTAATAGAGAAAGATGAACATTTTCAGATCATTCACAAGCTCCTTCTCAGACTGCTACTCCCAAAACTGAGTTGCCTTTTGCCAGACAGTGCCAATGGACTATACTGGAGAATGCCACTATGCTGCTCATTCTTCTGCTGTTAAAAGTAGCTCCAAGAGACATTTCTCACTCTCAGTGAAATAAATAAAACATCAAACAAGTGAAAATGCTAGACATTGATGCTTAAAATGGAAAGTATTACCGGTGAGTGTCAGTGCAATACAATGCTACTTAGCAAACTTCCTCAAAGTAGGAAGGTATGCTAGCCAAAACTGGAAAATTTGCTTCCCATACCAGTGATTTTGCAATTCTGTATGTTGAGGTTGCAGGACTAAATTGGTGCTCTGACACACAAGTAGGAAAACAGTAACATTCGGTATAAATTTTAATTGTCAGCACTCCTGCCTGGATTCTGCAAACAATTTCCTATCAGAGAATAATTGGAACAGGCTGCCAACTCATTACATATTAAGTCAGAAAGGTAGACACACAACACACTTTGGGTGCAGCTAGCCAACAATACTAATGGATTTTTTCATTATCAAAAAATTCCCTCTTCCACTTTAAGAAGCTTTTAAACAAACATATAAGTCTGAAATATCTTGAAACAGTAATAATTTCTTCTGCTTTTCTAATACTTTAGCATTTAATGCATTCAGTGAAATCACACTCTAGAGGCTCAATTAAAAGCAATTAAGAGAAAGATTTCATAACACTGTATTTGTTTTTTCTAGAAAATCCTGTTTTATTCAAACTTACTTAAGTCTGGTACATTTGAAGAACGCATGGGATTGGATGGATTATCACATCACATAAACACCTTATCTTCAATGGGTTTTTTTAGCCTTAAAGACAAGTCATTTGGTTTTGCTTTGCTAATTGTCATGATTTCTAAATATTCTGGCCACAATCCACCATACAGACTATATAGTGAGTTTCTCTTCCAGATGCTTCATTGGAATACACACAGAAGTCTCCTTTCAGGTCAAAGTCTCTATACTACACTAATAATACAAAAAACTTTAGGCAAACTATGTAGCATGCTGTCTTCATGGTGAAATGCTCAGTCTGTATTGATTTCGATCAAAGTTCCCAAATTCTTTAGTCTTTTTTGCCCACGCTCCTTACCACTGTCTTTCCACCTTCTTGGGAATGGAAGCAATTCTATTTATTTATGTTCAATGTGAGTAGCTAACCCAAATGGCTATAGGTTTATTTTGTGCTTCACATTGCAAACAGCACTGAAAGTTACTCTGTACTCCTATTAAACTGTTGTGACACCTCCCCATGTTTTGCATCAGTGTGTAAGATTGTCATTATCTTTAACTGACACTCCTCTTGCATTCAAGAAACCATTTTCTGCTATGCAAATCTTCCCACAGCTTTTCACTGCCCCATATCAGTATTTCTCTCTCACATGGTTCCCTCTCAGTACTTCTTTCTAGCAAGAAGAGAAGGTGACTACAACCAGAGACTAAAACACTCAGGACACCCTGCTGAGGCACAAGTAGCCCGTGAAGTAGTCGTTCCCACTAGCTTTCTCTTCTGCCACTGACAGTGGGAAAATAGTCCCTATCCAACTAGCTAAAGTGTCAAACTTCATATTCTTTTGAGAAATGTACTCAGTCATCAGACAAATTCCTACACAATGTGATTGTCTGACGTAAGCCTTCAAAGTTCCATCTGAGTTGCGTGCATACTGCCACTGTAGCAGAAAAAGGAAAAAGTGTATTTACATTCATTTTGCCTAACATTAGCATCTTCTGTCCAATCATTTGAATGCAGAAGTGTTAGTTGAAAACAGCTTAGAGAACAAGGGTTGACACATACAGTGTGAAATCTTAAGGTGCTTGAATGCAATGAGGGAGAAAGTGAGACAGAACCACATTTCATCTCCCTAACTGTGCTATAGTCCACATGAACTTTGTGACAGGTCTCTGTCTCTCAGCCACACTTCACTAGCTTCTGCTGACATTCAGCTGTCAGACAGCAACCCTTTACCATGCCCCTAACATGCTCTACAGCTTCACCCAATTAACTCGCTTTCACTTGACATTGCAGCAAAAAGCTTCATAATAGGTGGTCAAGGTGCATGGTGTCTGCTTGCCCTCTAACTGTTCATGCACAGCAAAATGGTTAGCTACCTTCCTTTTTGTCTGTTTGCTCTGAACTGATGCAACTACAATTTAGGCATTCTGCTACTGAATAGGACAAGGACAGCAGACCTTTGTCAGAGATGCATTAATCTATCTTATCAAGCAGTAACTTTAATGCAGAATCCTGGAGCTAATCATCATAAACATTTGGGAGGAAAAAAAAAAAAAAGAAAATTACATTGGTTCAGTAGAATATTTCTATCACTTTATATTAAAAAAAAAACTAACCAATATGGT
>VWZY01011610.1:0-12797 GCA_013399075.1 Chloroceryle aenea | reverse complement strand
TGTCCCTCCTTTCCAAAAGGCAGCAGTTCTGAAACAAGTGGAAAAAACCCACCAAATTCTTGTAAAATGGGAAAGATATAGTTTAAGAAGCACATTTGTTTCTCTTTAACTGAGCCATTACACAAACTGAAGAAAACAAAAGTTATTTGAAAAATCAAGATTATTATGATATCATCCTTTCAGCTGACAATGAAGCTCTTTACCTCACTGTGTACTCATTCTCAATTTTTAAAATTTGTTCTAGTTTATTCAACAGGCCAAAATGCTACAGGGAGTCCAGTCTCTGGAGAAAATAGGTCCTCACTATGATCAACTGGAAAAACTGTGACTTCACTACATAATCCAGGTTTCACAGACTTCCACAAAAAGCTTTTACATGTAATTTAAAAACAACAGTAAATAAATAAATATATATTGGGTAAATATTAAGCAGTGTGACTTAAATATGTAAAAGCCAATAAAATAAACATTAAGCTGTAACTTGCTGAATGTATGCCCTTAAATAATATCAACATTACAGGAATAAAATAATGAGCTAAGAATAGTGTTATGCTTCATGCCCTACCTCCTGTCTTTTTATCTCTACAAATTATACACTGTACGATATTTTCAAAATTTAAGGTGTTGGTTTTTTTCATTTCTCCTATTAACTTTCATACTTAAAGTACAAAATGCAAGCAATCAGGCAATGGATGTAGGCAAACACCTGTATTTCTAAAAAAACATGTTACTTTACTGAAAAAATGTCACAGAGAAATGTAAAGATTTGTTCTTTTTTTTATCAGTTGAAAAGGATGCAAACATGCACAATTATAGGAGAAGGCAGGGGAACAGAGCATGAGCAAACCAACAGAAAGACAATCTGATTTCATAAATTTGAGAAAGGCACAAGGTAAAGGAGAATGTGATGGATTACAGCTACCCTTCTTTATCATTCTCCTTATAACCCTTTGGTCTGCAAAGGATCCAGTCTACCTCTGCTTGGAGTAGTGAGGTGAGGTCTGATAGCTGAGAAATCTACTGTGGGAACAAGGGCAGAAATGATACTCAGCCTTGTGCTCCCATGACCTTCCTTCCAGTCAGTGTACCAGAAGCAGAGATGAACAGGAGACGCTCCATCAGAGACAGCTGTCTCCTATAAAGGAAAGTTTACCTACTGGCTGGCACCACAGCCTCTGGTGGTGGGGTGTCAGCTGTCTCCCTGCCATGCAGAAGGAAATACAAAACTCTGAACATGAGATTTTGCTTTACAATCACTTAAAAGCACATATTTTGAGGGGAATACTTACCTCCCCACTATTTTTAGTATACTTTTATGCTTAAATAGATTCTCCAAGCCCAATCCAGTTAAGTGTCAGCACAATTTTTTTTATTTTTATTTTTATTTTTATTTTTTTTTTAAGATGGGTGCATGTAGCATTACCCACACATTTTAACTGGGGGCATGCTGCACATCTATACCTTTCAGAGGCTGGCTGAGAAAGGTAGACTCCTGGAAATGCTGTTCTAGGTATTACTCTCTTGGGTTTTTTTTCTCTGCAAACTGGGCAATGAACTACTGGTACAAAGTAAACACAAAACACCACAAAAGACCACAAAAATCCTTCCACCTATCATCCCAACCTGTTGAACTTGAACTCATGGGTATCATCTACACATCTTGCACTTCTTACCAAAGCTAACGCCTAAAAACCAGCACAGTATTTTCTCCTTACAAATAGAGTGTACAAACTTAGCTTGAAACGCAAAACCAAACAGGTCTCAGAACAAACAAACAAACAAAAAAAAAAAAAAACAAAAACAAAACAAACCAAAACAAACAAACAAAAAAACAAACAAAAATTAATTCACAACAGTATATCTTATAGGATCTAAATTTAAAATGCCAAGAAAATATCAGGAAGATGATGACACTCTGGATTGGACGGATTCATTCTCCATTTAAGCATCTGAGCTAGACTCATTCAGGCACCACTTTGCTTTAATCCCCTCCAAAAATTTCTCAGTGAAATCACAGTCTCAGAACAAACAGATGTTCCCTTTATGTTTAACCCACAGTTTAGCAGGGAATAATAGAAGCTTCCTAGCTCTCTTTCTTGAAATAACTTCTTCAAAAGCATGGAGGAAGCACCTTCTGGCCTGAGTAAAAGTCCTCAAGTCTGGAAAGAAGTGAATTTGTCTGCCTTTGTAGGGAATATTTCTTTTCTTCTATAAAGCCAGAAAAATGGTGTCCTCGGCTCTATTCTTTTGTAAAAACTTTTGCCCAGGGTTAAATGTCCTGATCTATAATATCCAGTTCTCAAATAATAGCCTGTCTAGCACTCCCAATACTTTTATTTCTACTGCATTAGAACTATCATAATAGACAAAAGTTTCTTTTCATTTGATGTGATGAAAATGTCACTTAGAGAGGTGTGGGAAGGAGGCAAAAGAAACAGGAGTGTGTAAAAAAAAGCAACAGGAAGCAAATATATGCAGTTGGTGAATAAAACTCTTTGCATAGTACCAATGAAATATATTTCAAAAGGCCACTGGAAAGACATCTAATAACATAAATAGCATCACATGGCTGTCTCCTGACACACGATTGCCCTCTACAGCAACTGGGGTTTTTCTGAATCATTCCGTTTCAGGAAACCCCACATACCATTTTGCAAAGAAAATAAAAGAGTAGCTCATTCCAATATTCCTGCTTCAAAAACTGAACGAAATGAAGTGTAGGCATGTACTTCCTTTTTATCTGTTAATCCACTGCAGGCAGAGAATGATGATTTTTCACAGGCCAAACCCAAACCTATACTCCAGACTTGTCTCCTTATCCAAATCATTAGTTTCTCTAAATCAATTTCCAATTAGTTGATCCAAAAGGTACAATTGTTGCACTGGCCTGAGCATTTAGGATAAGAGATGAATATAGCTGCAGGTTCCAAGTGTCTTGTTTTCAATCCTGGGAACTGAGGACCCTTGTTTGTGAGCTGGTAGTTCCAGTACCTCACGAGAAACACATTTCTAATGCCATAGAAATGCAAACCATGAAGGAAAAAAAGAAAAGATTAGCTTCCTGAAAACATGACCCTCCTTTTTTGCGACTCAGCCAATGACTTGAAAGACGTGTTTTGTGCTTAACATTGGAACAAGCCTGCGGTCATTTAGGAACTTCATGGTTTCCATTAAACCGCACAGCGTGGACATTAGGAATTTCATAGCAACTATGAAGTGAGAATGTAGATCTTGCTTTTCCAAAGTACTGGCCTCTGCGGAGAGCTAACACCCACACACATTCACTCACATTCTTTAGCCAATTCATATCATTAAGGAGACTTCAAGAACAGACAAAACAAGGCTAAAAAAAAAAACAAACCAGAAAACCCAGCCCTGCTTAAGCCTCTTCCTTAAACACTGGAAAGCAAAATACTACAAGTGGAAATGCAACGTTTCAGTGCAGCAAGCTCACTGTGTCCATCCATAGCTTTACAGTGTTAACTCTGCAACTACACTGAAACCACCTAATTACTCATTTACCTCTCTGCAGGTGTAAATACATGGACCTAATAAGCCTTCCCACTGTGAAAGCAGTTACTTAAATTATATTAAAATATTAAAAACTATTTAATGAGCTTTTTTCCCCTAAAGTAAATTGAATGTGTGCCTTAACCTGCTTCAGGCAAAGGAAGTTTCAAACATATTGGTTTTGAAACTAGCCATTATTTCCCATGTTGCAAAACCAGCAATTTTATTTCCCAACAGCAAATGAAACTGTCAGGAAAATTTAGATGCAATAAAATTGGGTGGTTAAACCAACATGCTGGATTTGGAATAAAACTGAATTAAAGGAATTAAAATTAAGCATTATGTCAGTCAAACTTTAGAAAAACTATTTGAAACAGTAGGGGGGAATGTTGGGTTAGGGATTTTTGTGCAAAAGTTAGGTTTTGGACTTGGTGAAGTCCACCCGTTACTACCCATTTTATGTCCATCAACGGTGTCACATTTGAAATTTGCGCAGTGAAAAATATTTTGCATAAAATGTGTTGCTTCTGGCAACATTTCTGCCTAAATAAAAAGTTGTCAGGCAGTGTGTGACTTTAGTGGTGCAGAGTTTTAAAATGGTGGCTTCAGTCCAAGTCTAGCTAATAACGGCTGACATGCATTGGAATCTTGAGGCCTAAATCAACATTGTTTTCACAGCTGTAATTAAGCCACCTAATCAGAAGCACATTTTGACGGGACAGTTTCTGGAAGCCAGACATTACAATTTCTTATGCCTGGAGCACAGTGGCTCATGAGAGGTCCTCATTTAATTTCAGTTTGGGTTGTTTTTTTTTAAAAAAACCAGACTGTAAAATGAATAAACTATAAAAAAGCAGTGTATGGTTGTTGAAATGAAGCAGGCCTATGTGTTCATGCCTTGACCAACGCTGCATCCCACCCTCCTTCAGCTCTCTGCCGAGTCCCCAGCTCTCAAGTGGCAGCTGCACACAGTGAGATTAAGGGATTCTGCCAAAATCAACAGATGAGCTGGTCTGAACTGGCTCTCTGTGTGTTCTGATTGTAAATTGTGCTAGTGATGATTAGAGAACTCTAACACAGGATGTCAACTCTTAAAACTGTCCAGAGAAAATAATTTTATCTTTTTTTTTTTATTTTAAAGTTCAGGACATTTTTTTTAAACTTCTTTTGTGGCTTGGTACATAGTGGCGTGTCTATAACTTTCAGATGATTCAAACATGAATTCACACATATTAAGTAACTGTATGATTAAAAAAAATAGACCATTACTTGCTCACAGCAAGATGCTTCATTTGGGGATGTTTACATAGCAGTGCTGCTGCTGCTACTGAATGCAATTCTCTTAATAGTACACTCCAGTAGTCTTGTGCTTTTACCATCTGCAGTGGAAAATACCCCAAAACTTCAGACCATCAACTGGTTTTGTTGTATGAGTATCACTTCAGGACATTGTCATACCTGAAATGGCTTAGCTGTCTTAGTCTCTTTCTGGAGCACAGCCATATTAGTAACTTTAACATAAACTTTAAACCCCAGAGGCCATTGTAAAAATATCAATATGAAGAGACCAGTCACTTGGGTCTGATTACATTTAGTTCTGCATTTTAATTACATATGGATTCTATTAACTGAACCTTTTGCCTTACAGGTAATATTTTAATGAAATTATTATAATTTTCAAGTATGTTACAATAGACAAAAGTTCACATTCCTAGAGTATTGAGTATCAATTTTTTTTTACATAGAAAAGGAAGTATTCTTTACAAAATAGCAAATGTGTTGTTGGATTACTGTAACTGTTTTTGAACACCTTGCCCTAAGTTACATAATGTGATTATAATAGTGGTTTCATGGTTTTTTGTTTTTTTTTTTTTTTATTGGTACTACATTAATAAGCAAATAGTTTAAACTACATGATTTATACTGTTTGGTTACAACTGTTACTTGTATAAGCAATAGCACATCTGCATTGGAATACCTGCATTCCTTGGCTATTCAGTAAGGTTGGCAAGTAATGCTCAATTGCTTAAAATCAGGAAAGAAATGCAAATATTTCAGTTAAAAATAGTTTCTGGAAGATATTACTGCTTTGTGGATTCAGCCAGATAGAGACTTCAATCTTACTAATTATTATGAATACTGTTTTCTGGTTTTGCCTATGATGATATTTTTATGTCTATTGAAATTGTCCTTGTAGGCCTATCAGAATTTACTTTACTTACTGTCTCTAAGATCTTTCATATATTTCACAGTAAATAAAGATCATGGCAGTAATTAATGGCATTGAGCAAAAGTTACAAACTATTCAAGGCCCAATCCTACTGAATTCCGTCCTTGACTATTTCCAAGAAAACACTGCAAGACAGAGGGTAACAATAAAAATAACAAGTCTGAACATTTTTTTGCCAGGCATATTAAGAACAACTATCGCCAAATCTTTCACAAAATCAGTTCAATTCCAAACATTTAAAAAACCCTTTTCAGTTCAAGTGTGCAACAGGCTAGCATGAAGTAGGGGAGAAGCCAAGCAGAGTTTTCATCCAGGACCTGTCTTCTTGTAACATCTGGGAAGAAATTCCCCAGCTACATCAGTCATTCCATGTCCTAACACAAGAGATATGGCTCCAGCACATGAAAGACACTCTCTGACATTTAACATGACACGATGGAGTGAGTACCTTCTCCTCTGCAGCAAGTGAGAAGGCAAACAGGTTTTTTTTTCTTTCTCTCCAATTCTGTCCTCATAATTCTAAATGCAGGACATTGCATCTGTTAGATGCAGGTCTCAGCTTTGAAACACAGACTGAACTGGTACAAGGAAACAAAGGGTACGGGGGAAAGACATGTAAAACCACTGCCCTGATCAGCCTGGCTAAGTAGGAAGAAACTGTCACTGGTAAAGTTAAATAGGAAGTTTGAGTTTTAAATGTTTCTTTTCTTTCCCCACTTTGAATGGGGTTCAAATACATGATAAGAATTGAGAGCTGACTGGTCTAAGAAAGAAGAAAAGTGTACATTTCGCTTAATGCAGTTCTACAATACAAAATTATGAGAGCCTGAGTCAGTTTACTAGCATCTCAAAAATAAATACAGATTTTTCATGCATAAAGTTGCTTTTCTTGCTTCTCTCACTTTACCAAAACATACAATTTCTGTATTTTCAGTACTTTAAATGTTATCACTAGGCATTTTCAGACAAAGGATAGACACAGCCACAACTAGGGAAGAAAAAATAAGAATGATGCAAAGCCACATAAAGCAATGAGTGATTTCATTTTTAACTCCAGTTAGGAGAAGCATCCAAAGACAACAATTATTTTTGTGGTTACTTAGAGAACTCTGCTCTTCTTAGAGACTTTCACTTCACCCCTCTCACCCATTTGAAGCTCACCTCCCCCTTTTCAGTTAAAGTTATCCTTTTGGGTCCCCAAATTTCCATTTCTCCAGTGCACAGGAAACTTTTTCTCTCTCTTCATCATCTTTATAAATTACTGTACTTTCCCCTTCATTTTCTACTCTCCTTTGATTCTGAAGTGAGTGCAGAAAAAGGAAGGAATATCACCAGATGAACTGCACATTCAGGATCAGAGAAACACCTGATGACTTGTAATGTAATTGTGGCTTTTTTTGTTTGCCAAAACAGATACCAGATTATTTTAAATTCTTAAAATTCTGACAGGAGTACTAACTTCGGGCATAAGATCTCAGGGCTGAAAGCTATGAAAACACTTTCTGGAAAAACTATAATTAACTGAATTCTGTCAGTTCCTCACATGTGTCAGGTCACCCTGGAAAATAGTGTCACTGCATCCATTCCCCACCGCACTGTTTCTGCTTCCAACAGTAAAGTCTTTGGCTGTACAGACACCAGGGATTCATGTGCTTGCCATGTGACTAGTATGATGCCACATGTTGCCCCACAGCACCCAGAAAGTAATTGCTTTCGACTATACTACTGCACAGTACGGCACTTAAAAGGTCTCAGTTCAAAGCCTACTTATTACTGCAACTCTGAATGAAAGTGCAAGTACAGTAATAAACTAGTGCATCTGAAGAAGTAAAGTGGATCAAAGCAGCAGAATCCAGAACTGTTAAAGTAACTGGCAAGTGTTCATTTAATAGGAAACCTGGAAGCACAGTCTAGTTCATGATGTTTCTATTACTAGATGTTGCTGAACAAGAAATAGGCAAGGGAAAAAAAAGAAAAATGAAAACATTTTAGCTGATATCTTCTCTGCTTACATACAGATGATATGTACAGTTAGTCACTACCAGTGACGTACTTCCACTAAACCCACCTTCTAAGCACATTATACTTTCCTAAGGAAAATTACAAGAAGGCATATAGGCACAGACGTGTGAAGGGAAACAATACAGATTCTAACATTTCTAGAGAAAATGGCAGTGCCATTCCAGTACTGAGTTCAGTGCTCAGTGAAATAATTCTCTATCTCATTTTATGGTAGAGGTTGACTGATGGCTTTTCTGTTCCTCCTCTGACAGCCTACATCCTTATAGTCAAGACTATATATGGCCATATCAATGACATCAACTTCCTGAACTCTTTCTATTATTAGCTCTACCAATTATAGGCATCAACCTTAAAGTGGGGATGTAGCAAGTTATGGAGGACAGAACTGTGACTGTGGTAACTGCGCTTCAGAGAAAGTAGATTTTAAAAAAACAAGGAAATGCACAGAAGTGAAACTGTCATGGTTGGCAAGATAGAATATTATAAAATGTTAATGGTTTGATAACAGAAATAAAAGAAAAATACATTTTGGAAACATAAAGGAGAACTCAGATGCATTTGGTAAAGAAAAAAAAAAAGATAAATTAAAAAAAAAAATAGAAAAGACATACAGGAATATGGAACAGTATTTTTTAGAAAAGAATGTTTAAGTAAAAAAACAGTAATCTGTGCTTCAGCCATACTGAATTTTAGAGAGTTGCAAGAATGAAAAATGCATAGGGCATTTCTTTGCACAGAGGAAGAATCATCAGAGATGAGTATAACAGACAAATAGCTGGACACTAATGAAGAGTACAGAGACATTTTGCTATTGACTCCCCTTCACCCCACATAATAATTCTCTTCTCTGTAAGCCATGTTTCCACTGCTCATCTCACCTCTGTCCATCATAATCATAACCCTTCCTGTTCCTCTCTGTTGGCATTAGCATGAGCACACATATCAATCTCACAATCTAAACACTATTGACTAGGATGAAAGTGGTTTGGTTAGATGCAGACTAGGGATGGAGATGTCAATTCAGAGTCTTAGATAAAAGATGAGGAGTCAGAATCACTGATGTTGCCTTATGGCATCAGTTTTGTTTTTACAATTATCAGGAAGACACAAAGCAACAAAAGAGAAAAAAAGAAGTGATGTGAATAGAAAGGTGATGTACTCAGCAAATTTCAGTACAGAAAGGTGAATTAGGAAAGCAATACTTTCTGAACATGGAAAAGATCAATACTGGTGAATGGTCCAAACTTGGATGCAGGGGACAGCTGGGAGGGCAGGAACCTTACACAACTATCATACACGACATGAAGAGGCAGAAACAACATAAGAGGATAAAAACCAATCTTGTATGTCCACACACAGTATACATCTGAAAGACTTTTCAAAACTGTGTTTCAGCACTGAGCAATAGGTTACTGCTCTAGGAACACAAGCTTACATCATATGAAGACCTGTATTTAACAGTCTGGGTGCTGTGTTTATCTCCTGCATGAAAAGTTTTGCCTGCAAAGTTATTAGAACTGGATATGTGATTGAACAAAGTGGATTGAAATCACTAGTGTACAATTTTGAAACAAAACAGATGCTCAAGAAAGTCATCACTCTCTGTCATTTAAAGTAATCAAGAAAAAAAAATCTACTTTTTTAATATGTTCCTGAAAATCAGAGCTGAACAGTATGGCTTAAATTTTAAAATATCACCCCAGAAAGCTATTGATGCCGAAGTTGTTAGAAGTCATGCACAATGCAACTATTCGCAAATGTTAGGGTCAATCTTCACAGAAAACCTAAATACTATAAAACACAGCATAAACACACTGGTTTGGTAGAAACATGAGCATATATAATTATGAATTTTTTCCTTTACATTAAAAGTTTCAAATACTTTCTATTAATGTTTATGATTCGGCTCAATTTAAACTGCATCTAAAGGAACAACTGTTTTTATCGCCAAAGGGTGGTACAGAAGGGCCAGCAGGTCCTAGTACAATGAAAGAAGTATCATCTTTACATTGATACTATACATAGACATAAATTACTTAAAATGTACTGCATTTAATCACAGGCATTGGGGAGCTCGAGGGGGCAGGGCAAGGTATTTGTTTCCACTGTAACTTATCAAGCCACTTCATAGCCCTTCATAGACATGACTAGCATAATCTTTGCTAAAAGCCCTCTCAATCCAAATGAAAACAAATCTCACAAATCTCATTGCAGCAAGTTTGGCAGACTTCCCAATCTTTACTACGTAGTTTTTGAACAACAAAAAGAACAGGCAAAGAGGCAACCCAATTACACTGGGCACAGGCTCAGGAGGACACATGTGAACCTAGTGGAAAACAAAGAAAGCGTGGCTGAAGGAGAAAAGAAACCATTTCAGTCATTTAGTTTCTTAGAAAGGTTGTGCAGTTACAAATAAAGCAAAGATTTCATTCAACAATTATTATCTCAAGATCTTAATACTGAAATTCATCACTGAATAATGTATTTTCTATTTGTGTTAATTTCCCATTATGCTGATCCAATTTAGAAGCAGGACAAGAAATTAATATAATTATTTTGGAAACACCCAAAGCCACAGCCTTTGAATATACATTTGCTGATGTTTTTCTGCCATTTGCATTTGTGATGGCTTCTGTTTCAAACAGAAAGACAAACAATACTCATTTTCTTTATGGAATAAAAGAGAGAGAAGGAAGGAGAGGAGAAAAAAAAATAATAAAAAAAAAATCCCATGATCAAACTCCAAAGCTTTCTCCTTTATCCTATGTGGAAAAGTAAAGATGGAGAAATACATCAAACCTATGCAAGTTGTACAGCTTACACAGTCTCTTTCTAGACATATTTTGCTACATATTTATGACAGCTTTGTGTCTGGCCTCCTGCCTGTGTGACACAAATAAATCTGTATTTTGTAATCCCCCTAAAGAGAGATCTCAAATCTTAAGAATCACCATATTAGCCTTAAAAAAGACCAAGTATCTTTGTGAGCAATAACATTTCAGACAAATAATTATTTCTGAAACTGGATTTTAACCTTGTAACTTTAGTGAGAGTATTATCCATAACCATAATTGTGTAAAACAAAACAAAAAAAAAATCACATCTAATAAACATTTTGTTTACATGCACAGTTCATAACATTCTGGTTTAAAATGGTGCTTCATCTTTAGATGGCTAAATTCTTCAGATCCAAAATTCAACTGTTTACTGTACTGCCAAAACCAAAGAAATCATGATATCTACTTTGCAGTGATGGCAGCAATGAGCAGGTCATTCTAGAAGACACAGTAGTAAAATTAATCCTTGTGTTAACTTTAACCTCCTTTCTCTTCTGAAAAAGTCTCAGAAATTTTCTGTTGACACTAGTTGTATTGCTTTTATGTTTCTAATGAAATACTGCTGAATTTCCCTACAGAAATTATGAAGCATGAAGGGAGATGCCATCTAGAAAACCATCCCCAAATAACAAAAATTACTTGAAAAGCAGAATTACCAATTGTAAGTGCTCACTTTCAGGAGGACAAGCTGTTTGGGACTTGGACTTCAGAGCTGCACTGTGAAGCTGGTGAGATGCTGTTGCTCTCAATAATGTATCAATTCTGGAACTTGCAAGTTGGTAGACATCCATAAAACTTTTAATCATGGCCTTTAAAAAGTAAAACAAATCATCAGTGCCAGGCAGGCTATACTTAAATGCCACACAGCATACATACAAATTCATTTCAAAAGATCCAACTTTTATTAATCAGAGAAAGCAAACAAAGGTTGGAAGCCTTGCAAAATTCAAGTCTCAGGACTTAAACATCGAAAAGCTCTAACATGGGATTTGTATTCCTTCTAAAATCCTAAATATTAATAGCATGAGAAGGTGTTTTGATAAACTATTTTCAAACACACATCATATCATGTTTTTTACTGTATTTAGACACAAAACTCAGTGCAAGTTCAATTTCTGTTACAAAGAATAACTACACAATTGCTGGTAAACGTCCATACTTCCAACATGAACTGCATTACTAATCCTCCCATTCTACATTAAATAAATAAATAAAAAATATTAAAAAAATTAACCACAGTGAAAAAAATAAAGCTACGGACCTCTGGAAGTAAATAATATGATTACAATATAGCTGGGAAAATATAATTGTTTTCATGTATATAGTGGAAGAATGTCCCAACCATGTAATGTTGATCAGACTAATAATAAAGTTAGAAGCACAAGAGAGTACAAATGCTTTGGCAGTAGTGGTAATTTTATATCCACCCTAAATAGTGTAACACTGTTGAGATTATTGGAATTCTTTACAACTGGTTAATCACATTTTATAAGCTATATTTTTCCCTTCTGATATGATCTATAGTGAGATTCTACTGCAAGAACATATTACAGATAATATAACACTAGCCTTTTAAATGTATGTCTGTGGTATGGGCATTCACAAAGATTTTCTGTCTTCCTTTCTTTGTTCTCAAACACACTACTGTTTTTCAGAATAAAAGTTAGCATAGTTGAAATGAATCGTTTTTTCCACTGTCAAATGTAGAAAACAGCAGTGCCAAATTAACACCATTGTATCTTTTCTCATCAGAAAGAATATCCAAAATGTTTTACATACTATGATGCTAGTCCTAAAAGTGTATGCACATAGCTCTGTAAGTCTGCAGCTGTTAGCTGTGCTTTAAAATTTTTTCATCCACATTCAGTGTGAATAAAATGCTGCAGCCCTTCACAAACAATACCAAGCAAGAATGTGGATATATCTCACACCCCATATAAAACTGCCTAAGAGTCTTCATATGGCAACTGCCCACATGGTAAAAATTAGATATATGTTGAAATAGGTCTATGGACTGGGTCTGTGACCCATAAACAAGGACTTTGTCAATGTGTCATAACATACTGTGTCTCAAATCTAAAAAAAAAAAAAAGAAGAAATCTTACACATTCCTTTGATTACTTCCCACATGATGTTTAAAGGTATCACTGAACTAGAATGCATAGGATGACAGAATAGAATCACAGAGTCATTCAGGT
>VWZY01011604.1:101749-143360 GCA_013399075.1 Chloroceryle aenea | reverse complement strand
ATTCCGGCGTACCGCGACAAACCAAATTACGTAGACATTGACAGTCACAGAGACATACAATTTTCAAGAAAACTTTTATGTTCTAAGAGACGCCCGTAAAAGAAACACAGAAATTTTACTTCCATGGGCAGGTCATATCAGCAACAACAATTCCTTCAGAAAGGTTTTCCTAGATATTTAACTAGATCTTGAATACAAGTAATTGTTTAATCCCTGCAGATAGAGATTAATCTCAAAAAGAAAAAAAAATTACCCCTTAAATTACCTTTTCTCTCATACAATGTCTTGACTGTCAAAAAGAATCTAATTATGGCATTGCAGAGCATGTTGTCTGATTATGTCCAAATTACAGCTCAAATGCGTGACTTCAAATATTTTTCTTAATGTCACCTCTGTAAATTCCCCATATTGTGAGAAAATCTGATTAGTTTCCTTCTTTTATCTTCATCCCTGTTAAATGTTCTGACAGCTAAATCCCTACCTTCTATTAAACTTGTTATTAAAACCACAGCCTCTGTGAGACCTCTGAAATCCTGCTGGTGAGCTTTCACAGAGGTAACTGTGTAACTTCATTGTAATTGAACTGCTGTAATAGAAGGAAGAATTTAGGCTTCTGGATGCATTCGATTGTCAAAAAAGTTCTCAATTATTAGTTAAAACTTTGCTTCTTGCTTACTTCTGCAATATCTATAGACATGGCTACAATTCTTTGTTCAACAGGCTATTCAGAGTGTGCTCAGGTGGCCAAGAAGGCCAGCAGCATCCTAGCTTGTATCAGAAATATCAGCAGCAGCAGGACTAGGGAAGTTATCATCCCCCTGCACTCAACAGTAGTGAGGCCACACTCACACTCAAAAGTGTTCACTTTTGAACCCCTCACTACAAGAAAGACATTGAGGTGCTGGAGTTTAGTTCACTTACTAAACTATTTTCATCTTGATCCACTAGTTTATGACCTCTAGATTTTCTCTCCCATGCCACTGAGTGGGAGTGAGCAAGTGACTGGCCAGGGCTTAGCTGCTGGTGAGGGTCAATCCACCGCCATATGACATACTAAGAAGTAGAGGATGTCTTTAAAGTAGAATGCCTTGCTCACTAAGTCACAGTTCGCCAACCACAGAGCAGACCAGGAACTGATAAACACAACTAGATTTCTTCATTATGGTTCTAAATGTCCCGAAGTATCTTACTCACCTAACAAATCCTGACATAAAGCTACAATTACACATCTGTATGAATGTTTAGTAAACATAACATGCTGTGACCTCTTTTGGCCATTATATTGGGTGTCATATGATACATGATTAAAAGTTGTTTACAATATTGAAGCACAGATTGAAGAGACTAGGAAGTATTATCATACAGCATATAGTCATATAGCAGCATAACTATAATATTTTAGCTGTAAAAATGAAACACTGTTAATGCTTTCTCTAATGAGATTTTTCAAAGGTAAGTTTGGTAAATAGAACACAGAAGTTGCACAGAATGATAGAAATATTTTATTGTCAGGAGCACTCATGGAAGTATGATGTATATGTACCTATCTGGGAGTGGAAGTAACACTTACCTAACAGACAAATTACTATGTGGTACAAAACCACAGCTCTGCAAGACAATTGAGAGTCACAGTGAGAACCAAGTGAACATGAGCTGCCAATACTACTGTGGTGAGAAAGCCTGTGGTATCATTTCCCCAACTTATAAATTTAATACTTGAATTATCATTTCACACAGGGAAATCATATTGCCTTTCTTTCTTTGTTCCTTTCATTAAGTCTACTTCCTTAGCTAACTTCTTACACTCTTCTGTTACTCTTTTTGCATCTATTTACTTCGTATTGGATAGTGAGACTATTTTTTGTTAATTGCTTTCTTTATAGATAGTTTTACTAAAGAAGTGGACTAAGCTTCTCTCTCTCTCTCTCTTTAGAAGTATTTTGGTTTTAAGTGATTTCAAAGGAAATCAGGAGAATCCTAAAAAATAATCTACTGGGAAAATTAATACTTAAAAAACTTAAGTATTGAAAAATAATTTTCCTTCAGAGATATGTATGAAGAATCATCTTCAGAGATACAAGTAAAGAAAAGGTGAAGATGCATGAAGCTTTTCATTGAAAGAAATGCTTGCAGATTGGTCCTGGAAGACCCCAGTATCATCGCTGATCACAAAATGAAAAAGATTAGTGACTACAGGTGACAAACAGTACTAAGCCATTCAAAAATGTTTTACTATTAACTATAGAAATGTCTTCTAATTAGCTCAGAATGATCTAAAAAGTCAATTATTGACTGATTCATTTACTGTAAAGCAAGTATTTTAACAAAGAGGGCACAATAATCAGTCTGGTAGGGAAAAATAAAATCAGTGCTTTGACAAGTCCAGTGTCAACAAATTCGTAACCAAAACACAAAAAGCAAATCAAAACAAAACAAAACAACGTTAAAAACCCCATATTAGTATATTAGTAACAGTTAGTAATAAACTTAAAGGATCCCCAAAGAAAGAAGATATTCAAAACATAAATACTTCTATGGATACATCAATAAGAAAATTGCCAATTGACAAGGAAGATGTTCAAATAACTGGGAAATAAAATAACTGGGAATTTGGATTAAAATAGTTTCATCACTCACATAACTGTCAAATAATTTTAAATACTACTGGTAAGCTCTTTAGTGCCAAGGCTATACATTTTCCTTACTATGACAAGTCAAGGTAGCTTGTACAAGCCCCTTCCACATGTAAATAATTTCTCACAGTTTTGTGTTTTGAGTCACCTTGCCCTTCTTTTACAGTAGCTTGAAAAAGTTTTTTGAGTTATAAAGTGACTACACACAAGTTAAAATTTAGGTTAATATTACAAGCAGAATATTTTTTCATGATTAATTTTCTTCTTCAAATAAGAATACTTTATTCCAAATTAGCAGTTGCCAAGTAGATTGAGCTCATGCAAAATAAGGCATTATTAGAATTAAGCAGGGAATGGTGGAATTTGATCAGAAATAGACAGAAGGTTATGAAAATAGTCTCCAAACCATACTTCATGAGTAAATTTTGCTCACAAAACCGTATTACATTGCTTAATGCAATAGGAAATATTTTTTTTTAAAGTTACATTAAATCAGCAGGAAAAAAATCAACTGGAGTTGCCCAACACACATTATTTTATTAGCATGATTGCTACTAGATAAGAGAAGGTTGTGGAGTACTACACTTCAGTTAGGCTTCCATTTTTTTTCCTTTCCTCTCTAATTTTCAAAACCTTATTAATCACTTAAGCATTGCTTAATCCCCTAGGAAAAAGCAAACCCTGCCCTTCTAACAGTAACAGCAGCACAGGCTGTAGTGAGAAAAACTAAGAAAAATAATCTTGTCCTCGAGGTCAGAGATCTGACTTCAGCAACCCTGGATAATGGTTCACATGAACTCAATTGTCCACTAGCTCACATTCACATCCTCTTTTCAAACCTGTGAAGGGGTTCCTTCCCATTTTTTGTACCAATCCAAAACCACTTGTTCTGTGTTTTCAAGGTTATGGAGTGACAGTTTGTTGAGTAAAGATCTACTTTATTTCATAGCACATGCTTTTTCATAAATCAAATGGTCTTTTTGAACTATAGCCTAAAGAACAGAGGAAGTATCAGATGTGTCCATTATTAAAGTAGAAGTTTTAGACAGCCCATCACTGAAAAGCTAAATTGGAACTCAGTCAACAAAAGCTGATTCTACTCAACAAAAGCTGATTCTACTGACCTCAAAGATATTAATGTTTTATGCTGCATTTTTGTAGCTCTAAGCACTTCATTTATTACCTGTTCAAAATAGAAGGAAAAAAATCTGACAAGCAAATAAAGAAAACACCTTTGTAAGAAAAACTATTGTATTCCCATGCTTCAGGAAGGTTGCACAAATAACTGGGAAGAAAATGAAAAACTAAAATCACATATTATATTACCAAGGAATGGAAAACTCATCTTTGCAGCTAAAATGATGGGACTGCATACAAATGCTACATACAAAACTACTGTGTTGTATCTTTACTTGCTAAGGTAGGTACCTCTAGAGGTTACCAAAACTGTTGAGAGCTTGCAAACATTATGTTATGAATCTACCAGAAATAAAAACTCTGGGAGGTAAAGGATAAAGTTCTGCAAATTCCAAAAGAATACCTCCTGATTTTTTTCTCCTGCTTCACCCTAGCCTGCTAGCTTAAAATCTCTTGAGGCATACTCAGTATTACCCAAATCCCAGTCGGTAATATTTCAGTTGCTATTTAATTTAATGGAAACATTCTTTGCGACTGAGTATGCCAGTAGTAAAGTCATGACTTCTGTTAATGTCACAGTCTCAAGAAAACCTATCATTTCATCCTTGTAACCACAAAAATGTTCATCAGAGCAGTAAATATATGACAATGACATTTTTTTCCACCTGTAAAGACCACAAACACACTTACTTTTGGGGAGAAAACCAAGCCAAACCAAATAAAAAGTTTTATCAAAGTAACATGCAAGATTTATGCAGTATGTGAACAAAATACTCCATCAAAAAAACAAACAACCCAAAACTTGTGTCTCCTCCAGAAAAAGGGAAAATGATGATGTACCCATCATAAGACCGATGTTTGTGTAAGACTTAGACAAGAGTTTTATTGTTTTTTACTAAATCAGTAAGTATACTAGGAGTTATTAGCTGACCCCAAAGCACTATTTTGCCTTACATTTTAATAGGAATCAAGTAATAATTAACACAAACATGGGCCTTTTGTTTCAGAGAATGCATAGAAAAGTGACATGAAGAAGCATAACAAATGTCATATTCTGTTAATTACATGTGCATTTGTAAACTCAATTTTCTTCTTACCTCTGTGCAAGGGACAGCATCCCAGAATAACTTGGAATAGATACAACTCAGAAATACATTCTGGTTTAATTATAAACTTTAGTATCTTTACTATTTGATAAACCAAAAGAATGTATGTTTTCATAATTTAATAGCTTAATTCAATTTTTCAGTATGTTCAAATACCTAAATGTAAATTTGGTATATTTTAATGATTTGTCAGAATGACACTAACTCTGAAAAATCAGGAAACATCCATTTCAAACAATAGTTCTGCGTATCTATCCGGGAGTGAGAGAAGTAACTTCATATAAGCTATTTGTCTCCACTGCTAATTGTGGCTTTTTTCTTTGTTCCTTCATTACGCAGCATTTCAGAGGAGCAACATTGTCACTAGGTCCTACTGCTCACAGCAGCCTTTCCTGGAATGTTGCCCTAAGGCATTTTCCTTCATTCCACTGTGAGATATGGAGGACCTTGTTTGACTGTGTGTCCAGGCACCTCCCACTGTGTGTGACCAGTTTCTTACAGTCTTTTCCTTAAATGGATTGTGCTTCTCCAAATCATACATTCTCACCTGTACAGCCTCCCAAAAGTTTGCTCAAAGCCTCTTTACTATAGTGTATATGAATTGTTATCCCATTAACAGCTTAGATTAATTCACTGATAGTTTAGACATATTTTCTTCCTAGGTTAACAGAACATGAGCAATTCTTTTACCTACATCTCCATAGGTTATTTTTGCAGTTCCTCTCACAGTTCACTGGAGCCTCTTCTGCTTATTTTATGTCCCAGCAAGCCTTACTCTGTTTTTCTATCATGCTACAAGCAAATTTTCTCCCACATACTTACTCTATCAACTTTTTTTTTTTTTTTTAAAACAAATTGTACTTATTTGGGAAATTATATAATAATTGAATCCCAAGTACTGATTCAAATGCAAACTCATGGTATTCTAGTAAGTGCTGCCAATTCTTAAAATATAATAAAGGTCCTGAGACATCAAAAAACTCACACACTCCAAAACTTAAGTTAAGGCTAGGTATGACCAACCAAAATAGATGTGATGAAATAGCTATGTTTTAAATCAACTTTTGAATGCAGGGGGTTTTGTGCTTGTATATTGTGTTTATTATTGCTGGAGTAACTAAAGCTTTTAAGAATTTACAGAATAACTGACATTATATCCTGTATGCTTTCCAAATGCCAGTATCCCTGTTAATTTCAATGGAGCTCATCACAAAGCTAGAGTAAAAAAATTCCTCACTGTATTTTCTCATCATGGTATTTGACTGGGTCCTGGTTTCAGCAGGACAGAATCACAGACCAGCCATGGCCTGAAGGCCATTAGCCGTTTGGAGTCAGCCAGGGCAGCTGAGCTGAGCTGGCTCACAGGAATAGCCCATCCCACCCATAAACTTCATGCTCAGTATAAAGGGGGAGAGGTTTGGTGAGGATGAGGGGTCTCCTGTTCTTACTCAAGCTCCTCTTGACCCTAAGAACTCGCTTCCTATTTACTGTGACCACCATACCTTTGCTGGGCTGTGTGTCACTTCATTTACTTTATACTGGCATAGGTATTAGTTTCACTGTTCTGTTCAATTCATTTTTGTTTTACCCAGGGGTCACTGGGTGAAAGTGAGCAACTGCAAGTGAGCAAATGCTGTAATGTGGATAACATTTAACCCCCTGGATATGGGCTAAATGTCAAAAGTTTTTGCTTTTTGCTAAAGCAAAAACCCCTCATTGTGTTTTCTCATCATAATATATGACAGCATTTGCTTTGTCTAGGATTTCTGAATGAAATAAAACTTTCAGAATTATAACTCGGATTGCATGGGACTGCATACCAAATGTGAACCACAGAAGTAACTGTAACAGACAGAAATTACATCTGGGAATACAAACAATTGGAAAAAAATGAAAAACATGTAATCCATAAAATTGAAAATATGCTGAGTTTAAGAAATGTCACATTGTTTGAAACCCCTGAGGGCAGAGACACAGAAGGCATTTTATAAAAAGAGATTATTAAGGTGCTGAGGATAGACAATTTCTATTTCCTTCTGGAACAGATTACAAGAAATAAAATAACTAAAAATTAAACAAGATTTTTCACTCAGAAAAATAGTATTTTCTGAGCTCATTTCAGAGAAGCCAGTAATTATATGCCTCATACACAGGAATTAAGAGATAATGCCAGCTAATATAAAAATAAGTGATACACAATATGTACAGTGACATCAGAACTAGAAAGCTGACAGAAGAGGTGTTAAAAGCTCCAGTATATTATGGCTCAGTTGAAAAGTGAAACTAAAATGCCTCTGCTATTCTGTTATGTGCATTAGCTGGTTGGAAAGATAAGACAGCTTTTGGAAGTGTAGCCAATGGCAAAGCACTGATGGCTGAACTTGGAAGAGTAAAAATGCTCCCCTTCCCCACACCCACCTGGCCACACCATCTCCAAGTGTACCAGACACCTCTAATTCTCCAGAGCCCTGTACACAGTGGGAAGTATCTCCTGGCAGTTTGTACTAACAGCAAAGCGAACCCATGTAAGACATTAAACTGACATAGCAAACTTTAATCTAAATGGTCAGTGCACAATAAAACCCAAACTATTAAAATATTTTCTCTAAATGTTTAAACTGCTTTAGTGATATTAACATTCACAATGTTTTTCTGATTTAGCTAACCTGAAATCATTATAACAGATGCTAAAGTCTATACTAATCCTTACTTAAATCATTCAAGTTTTGTTTCAAGTTATAAAATCAAAAGTATTTCTCCTTTTATTTCACAAAAACTGTAGTTAGAACACATTCCTCCAGTGTAGTAATTTATGATATTAACTTTATGATGCTTAACAGTCAGAATTAGATTTAAAGTACGATAGATTCCTAACACTGACAAAAGAAAGAGAAGGGCATAATAATGTGTACTTATGTCATTCTCATGTCCATTATTCCTACTTACAACACAGGCTGCTTCTTCCTACTTACAACACAGGCTGCTTCAATCCTGAGAACAACTACAATCTTTCTGACAAGTCCCTATTGCAAGAATATCCACCCAGGTGTAATAGCCATTCGCTTCCAGAGGGTCAGAATGTCAAAATCAAGATAATAAAACCAAAATGGTGTGTGACTTACCCCATTTAAAGGAAATGTTTTCCATCCTAGTTCTCCAAGGGCAGCTGTAGTATCAAGTAACACAACTGAAAATGGAAAAAGAAATGGCATTTTTGCAGTATTGCTTGGATTACACATATATAACATAGTGTTAAACTGGTGTGAATTTAACTAGCCCTATTAGCCAGGTACATCTGCTTAAAGCTATTAAAGCAATTAAAATGTCAGAGTATGAATAAAAATAAAATCTAAACACTTAGGCTTACATTTCATTATCAAATGCCTCATAAACTAGAACTCCTACAAAACCTAACTCTTTTGCAGACATCGTTGCCGAACCACGGTCCCCTGCCGATGCTTAAACACCAAGAGCTGCCCGAGTAAGCACACACGTTTCTGCAGTGCCTTGCCTGGACATCTAGAAAGTCCACGTGCAGACCTAAGCATTAAAGCTAATAAAATAAAGAAGAACAGAGTTTCAAAATCATGGTGTTAAAAAAAAACCCTTAAACTCTCCAGAAATAAAGTTAAATAATACACAAATTGTGTAACTCAGAAAAAACACAGACAGGACTAGAGTTGCTATTTTAGCTGGAATATCACTGTCCTGAAAGCTGCAATATGTATTTTGCATTGCTTCTGTCATATTTGTTTCCATTTTTTAATATGTGATAGGATGTGCATTATTGTACTTGTACATTACAAAATGTTTCCACATTATTTTAATATTTTAAATTACACTTGTTTAATTTTTCTCTTCCTTTCACTAATAATGCAAAACTTACACAGAAACACAGCTCACAGGCATAAAGAAGCTGACAATAGACTGAATGTTTAGTATATAAGACATTGTACCTACATGTATTACTGCCCTCTAATGGAATTGTTTCATCTGACCCTCTGATTTTAGAAATCTAAATTAGGATTTAAACATAAAATTAAGTACAGGGCAATTTATTTTAATTATTGAGTTGGTGCACTTTGAATGCTCAGTTTCTTCTTACAGCCCAAAATACCCGTTCTTCTTTGGATGGTTAAATGATGGAGAAAAATGAAGCTATTAGTTTGGAACATGACACCAGTATCCATACACCTGAGAGGTTTATGCTGTTACGCATCTTCCACCTCTTATCATGTATGGCTATCTATAATGTGTTCCTATAAATCAGTGCAGCAGCAGCAGAAACCAGGTCATGGGTTTTTGCCTAACGTAAAAGGCACATTTGCATGGAAACTGTATGAACTTGCCAGCTTATTAGAGGAAACTTAACCTCACACCTGCCTTTGTCTTTTGTATTAGTGACAGTTAAGAGTTCCTATGTAGTTAAATATATGTTGACTTTCAACCTGAAACTGAAATAGTCTTATCAGCAAATTTACAGTCAAGTAAGAAGTTCAACATTACCCAAATAAAAGTTAAATATCTGAAGAAACTAATGACATTTTAAAAAAGATATTCAACAATGGGGAGTATTCTGCTCTTCCCTTCTTCACCAGTTTATGAAGTTTTGTGAATAATATTTTTAAATTAATTAAATATTTTTTTACAAGCCCTATTTTAAAAAATCGAACCACTATCCTCACTGAGACTATTTCTAACTTCTGCTTACTTGAAAAGCTGTCATTTACAGCTCTCACAGTAGTTTCTCTTCGCATGAGGCTACCATACACTTGTTGAAGAGTCAGACAAGAGTCTTCCTGTTTGGCCTGTGATGCAGCAACTTCCTATGTAAACTTTCAAGATATAACATATGGATCTGTAACCTCCAAAAAATTAAGCCACTGGGTTTAGATATTCCATTTTCATAGAGAAGATCAAATGCTCAGCTGGTGTCTGAAAATATTTCAGTTCATTTTGGGAGTCTCTTTTTCTTCATCTCTTGCCTCCTCTCTCTACTCAGCAAACACAGACTATTTCTAAATGCTTGGGTTTCACATGAGGCTGTATCTTGCTACTTAGCCAGTGTTATTCTGATGACATTTTACCTCTTTAATATGGAATTAAATAAATAATCACATGAAACCCACTATATATTACTGCTAAACCTACAGATCTGCAGGCAGAAATGAGCTCCTTCTACTAACAGTGTCAGGGCTTGAAGTGTCAACCATGATTTAAAAAACATCATGCACGTATTAAAAATTAATACTTCCAAGGAACAAGCCCCAAAATACAGGAAGGAAAGCTAATTAATTTCTTTATTAGAGCCCGATTTAATTAATACCTTGCCTGAATTAATCAAGTACTACTTGAAAGCTCAAAGCTATACATTAAAAAAAAAAGTAAATTTATCACTGAGAGTATGCTAAGGTTAAATATAATTGAACCATGAACTCATAACACTTATTGTATACATTTGCCAAATGATCCTGATCAAATAATTGTGTTTTGTTAAAATACAACTTCTGATATATTTTACATACCAAGTCTCTTGTATGCTCACATATCAAGAAGTGAACCTCATGGGGTTCAACAAGGTCAAGTCCAAGGCCCTGCACATGGGTCAGGACAATTCCCAGTATCAACACAGGCTGGAAGATGAAGGTATTGAGAGTAGCCCTTCAGAGAAGGTCTTGAGTACTGGCGGCTGAAAAATTGGACCTGAGCAGGCAGTATGCACTCACAGCCCAGGCTGCATCAAGAGAGGCATGGACAGCACGTCGAGTAAGACTCTCCCCTTCTATTCCACCCTTGTGAGACCCCACCTGGAGTACCACATCCAGCTCTGGAGTCCTCAGAACAATGAAGACATGGACCTGTTGGAGTAGGTCCAGAGGAAGGCCACAAAAATGATCAGAGGGCTGGAGCCCCTCTCATATGGAGAAAGGCTCAGAGCATTGGGGTTGTTCAGCCTGGAGAAGATGAGGTGCTGGGGAGACCTTATAGCAGCCTTCCAGTACTTAAAAAGGGCCTATAAAAAAGATGAGGACAGTATTTCTAGAAAGGCCTGTTGCAACAGGAGAAATGGTCTTAAGCTAAAAGAGGGTAGATTTAGACTAGATATAAGGAAGACATTTTTTACAAGCATGGTAAAACACTGGAACAGGTTGCCTAGAGAGGTGGTTGAAGCCTCATTCCTGGAAACATTCAAGGTCAGGTTGGACAGGACTAATGTAACCTGATGTAGTGGAAAATGTCCCTGCACACTGCAGGGCGGCTGGACTAGATGACCTTTAAAGGTCTCCTCCAACCCAAAGCATTTCTATAGCTACCAAATCTGTTAGAAACCCAACCCGGGGAATTCAAACAACCAAACAACTACTAACCAGAACTAGAATGACACCTTTGGAGTCAGAAATGAAAATAATAAAAATTAAAATGTCTGTCTTTCCAACAGTACTTGCACTGAAGGCATAATATAACTATTAATCAAAAATGTGCAAATACTGGCAGTCTTTACAGCGAAGGAATACAAACCTCAGTAAAGCAGTGATATTAACAGGGTCATCTATACAAATGAGGACATGGATAAAGTAATACAATCCTCACACACTTCAGTGATTTGGAGATATCTACAGGATAGACTGCAGTGTGGGACAGAGATACCAAGCTATCTTTAAATGAGGTAATTAAGAATCAGTCTATCCCCAGCAGCACAGACCTGATGGCAGACAAATCTGCGCTGCCAAGAAGCTTCCAACTCGCAGCTCCTTGGCAGAAAACTCATTCTGCCAAAGAAATAGAGACTAAGAAGAATGCCTGCATGTATACATCTGAATTATGTACAGGTAGGAATACCTCTGACTGCAGAAAAGTGAAAGTTTCAAAACCTGGAAATTCACAGGCAAAGAGACTAGAAAGAGATGGTGGGCACTATACGTATGATGCTTAAAATGAGAAAACTCTCTAAAAAGTTAATGGAGCCAGGAAACTATATATAGTAAACCCTGTCCCAACATCTGCTTATTTGTGCTCCTTTACATGCCATAAAAAGCCCTATTCCTTTTAAATGAGACTTTGTACAAACTGGCCATTATGGACAAGCTGTTATCTTCCAGCATAAGCAAAAGTGTGTGTCTGAATTATTGCAGTTAATATTTATGAAAAAAGCTCTAAATAAATTGGTTGCAACTAAGTGATGTTATTGACATTTCTGCAATCAACCTCCACTTGTAGCAGCCAGTTTTTTAAGGTGATGTAGAGTATAAAATTTGCAGAATAAACAAGAGTAAGAGTGTAGGTCTGCCATTACAAAGTCATGTCACAATCTGAAATGAACTCAAAGATCCTCTAATAAATCTCTTTGGATAAAAAGAACTTTCTAGTGCTTGCATGTCCTTTCTTCACTAACTGTCACTTCCCCAACAATAATATACAGACTTAAACATACAGATATGAACCTGCTGCTTTAGCGAACTGCACGATCCATACTTAGAATGTAAAAGTGTTTAGCTTTGTTTTCCAGTACTGACTTTAATAGGTATTACATTGTTATAACACATTATGCATACTGAGCTCCAGTTTCCCCCTTTTTTTGGACGTATCTTACACTGCTATTATTAGACTTTACAATTGAAATTAATCTTTTCAGAGGTTTTGCCCAGTCCTGAGGGAACTGTTTTATTTAAAATTATGATAAGCAGAGCTTCGAGGACTGACAGTGTGGAACTTTAATTCTAATTCCAAGATATTGTTCTTGAGATACTCGAGATGAAATGTATAATCTTGTCTGTACAGACATGAATAGAATAGAATGAATAGAATGACAGACAGACATTAATTTCTTATGATGACACTAATAACTCAGGGAGCTGCAGAAAGATATCAATGTGGAAAAAAAATCAAGAAAAAATGCCCAAACTCGGCAGACAACAACTTCACAAGACTGCAGACCAGTTCAGTCCAACATATCCCACCCAGCTGGCAGCTGCTGGGCCAGCAGAGGCTCTCCAGGTGCCTGTGTTGGGGGTGGGGAGCACCTGCTGCCTGGGCTGGCAACGCATTTTCCGATTTGTCTGCTCTGTGGCTCAGCCAGCAAACGTGCACCATGCACTCGGGTGCTACGGATGGCCAGTGTGCAGAATCTCTCCTCTGCATCGTGTAAAAGATGCCCAAAGAAAAGATGGAAAGTTTCAGTATCTTCCAGAAGGGCAGGCAGTTATTACAGATGACACTCAGAAACAGGGAAAAGAGGCATCTTTTTTTTTGTTCTCCGAGAACTTACTTAGGGACTGCAATCAGTTTATATTTATAAGACAAACACACTAGTCTCTCACTTCTAGCCCTCAAGAGAGTTGTTGCTCTCTTCTGAATTGTTTGCACATTATTTCAGGTTTTATGGTCTCTTTCATTTATTAAATAGGATCCCCTGCAGTATTCTGAAATCATTCCTTCCAACAATATATATTAAGATAAAGAATTCTGCATATTTTTATAAGCTGTTTATATATCCAAGGCCACATTAACCTGTATTTTACTATTTTCATGAGCCCAGCATTGCACTCATAGGCAGTTATTAGTCAATCAAGATCACTGTCCTTTACAGAAACACTCCTTTTTCATCATTATTTTTCATTTTAAAGTTGCTTTTTTGTTCTTGAATGTACAAAGATCAATTCGTTTATATTAAAACAAATTTTATTTTTAAAGGCTGATCTTTACTAAGTGACAAAGGCTGTTCCCCATGTGAACATCCTCCTTCTTTCTTTACTTATTACTCTTTTGTCAGCTAATGATTTTGTATTTATTTCCATGTTACTAACAAAAAACATTGAGTAGTTAGAATTTTGAATGATGTATAAGTAGTATGACAATGTCTTGTATGATGTAACAGTCACTGAAAACTACTTTAAGTTTTCTTAGGCAACAGTTTTAAAATATTTATTAACTGAAAAAAAAAAAAAATTAAGCTTTTTGCTGTCAGGACACTGAGGTATTTTGTATACTTTACAAAATCTAACCATACGGTTAGAAATCTAACCTCTGTGGCTTGTCTTCTTGAGGAAGGCAGAAAGAAGAGGGAGATATGCAATATGCAAGTAACCTTTAGCAATTAACATATAATCAACTAGGGAAAATTATTTAAATGATTGGGGTTTTGGACTGGGCCTGTTTTCCATAAAACAAATGAACTGGCATTCATTATATACATATCAGTTGAGTCCTTTTCCAGCATTCCCATTATTTTGCATGCAACAGCTATCTGTTTGAGGCAAGATTAACAAGCAGCAGTAATAAAGTATGAGGAGCACCTGTCAAGATAGTAATTCTGCTGGGAAAGTGTACAAGAGACATAGCAAATTATATGGTAAACAAAGTATGGACAACGCTGTTTGACTGAGATAAACAGGATTATAGCCAGCAAAATATACAGAGTAATCCTTCCCTCTCTTCAGCATTTGTAAGCCTTTGGTGGCAGTGCTGTGTCTGATTTTCAGTGACTTACTTCTAAAAATGCTGTGATCAGTTGCAAAGACATCACAGGAGAGCAATGGGAATGATGGGATCTCTAGAAAGGCTGTGCTCTGGAAAGTCTACATGCAGTGAAGTCATTTACCTTGGAGGTTAAATTAGAAGGACTAACAATCTTCTAGTGAGTAAAAGGCAGTTGAAGGCAGAAGAGAACAATCTGTGTCTACGCTAATGGCCAAAAAAAAAGAGAAGTTTAAATTACTATAAAAAGAGTTTTATGTTTTACTTCAGGAAAATCCTTACTACTCCTACAGTGGTAAAGGAGAGGGATAACTGTGACTAATTGGGAAGGTGGGGAATCTCCACAATAGGTGAGTTTTAAAAGACAGCTTAAATGCTGTCAGACCTGGTTTCTGCATAATCTCATGTTGCTTTGGGGCGGGGGAGATAGACAGCTTCTCAAATTCTCTCCAACGCTGTGATTTTTTTAAAAATCTAGTTACTTTTTAAAAAATCTAGTTACCTGGTTACTGGTGCTTCTCTTTTCTTTTCAAACCAGTACTCTTAACACCTAGCTCTTCCAATATTCTTGAATTCCCTGAGTCCCCAAGCTCATTAAATTTGCCATCAGTAGCCCAGAGATCTCCACACAGTCATTTTTTCAGGACTCTTGGAGGAGGGCTATTTACATCAGATGGGGACTGCATCATATTCTTCATGTTATATGAATAGATTACTAATTTCTAATTCTCTCAATTATGAACATCCTATTTTCTGCATCTTTCCATTGAACTGTTGTTCAATACCATTGACACAAACATTTTATTCATAATAAAACAGAGAAAGTCCTACTATCCTGAGTCTTGTGAGGCTTGGGTTTTCACCTAACACACTCAGCTTCTATTTTCACTTTTCAATACTCCATATTTTCTGATGTGTACTGATTTCCACATCTATGCTCTCTTTTCCATTAATTATTACAAATATTTATATTTCTAGTTTATGCTTCCATGTTACCTCCAAGGTAGGTTGAGCTGTTATCCAGAAATGCTCTTTTTTTTATTTATCAATGATTTCTTAATAATTTTATAAAGGCATTTCCACTTTCGCCTTCTTCATTTTCACATTTACACACACAAATGATTAGATTTCTCCTCTAATGAATGAGAACTGATTGGAGTAATTTTTCATGTACAAACCCCACCATCTCATTCATGATAAATTCACCTCCTCAGTCCTATAACATTTGCAACATTACTAGACTGGGTGAAATAATTTTTTGCAATATTTTCATGTTGGATAACTGTCTGTCTTTAACTTGGTGATTCACTCCCAGTTATACGGTGCCTACAGTAAGCATCTCCAAAAACTAGTTCCCCCACAGCATCATATTTCTTTACATACATTACAAACAGATGCTTATGGAATAATATCATTTCAAATCCTATGGCTCTGAGCCAACAAGATTAAAACAAACAGTAGTTCTTTTGCATAAAATGCCATTACCCATCTTTTTTTATTCAACCCTTTTCCTAGAAAACCTTATTACTATTTCTTAGCAAGATCATTTTTTAAAATGAAATTAAAACTTATGCCCTTTGCTCTATCATTTTTATACTTTCCTATACTTTCCTAGTGTTCCTGCTATGTCAGAGCAAATATAATTAGTCTTCCCATACCTTATGTACAAACATGTATGTTCTCCTGAGAGTGGAATCCTACTGCTCCATCTCTCACCAGAATGTAAACCAATGCTTTCATACCAAAAGCTGGTTTTACGGATCCTTTTTTACATTGACTTTCTCCATTCTCACTTGAAAAATCAACACGAACCCCCTTATTCTCAGGTTGTATTATTATAAGCACTGCCAACCATTGCAGAACCCTCAGTTGCACCAGAGTAACCTCACTGGATTAAATGTTAAATACAAAAAGCACAATGAAGCTCTGATTTATTTATTATTTTCTTGTGCTTTTTTGGTGCATCGTCATTGAATTTGGATTATGAAATGCATATTTTTATGTGACTGTACCACATAAATAAGCATGATAAGTACACACTGTACTTTGTTCCTCCTACCTAAAATTGCAAGACACCACACTGAGAGATCTAATTTATGTAATTATTTATAATCAAAGAGTAATTCTTGCATTTATAGAAAGAGCTGATGGAGGCTGAGGCAATTGAGCAGGTCCCTTTTAAGTACTAGACCGCTGCTATAAGTTTTCCCCAGAGCCTTCTCTTCTCCAGGCTGAACAAGCCCAACTCTCTCAGCATGTCCTCACAGGGCTTATGCTCCAGCCTCCTGATCATCTTCATGGCCCTCCTCTGGACTTGCTCCAGCAGGTCATGTCTTCCTTGTGCTTAGGACTCCACAGCTCAACAACAGTACTTCAGGTGGAGTCTCACCAGATAGAGGAGAATCACCTTCCTCAATCTGCTGGCCACACTTCTCTTACTGCAGCCCAGGATGCAAGGCCTTCTGGGCTGCAAGCACACATTACCAGCTCAGGCACAGTTTTCCATCAAGCAGGGCTACTCTCAATCCCTTCATCACCCAGCCTGTGTTAATGTCAAGGACTGCCCAGACCCAAGTGCAGGATTTGCACTTGGCCTTGTTGAACCTCATGAAGTTGGCATGGGCCCACCATTCAAGCCTGTCCAGGCCCCTCTGGACAGCACCCCTTCCCTCCAGCGTCAACAACACCACACAGTTTGGTGCTGCTGGCAAATTTGCAGAGTGTGCACTTGATCCCACTGTCCATGTTGCCAACAAATATGTTGAACAGCACTGGTCCCAATACCAAGCCCAGAGGAACGCCACTCATTACTGGTCTCCACTTGAGCACTGTGTGACCTTCCAAAAATTTCTTTATCCACTCAGTGGTCCATCCACTAAATTCTTGTCGCCCATCTTAGAGACAAGGATGTCACGTGGGATGGTGTCAAATACTTTGCACAAATCCAGGTAGTTGCTTTTCCCTATTCAGCAATGCTGTAACCCTGTTGTAGAAGGCTACCAAATTTGTTAGGATTGTTTTGCCAGGATGCCATGACCTCTCAAATATGACAGATAGTAGATTAGCCACTTCATCCATCAGTTCCCTCAGGTCCCATGGATTTGTTCAGCTTCAGGTTTCTCAGATGGTCTCAAACCTAACATTCTCCTACAGTGGGAGGTTCTTCATTTTCTTACTCTCTCAGTCTGCATTCTGTAACTTGGGCAGTCTGGCTGGAGCACTTGCCAGTGAAGACTGAGGCAATAAAATTCAGCCTTCTCCATATTCCTTGTGTGTAAGTCTACTGTTTCCTTCTGGAGAGGGCCCACATTTTCCCTAATCTTCCTTTTATCACTGATACACCTATTGAAGTTTTTCTTGTTGCCCTTAATATCACTGGCTGGATTTAGTTCTGTCAGGGCTTTGGCTTTCCTAACCCAATCCCTGACTGCTTGAACAATTTCTCTGGATTACTCCCAGACTACCTCGCCTTGCTTCCTCCCTCTGTAGTCTGGTCACAGGTCCAGAAAATAACACCAGAGCTGATTTATGTCACACAGCTGTATTCTTTTCCTAGGTTTTTGGTTTCATATGTGAGATACAGGGAGGTTAAGATCTAATCCTGATAAAACAGGAGTCACAAAAATATGACAAGCACCCAGCTGCCTTATGCAGTAATTTTCATCCCAACTTGAAAATGCTAATTGATACTCAATTCACCATCATGTTCACATCAACAATAAATTACTGGGCAAGTTTTTCTAACTGAACATGAATAACTGACATTTTTGNCTGAACACAGCTGCCGTCTGCTGCAGGGCCCCTTCTGGGACTCCCCTGGTGCCTCCTCCACAGCACCAGTGGTGACGGTGATGTAATTGCAATCAGGGGGTTTGGTTCAATACTGGTTTTGTATAGATTTGTATATATTCTTTTTATTATTTTGTCATTCAGGCTGTTCTAGTTTCCTTTTCTAATCACTATGTCTCTCTCCCTTATTCCCTTTCTCTTCCCCTTTGGGGAGGGAAGGGGGTTAACAGCATCTGTTAGGTCTAAGGGGCTGCCCCGACCCTAAACTGTGACAATCAGCTTTGTTTATTAACTTGAGAGAAATCAGAAACAAGTGAAATTCAGACAAATGGATTTATCTTTGCTTGCACTGGTAAAGTATAAATGACTCGTGTGTTGAAGACAATCCTACTAGACTGACTTGGTTTGTGGAGTCATGATGCTAGATTTAGTATTCTCCACTTTGCTGTTAACCTTTTCTACTCTACATTCTTACAAGCATTTGGGTTTATGTCTTCTACATNACAGGGCAGGTGACCCCAAACAAGGAACCAAGGTGACCAACAAGGTATTCCAGCCCATGGATGTCATATTCAGCATAAAGCTGCGAGATGTGGAGGGTCTATAGCTTGCTCACTCGCTCTGTCTCTGGGGGCTCCCAGGATCCNCTAGACTGACTTGGTTTGTGGAGTCATGATGCTAGATTTAGTATTCTCCACTTTGCTGTTAACCTTTTCTACTCTACATTCTTACAAGCATTTGGGTTTATGTCTTCTACATTTTTTATTATTATTATTTATTGGTTAGTGATAAAATGAACAAAAAGTTTATGTGACAACATCTATGAGCAAAAGAAATATACAAAAGCTTTTGGAAAAGTGTAACACCACCTAACTGTCAGTCAGACTAACTGTGAAGTTAGCAATTCCATAGCTACTGCTCCTATACTCCATATTTCTTGGGATTTTCTCTTCAAGAGGGTTAGAAACTTCCCACAGGTGTTTGCAGGGATAAGCAAAGCCACACTAGGCACCTGTTCTTTCTTGTACTGCACTGATGCAAAGACCTGGCCTCTCTTTTAGTAAAGAATGAAATGTTATTGCAAAGGTTTATTGCCTTTGCCCCATGCAATACTGGAGAGGTTGATACAACCTGGACACCTGCCTCTTGAAGTGAAGTGAGAAGCAGAATCCATATAGAACTTTTTCATAATAGTTCCTTTAAAGAAAGAAGTTTTGTAGAGAACAGCTGATAAAGTGACAAATGGGGACTGGGAAGACAGATGGCCACTGCTTACTCAAGTAGTTACTTAATAACCATAATGAAAAATTAGCTGTTTGGTGACTCTAAGGAACAGAACAGACAGATGTTAGGAGAGGTACAAAGGCTGAAGCAACTAGAGAGTTCATGCTTGACTGGCAGCACAACCCCATGAAGAGCTGTTCAAGAATCTCTAGCTCAAAAACTGAGGCAAGAGACCAGTTCAGGCTTTCTGGCAGGGCCCTCATGGGTGCGTGTTCTCGCAGGTGCAGTCAGAGCTGCAGAGTGGGCTGCTTCAGACAGGCCGAGAGCAAGAATCGGGAGTCTGAAACTGTGACATACAGGCAAATCAGACAAGTTCCAGGCATGAAATGAGCAGGAGGCATTTCTGTGGTGGCATGGACATGACCACTGAAGCCAGAGACTCTTTCCTACTCTCTCTGTCTTCTACTAGTTCTGTACTGCAGCATTTTTTTTTCTGCTTGTGGTTAGCAATAATTTTAGTTGTCAGCAGTTAAGGCAAGTCATCACTAAAGCCACAAGCTGTGGGCACATGCAAGCAGAAGCAGTCATGACTTTCAAAGGTTAGTGCTTTCAAGCAAAATGATCAGTATTTCTCCTTTGCTTCCTGAAGTAGCACCTCAATTGCCTGTTATCAACTTTGGAAGTGAAATATATAATAAAGTTGGCCTTACTGATGTAGTTTGAAAGTGCCATGATGTACAGAAAAAGAGTTTAGCAGAACTCATGAGAAAAACCTTCCAGGAAGGAACACGAAGGCAACTCAGAAAATGAGGTTAACATTTGGCTACATTAACTGTTTTGGGGTTTTAATGCAGAGTCTCAAAAATACACCAAAGTAAATGCAACTTAATAGAAAGAAGAGTTGTTCCACTCTAGACAAATATTCCCAGAGATATCCTAGCATTATATTCATGATGATAGAATGATTCTTATCTCCTTTGATTAAATATCCACATTACCCGCAATTTCCTATTTTTTACCTTTGTAATTCTCTCTTTCACTGAGTCAGTTTGTCACTATTTCCACTACCTCTTCATTTATCATTTATGGTGTCAAGCACCAAGCTTTCACAGCATGAACATTTTACAGGTGCTAGGTCAGGCTGTCAAGCTAAAGTACATGCTAATAACTGGTAGCTTTAAAAATCTGTCTCTTTACCTACAATGGAACACAAGCATGAAAGTTTGATTGTTTTTACAAAATAATCGGGTTTGCAATACTTTTAACAATAGAAATGAATAAATAAACAACATTCTGTCATTACCTTCGTAGAAAATAAGTTTTTACTATCTAACCAAAGATCAAATTGCTTTAAAGGACAGGACAGCATGGAATACTCACCTCTACTACATACAGCTTTGAATAGTACACTTTAATGCATATACATGGAGATTAGAATTTCAAGGGTAACTGGAGAGTATAAAATACATCTGAGAATACCACCATTCACAGAGTAAACTGTTACACCTGGTCTGTTAATAAGTAGTCTCATATCCAACAGTATATGTTTTTTCTTTTGTGACTAAATGAAAATCTAATTGGAGAAAATTAACTTTTTTTTCTTCTTTCACATCAGGAAGATAAAGTAAAAGGAATGCTTTTCCATACTATTTTATGATTTTTTTTTTTACATTTTCTAGAGTGTAGGAAGTGGTTTGGATACGATACAGAGAACATTTTACCATATATCTCTTTCTAGTCCACAGCTCTTTACATGGTAGCAGCAGAAAAAAAATGTTGCAACCTAACAGCACAGTACTAATACTAAAAAAAAAAACAAAAAACAAAAGCTTCCCTACAAAAACAGTGTGAAGTAAAACCTAATCACTTCTGGAAAGACTGAGAATAGTCTTTTTTGTAACCACAGTCTGTCACATGTAACACATAAGAAGGTGTAAAAGATTTGTGAGACTTCCACTGATTGAAATGAACACAGGTCCCGAGTACAATGATGTGGTAGGTACAGCACTGCATCACTACTGCTGGAAATGCAGCAGCACTCTGTGACTCACTCAGTTCAAAGCACCGCTTCAAAAGGGCTACTTGAGACTTAAGTGGCTGTTATACAACCCAGTGATGCAAGAGGAGTGTCACTGAGGAGCACTGGAGCGCTGCCAAGTGACTTTGAAGGCAATGCCAAATAAAACTATATAATACTACTTCCACACTGTTGCTGCAGAATACAGGAACCTTCATATCTGAATGATTATAATGAAGATAATGTTTGAATTAAAATTTGGTTTATATCATTTTTCTTCAAGTTTTTTTTTTCTTCTTTACTCTGTTGCCCTTCTGTCTGAAATGATTGAGACCAGAAAATATGAGGAGGAGATAACCAGCACCATGACTGTGGAGATTAATTACTCTATTAAAGGAAAAATAGGGAATAATTAAAAAATTATATTATCTATGCTCCTATTTAAAGACTGCAATGTAGTGAAAAAGCTCAATTTGCCTGGGAAGGCTAACCAGTATATCAACTATAGAATAGTTTGGGTTAGAAGGGACTTCTGCAGATTAGCAAGTCCAAATCCCTGCCATGGGCAGGACACTGCTTTTTCACTAGATCAGGATGTCCAGAGTACCATCCAATCTGACCTTGAATGTTCCCATGGACAGGGCATTCACAACTTCTCATGGCAACCTGCTCCAGTATCTCACCACCCTAATTTTAAAGAGTTTCTTCCATACTACTGGATGCAGTACCCTGGGTGGGGTCTCACCAGAGCAGAATAGAGGGACAAAATCACCTCCCTTGACCTCGGACCATGTCCAGAGAAGGGACACAAAAAATAACCAGCAGGCTGGAGCACCTCTACTCTGAAGAAAGGCTGAGAGCTGGGGCTGTTCAGGGCCTGCAGGTTGTTGCAGGGCCTCTATAGCACTAGCTGCCCTAAAAGTCAGAAACAAGAGAGACAGAAGAAGAATCAGCTAGTTCACCCACCTTCAGATTTACAGAGCAGATAATTCAGTGTCTTTGTCTTCCCTAAAAATGGTCTCTCCTTAATTTTAAAGGGTGGCATCTCTATCTGCATAGGCAGTCTGAGTCTAATTGTGACTACAAAGGATTCAGAAGTAAAACTGGAGAAACACTGTGACCTGCAAAAGAGGCAAAGAGCAAAGCAGCAAGAATGAAAAAGCACAATGGAGATGCAGCAAAATGGGTGTTTGTGGCAAGGCCAGAGGCCACAAAAACACGCAGATTCTAAGACCAAACATCAGGTGGTTGAGGACACATATTTTTACTCAAAGATAAAGTGAGTGGCTTTCACAGTTAAGGAAAAACCCAATGAAAGCCTAATGCTGTGGGAAGAACAGTTTGATAGAAGCACGTAAGGACCAACAGACTGATGATGCCTACAGACCAGAGAAGGGATTGAGTGGGTGGACTAGAGCAGTCAGAAAATGAATTTTGCAAAAGCAGAATGTGAATTCATGAGGCTAAAAAGAAATACATTATTGTAGAGGTAGTAGTACAACTTCAGAGAGGACGAAGATTGACTGAGAAATCTGAGGGAGAAATGCTTAGCCTGAAGACAAACGTTTGTATGGGAAAACTTCATGGCAATGAAGGAAAGGAAGGATTAAATAAGGAATGAGATGGAGAGAATCAGCATTAAAAGGAATTGTTTTAGGGTGAACATTAAGTGTACAATTACATCCCTAGTTAAAAAAGCAACTATATAAGGGATATATCTAAAATTGAATATGAATTATTACACATATTTCATAAACCCATGTTCATCTAAGGCCTCTTTTCTTACGAGACCTAGCTAACACCATACCTGAAAGTCTGAAATACTGTGCTTGTTACTCTTACTTTCCCACCTGTTTAAAATGATTCTCAGACTATGAATATTACAGTACCTCATGGCAGGTTTCTCTACCCTCTAAATGAATGCAATCAATTATTGTTTAATGTTGTTTCCTGCCAACAATAATGAATGCCTTGACCAGAATCTCAGTGTGCTTGTTTGATTGTCCACAGTCCCTTCATTTCCAGTGCTTGCTCTCAATCAGAACAAGTGATTTAAATCTCATACTTAATTTAAAACAGATGAAGAGGGAATTTAAGATGTTTCATTCATGTAAATGCCAAATTTATAACAATGAATATTATCTTTTATATTGCTATACAGCTTAATTTATTCCATTGAAGAGCAATAAAACAAAGTACTGAGCGATCCTAATAGCCAAGCAGAATCAAATTATGGAAGAAAAAGCTGACATCTGGATGATAATGCATTAAGGTAAAATTACAGCTGAATTGGAGGAAGATTTCATTCAATTTGACTTCTTTCACACTTATTTCAGAATTATATAAACTGAAAAGTGTTTTGAATCGACAAAAATTATTACATATTTTATGTGTTTTTTTACAGTTAACATATCATTAACTAACTATTTTTGTGGCAACACCACACTGGTAGTGAATCTTCTAGCTTCTCGTGTACATGTTATTCTATAAATATCATAAATAAATCTGGGTTAGGAAACTGAAAAAAGCTATAAAAGGAGTTTTTAGCTGTTTTAAATAGAGAGCAAAAGAGGTGAGGAGTGCTAGCTTTTGACACAGACAGTATTTAACTGTGCAACTCAGTGCAATTCCTTCAAAGATTAGTCATGAGACTGAACTTTTTTAATATTTAAGTAATGTCCTTGGGGAAAGTAAGCTTGTTTTAATTAATTACTTTTTCATGGGAAAGTTGGGAAGCATTGTCAACACAACTGAAAGCTGGAACACTACGTGGGGGGCTATGGGGAGACAAGGAATGATTCTTCATATCTGGGATAATAAAGAAGGAAGGACATTAAATATAAATCATTAGACAATCTAAAGGAAGCCAAGGAGAATTTCTTGTATGAAGTGGAAACCTAATGGCAGAGAAGATAAGTGTGCACGTATCAGCTGATGACAAGCCAACCAAGGAGCAATAAAACAACATGGGAATAAAGGGAGGAAAATGCCATCAGAGAAAGAGTCAAGTATTTCTACTAAAGATACTACTATTGCACAAAGTACCAATAAAATCTAACTAGCTGAGATGCATATGGTTCTAACCATTTTTGTTCAAGAAAGAATGAATTAAAACAGGATGAAGAACAAAGGCAACTGTAAACTGTAGCCGTCATCGTGATCAGAAATCTCTTGAATGAGAGATTAAAACAGCATGCCAAGACCCAAAAGAAGAGATATGACACCTCCTACAAGAGAATGGAAATATGTTCTTAAGATCTGGGACAATGCCAGCACAAGTATAAATGAATAAGCACCAATCACAAATAAATGCAGTTTACAAATGCATTTTAACTTCACAGCACTGAAGTTCAGAACAACCTTCTAACAGGAGACAGGAGGGAATATCACTTAAATAGATTTAAGATAAGTAGTAACAATTTTTTTACACATATGAGGCATTTGCTCGTGGTAAGAAAGCTCTTTCACAATCCCGTGTTCCTGTAACAGTCAACAGAGCCACTTGATGCAGTGTAAACAGTCTTAGCATGTACCACTAACACAAATACTATTTTTTCCATCAAAAACAATTGGAAAAAACCTTTCAATGTCAGTAATGTTATAGTAAAATATTTTTCTCACTTCCAAGTTAAATTAAGCCACTTGTTAAATAATAAACTTGACTCTTCCATTGCTAGTTTTCTTTCCTGTCTTAAAAGCCAACAGTAATTTCTCCCCTCCAACCCATTTCCTTTTGGAACATAGTAAAAAGCACTTAAACATTTCTTGAACCCTCTGCACAGAGCTGCAATATAGATCTTTCTCAACTACTGCATTTATCTTTAACGTAAGTCTTCAAAGGACATGACCCACATTGTGGACTAATAGCCTGTAAAACTGCATTTTATGAACTGTAGCAGTTTTGAACAATAAAAATTGAATCAATGGACTCAAGCTGATGACACTTCTTCCTTACTCTACACTGGAATTAATTTATTTTGTATATTTTTTAAATGAGGTACATTTTAAGAAGTGCTTGATCCAGCTTGGAGTCTACAATTCTGTAAGCTTAAACCTAGAGCTGATATATTATTGAATGAAGAACTTTTTCCCACCAAACGAACCTTAAAATTTTGTAAATTATAAAATTTATGTAAGAGAGAAGGACTTGGATTTTTGTCTGTTCTTTATTCTTCTTTCTATTTTCTTCTCCTGTCCCTTATAAAGAATGTACTGTTCCATCTCATTTTCTGTAAAAAGGAGAGCCCTCTGCTGTTTTTAGGAGCTTTGGGCATAAATTGTATACTTTACTGCAATGAAAACCATACTTATGTACCTTACAGCTGCATAAATATTTACCTCAGCTCAAAGAATACTACCTCTGCAAAGCTCACCAACAATCATTTTAATTCATAAAGCATTTCATATCAAGACTATTTCTTTAATGCCTTTCATAGTTTTCTCTTAGTTTAAACCAGAACAAAAACCTTTTAACATATGTTCCATGAAGTAAAGGCTTCAAAAGCCAAACATTCAAAATATTTTTTATTGATGCATGCTGAATAACTGTGAAGTCAACCTGAGCTGCTACGGGGCAGTTCAAATAATCAAGTCATTTGGGCAATACATTCACTGAATTTGGTGTGAGTGCATCTCATTTGGACATAAGAATATCAGGTACCAGAAAAGAAAGAATCCCTTAGGTCAGAGACTCAAGCATCCGTAATTACAGCTAACAGTTTAAATACATACATGCAAAAGAATGAACACTTCTTCAATCACTCTCTGCACATCTTGAATATCAACTCACTTTTTCCTCTCCGAAACACTTTTATAAAAAAGAAGATGTTTAACTAAGCAGATGTTTAACTGAAGGGTATGATGAAGGACCTGCCCATAACAGGAATTGCTACCTTTTTATTATCACTATTTTTGAAGCTAGCAGTCCTTATGAACCTAATAAGTACATTAAATGTCCAGCCACAAATTGTCTTGGCAGCCTTTTCTGACCTGGAGAGGTAGAAAATTCTTATCTGCTCAGATGGTGGCAATCAGTCTTCCTCTGAGAATATGAGCAAGATACACAAACCCATCACCTGCAGAGCCTTTCTCCTTATACGGCACATCAGAACACTTCACTCAACCCCAGCACTCATTTTAACCAATTTTTAAATGCTTCACAGGCAAAACAAAACCATAGAAAGACAGAAAAAAACAAACAAACCTTTACAGCAGAAAAAAACCTTAACAGTAATAACTCCAGACAGACAATTCTGCTTCACTTTCTCTTCCATTGCCAGCCTTTGATGTTGTTTTGATATACTTTGGTATTGGTATCATTCACACTCTGTAACATCAGCATGGTCTGGTAAATGTCTGGTACTTAGATCTGAGTTGTTTGATGAAGTTCTAACCAGTCCCTTTATGCCTTTTCTATAAACCATAATTTAACCTTTGAATTTCAGTGTATCTTTAATTTTATTTACATAAATGAATGCAGTTTCAGAGGACTCACTTCATCCATCTTTGTTTGTAAATGGACATGTTATTCTGCTGTGAAAAAATTGTGCTACTTGGGGATATTTTCATTCACTCATACTTCTGGAATTTCAAGTGCATTAATGGGACCTTCCAACGCCATAAGGTGTGTCCTTTACATTAATTAATCTAATTCCACCAACAGTGGGTTGTGAGAAGTTATTAAACTCACTGGGAGCTGACAGTGAGGCTGTACAGAACACCAACGTAAAATTACCTACTAACAGAGCACATGGTCAACTCCTGTTGCAAGGTACGTGTACAAGTTAAGAAGATACTTAGGCCAGGCATCTCAAAAGAAATAAAAAGAACTTCTACTGCAAGCTCTACTTCTGAGTCTACCTCACAATATTTGGAAGTTTGGGTTTATTAAAACCAACTGGAATGTGCATTTTTTCAGGAAGCTTAGCTTGGCATCATTATTGCATACTGTATGTTATAAAACTCCCATTCTCTATGTGATACTTGCTTCAGTCACAGTTGATCTAGAAGCCATTGTGCTTCTCTGGGGCATTGCCTTGCAACAATAACATGAATATATAGGGTGTATATTCATTATGTGATTATTATCCCTCTAGCTTGAGATTATTATCTCTCTTGGTCTTGGTTTTCTGCTCTGATACCCAAATGGTCCAGCTGTCCTTTCCTACACCTATCTCCCTTTAAGAAAGTCACAGTGCCTTTTATTGTCACACTAACTTGTTTCTCTTGAATCCGCACATTTTAATAGTGTCTAGTACAATTATGTCTGAAGTGAAGAATGTGGCACACTGCAGAAATATCTAGAAGGACACCAGTTATTCACAGCTTCATTTTTACCAGTGAAGATTTTGATGTTGATATAATCTATCAATACAAAATGGCACACATCCTCCTATGCCAGTCCACACACAAGTTTGAATAGAATAAAATGAATTGAAAAAAACCCAAACATACAATTATTCAGGTTTTAAAATACTGTTAGAGAGTTACAGTGCAATGTTTAACCCACTCTCAATTTCTAATCAACTTACTTCATTCTCTGTCCAGGTCCTTTAATTAAATGCAATGGAAAGATACAGGTATTGGTGGGGCTAGGAAAAGACAAGTCTGACTGAAACAGAAACAGTCACAGCTAAAATTCAGATTGCTTAATGATGTGTTTTGCCAGTTCACAGAATGGCTGAAATGGGAAGGGACCTCTGGAGGTCATCTTGTCCAATCCTCCCTGATAACCCAAGGCCACCTGGGACATTCTGCCCAGGACTATGTATAGACAGCTTCTGAGTATCTTCAAAGTGGAAGACTCCAAACCATCCCTAAGCAACCTGTGCCAGTGCTCCATCACCCTCCTAGTGTGATGTTCACAAAGCCCAAATCCACCATAGTGTGGCTGAGAACCACCACAGTGAAGTGTCTCTCAAAACACAAAAACCATGTTTCCTGATGTTCAGGATGAACACGGGATGCTTCTCCTGTGTTTCAGTTTGTGTACATTGCCTCTGGGCACCACTGAAAACAGCCAGGCTCCATCTTCTTTTCACCTTTCCTTCAGGTATTTATATTCACTGATAAGATCCCCACCCAAGACTTCTCTTTTCTAGGCTAAACAGCCTCAACTCTCTCAGCCTTACTTCATAGGAGAGAGACTCCAGCCCCTTCATCACCTTTGTGGTGCTTTGCTGGACTCTCTCCAGTATGTCCCCGTCTCTCCTGTACTGAGGAACCCCAAAGCAGGCACAGCACTCCAGATGTGTAGCCTCACCAGCATTAATAAGAGGTGAAGGATCACCTCCCTCAACCTGCTGGCAGGGCTTTGTCTAATGCAGCCCAGGACACCATCTGCCCTGGTGTCCTCACTCGGGTCCTTTTCTGCCAAGCCGTTCCCCAGCTGGGCAGTCCCCAGCAATATACTGGTGCATAAGGTTGTTCCTCCCCAGGTGCAGGAGGCATTTTCCTTTGTTGAACTTCATGAGGTTCCTGTCATCCCGTTTCTCGAGCTTGTTGAGGTTCTTCTGGATGGCAGCATGACCCTCTGCAGGTCAGTCACTCCCCTCAGTTTTATGTCATCAGCAAACTTGCTGACGATGCACTCTCCTGACACGGAACTGATCCCCTCAAACTGTGAAGGTGGGGTTTAAATCAGAAATACAAAGTGTAAACCAAAGCATCTTCCATCCTTGAGCAGTAACAATAACACAGTTGTTTTCCAAACTATTATACGTAAAAGAAAAATGTATTTTTTTGAATTAAAAGGCAGAGAGGCAGGGTTAACAAACCTCTTGGGATTTTTCAATCACTTTCAGTTATGAACTGGAAAAGGCTTACATTTTTGCAAAGGCCAGTTGAGTAAACAGATCAATTTGGTAATCCTATTGAGGGAGCTGAAGGTACTGTTTAAAAACTGACGGGGAGAAAAGATGAAATAGGAATAAACAGCTAGATATTGTTGACAAAAGATACACAGCAAGATGAAATAATGCTCTATATTGGGATCACTGAAATATTTATAAAATGGAAAGGAAGTAACTAAAGACCATGATCTGCACTCTCTTTTTCCTTAAAAAGTATGCAAGTCAGGTACAACTATGCTTAAATTGAGGCAGCATAAAACAAGTGTATGGACATAACATCAGTTCGTAAACTATTGTGGACTCATCTAAACATCCAAGCAATTCAGAATTTCATATAACAACTACAACGACGACAATAACAAACCCAAAATTAATTAAATTAAGTTCCACATAAGACAACCTAGATTATAAAACATTCAGCCCTCTAGGCTAAAGCTTGAACAATCAGATGAGCTATATGGTAATTTGCTCATTAACCTTTACAATGTATGTACCATGATCCACCTGAATCAGGAATGGATATACAAATGCAAATCAGGAAGAACACTGCCTCTTGTCAGTAAATTTTAACATTATGTATGTGCAGTTCTAAATGTCAACATCTAATCAAGCCTAATCTATTATTGATTTTCTTTTCTGTTTTCAAAATATCCATCTGCAGCACCAGTTTCAATCAGCTTTTATTTCTTGAGGCACATCTCTCAACTATAAAATACATGTCTGTATCAGACTATAGCTATTAAAAATCATTTCCTAATTTGCTCTGATATAATGGAAACTCACTAATGCTAAGGCTTCGGGACATTATTTAAAATCAAAACTACTTGTTACAAAATTAGTAAGGAATATTATTAGTAGTAAAGGGAATACGTTAAGGATTACTGGAACTTCTGATATACTGTGGCAACAACAGGTGTGCCATGAGAAAAGAAGAAAATGGCAAAGTAGCTACAAGTATAGCCTCCACTCTAACTATGGTTATGGCTCATGATACTTAACTCTCTTATCTTATAACATATGTTTTTTCCATTTCAACACTTTGCAAATTAAAATCTTCTATGTCAAGCTCTGTGTTTAAAGTGGACTTTCCATATTAAGACTGTGAGGCTGCACAAGACAGTCCTCTCATTGGATATTCTGGCTTCCAAACCAACAAGTATAGAAAGCTTTCATCCACATTCTCTCATCTCATTCAGAACTCAGACAGAATGGGAGGCCAAGGAAGACAAACACCCCAAATCAAATACAGCAAAATGAAAAATCAAATCATGAAAAACAGACATAAAAGGGAAATTGTGGACACCGATGGACAGAAGGCATATAGTGGAAGAGTAAGGTTAAGAACGGTAGAAAGAGAGAAGGGAAGGATGGGTGAAGTGATAAAAAGAGACAAAAAATGGGAGGTCAGGACCATCAGAGCTCTTGCACAACCTAGAGAGGACAACCCTGGTGTGTTACATGAAAATAAGCCTATTTTACTCGCACGTTTCAAAATTACTTTGTTACTTAACCTAATCTACTGACAAGGTGTATGAATTCATTGCCAACTAATGCTTATGCCACGGAAGATGGCATCTCTCTTGCCTTAAGTAATTCAGATCATTTAGTACAGGATTACACTGTCTATCTAAATAAAGCTTCATCCTATGTGAATGATATGCAAAGAGAGAGAGAAAAAATGGATCTTTTTAAAATATAAAAATTGCAGTAGGAAAGGCAATCTCTTATTAACTACATTTTTACACTAATGGGATTACTAAATCCCACAGCTAACAGTTCAGAAAAGCGAGAACTGAAGTAGTCCCTAGGGCTCACAGTCTACATCAAAGACTGATGGTTCCCAAAACTGGCCCAAGGTTTCTGCTGTGAGGCTGAGACCTTGACTTCGGGAAGGCTAACAGACCAGGTACACAAAATGGCAAGAACGTTTCAGATCTTTAATTTGTGCAGTACAAATCCATTTCTCCTGCATTAAACCTTTTGACAAACTGAGTTTTGATATATCACCTTTTTTTTAAAATAGGACCAAAATGTACTAGCAAAGAACAATTTAGTTATGTAGAGGAAGAAAAAGATAAGTGAGTTTCACTGAAGACTGCACTGAAACCCAAGATGTTATATCTATCTCTGCCACCTACCTCCAATCACATGGAAAACTAATTTCTCAGAATACGCAGTGGGTGTCACAAACAAAAAATAAACAAAGCTACAGGCATTGGCCTTTAACTTCTCCTCAGTTCAGTGGTTATAATGACACTTACTCAAAGGAATATTGTGAAAACTAATAGTCTTGAAGAGATTCAACACTGAAAGAAATAACTCTGCCTGCAGTCTCACGTTGGCATTAGAGCCACGTATTAAACAATCGCAACAAGAAACACTGGACGCCTTCCAACCACTAATATTCATTTCTCTACACTAGAGGAGATGCCCTGTAAAATAGCCTGCAGAAAAATGGAGCATATGATATCATTATATTCATCTGCATCAAGGGGAACCATGAACATGACATGGAACACCATCTGATTTCCTGGTTGACTTTCACAGTTCTAGATTTCTTCTGAAGCAGTTTTTACACAGTATCTCTCTCTAGCAGACCTTTCTTTGTGCAGCATAAACAACCATTCCTCTTCCTTGGAATACAGCACATCTTCATCATTTCCAACATAAATTATTTCACAAAGGCAAATTCTTACCATTAGCATGAGATGGTTCAGGAAGCAAATTAATCTAATTCTTTCTGAAATTCTTGGTCTGGAAAACTGTCATTTAATGACATGTCTTATCAAATACCAAAATCACAGGGTAAATAGTCCTACTGTTGTCTCAGCAAGAACAAATCTGAGGTTTCTATCGCATCTGATGGCAGAGTCCAAGTGCAAGTTTGGCTGAGAAGCTCATGCATGCCACACCTCTTGCCATGTTTCTTCATTCCTAAATACTAATACTATTCTTATGTACCTAAATTAAATGCTGCTTTTAGAAATTAAGTCCACTGAAGTGAATTATTAAATCTAACATAACCCTTTGAGGGGATGTTCTTTTCTCATTCTGTCGTGTAATTGTTCAGCGACTTAAGCAATACAAACAAAAGCAATCTAACAGAGACAAAGAATTTACATTTCCCTTACTTTCCTCTTAAAAGATCTTCAGCAGACACAGCAGAGTATGAAGGACCATACAGTTTTATACAGTCTCACTTTGTTTAGCAGAAAGTGCTGGATTCAAACCACATTTTGAAATATCTTTCAAATGTTTTTCATGCAATCCATTTCCAGCCACAAAAAATGGAAGCATTGCATAAAAAAACCCAAACAAACTGGCTAGGTCTGCTTTCATATTTTTTACTATGTCCAAAATATATTTGAACAATGCAATTTTAGACTTTAGGATAATTTTTCCTATAAAATTTGATTTTAAACCAGCAGCTGGAACCCACTGGGAAAACTGGCCTAGGAAATTTCAGAGATAATCACTTTTCCAAAATTAAAATGCTAGTGCATTATTTTACAAAATGCTTTCTAATTCATTCTTTTATTCCTTTATTTTAAGCTAAGAAGCAACCAGCAGACAGAGAATACAAATTACAGCAGCAAGTACACTCTAACCAAGGGTCCCCAGCCAAGACAAATCACTCATTACATGCATCAATGATACTGTTTGCTATATGTGACTTTTCCCCTTTTGTTCTAGGTGGAGAAGCCATTAAATGGATTGAGACAGTAGAGCTCCCAGTAAATACACCTTTTACTATGTCCTCATTCTGTGTGTGTACCTTCACGGTGGTTTGTTACAGATGGTGCCTACTGCTCACCTTTCTTTGTGCACAGAAGTGACACAGCACTGATTTTATGACAAGTAAAACCTCTACAGTTTCCATAACTTGCTGGCATGAAGGAATGATGTATTATGAATGCAGTTAAAATGTCCATCTATTAAAATGTTCACTCTGGATTGCTATGCTTATGTTAGCACTTCTCACACAAGTACTGCTTACGCTATCCAACAGAGCTGTGCAGACCCCCAAGGAGCTGCTGGACATCCAGCCCTCACTAATCTGGTATTGCCCTTTTTAGAGAACCTGTCAGCAAACAGCAGACACCTTCAAAGACTGTCCAGAATTCAGTCAACTTAGAACAAATGAAACCACCCCTCTTAAGAGGAATAAAGTCTACCAGCTTCTTACAAACCTGCCTGAAAACAAATCAAGTATTTCTATTAAAATAGAGTATTACACCTTTAAATTCTTGTTTCTTCCTATGAACTCATGCAACACAAGGAACTGTGGAAGAGGGAAAACCAGAAACAGGATGAGAGAAGACATTCTCCATGTTTCTTATGCTGGGACTGTTTTGTACCAGCTAGCATAAGGAAGACAGACCCATGGACAGAAGCCTGGCCTAGTCATGTATCTTCTCTGACAGCAGCATTCTGGAGAGTGTATGTGGGCTTCTCTGTTGCACCAGCCCCCCTCAAGCTCCATGTTTTTCAGAAGAGTATTTCAAGCAACAGTAACTAACACCACAGTCTGAAGAAATGTTAAGGGTCATGAAGCTGGTGGCCAAAGGAATGAAGCATGGCCTGGTGGGTAATGCAAAGAGAATCGGGATATCATCTTTCCTCAAAATTTCAGTTTGTCTCCATCTTTATCTGATAGAGATAAATATCACAGTAACACAGAACTTCGAGACAAGGTGTGGGGTTAGGCAGAGAAGTGCATGTGGGAGGAGTTAGGGACAAAAGCTTAAAAACATTTAAAAACATATTTTATAATCTATTCTGTACAAATTTTCAGAGAACAGGAAAAAGATTCAAATCTATAGTTCTTGATTCACCTTGTTTCAAGTCTGTGTTTGATGTTCATGCACTTTATTCTACATTGTGTTATATAATTATTTTTCTACGGTTTTGAACCACAATTTCAGAATCCTTGTTAACATTTCACAGGACTTCACATTTTTATACTTGAAGACAAAAGACATTTTAAATCTTCAGATTACAGAAATGAAATTTTATTTTCAATCTACATATAACTTCCTCATAAATGTTTTTGAATTTTAAAAAATTGACCCTACTGGACTGTCAAAATAAATGCCAGTCAAGAATATCTCAGTACTTTTTAATCTAGTCTTAAACATCAAAATATCCCTACTTGCTTTAAATATGCATAATAATTACTGAGGCTTTACATGTTCAGGATGTGAATAGATTCATAAAACAAAGTAGTGGTATCTGCTGGCTTAAAGGCTGAGGCATAATACTGTGACATCAAAAATAAGTGTGTCCAGCAGAAGTAGGAAAGCAAGCATTCCCCTGTACTCAGCACTGGTGAGGCCACAGCTTAAGTACTGTGCCCAGTTCTGCGCACCCCGATGTAAAGCAGACATTTTGTTGCTGGAGCGAGTTCAGAGAAGGGCAATGAAGCTGGTGAGGGGTCTGGAGAACATGTCTTATGAGGGGTGGCTGAGGGACCTGGAGTTTAGTCTGGAGAAGGCTGAGGGGAGACGTTATTGCTCTCAACAACTACCTGAAAGGAGGTTGCAGTGATGTGGCTATGGATCTCTTCTCCTACGTAACTAGTGACAGGATGAGAAGAAAGGGGCTTAAGTTGTGCCAGGGGAGTTTTAGATTGGATATTAGGAAAAAATTCTATACTAGAAGAGTGGTGAGGCACTGGAACAGGCTGCCCAGGGAAGTGGTGGAGTCACCATCCCTGGAGGTGTTCAAAAATTGTGTAGACGTAGCACCTGAGGACATCCTTTAGTGGTTGTTATACTGTTGGGTTGATGGTTGGACTTGATGCCCTCAGATGTCTTTTCCAACCTTAGTGACTCTATGATATTCTATGACATACTGTGAAACAACTGTTTAAAGAGCAGGAAACTATTTGTACAGTATCATAAATAAAAACACCTTCACTGATGAAAATCAATAAAGCTCTAATTACTAAATTATCAACATTATCAAGCTATTCAGCTTCTTTATGGGTTTTATTAGGGGATGATAGAATTTAGTCAGAATGCACACCTCGAAGACAACAAGGGATAAAAATGCTAGCATAGAAAATTATGTTGTGGGTGAGATGTCTGAATCTGCAAAAATTTCCTACTGGCTAGGAAAAGCTTTAGGGGTTTTTGGTTTGGGTCTTGCTGGGATGGTTTGGGGGTGGCTGGTTTTTTAATACAGTGTATTAACAATCTTCATGTATCAATATAATACATGCAGTTCATTTAATGCCAAGATTGGTCTCTAAGCTGTGTTCTGCAACACATTCAAATTAATACTTACATTACAAATGGTTGCTGGATTAATTAAGTGACTTCTCTTTAATGCCTACCTGTTTTGAAGAGATTTGTTCACAAGACATAGGAATGATCAACAGCCTACCTACCAAAAATGAAAAAGGTATTGGAAGATAGCTAATGAAAGCACCCTTAGAACTAAGAGCTGGAATAAGCCATAGACTGGAAGACTAACTAAGGAGATTACAATGAAAATGAACCAGCTGAAGGTAATTTCACTGTTAAATTTTACAGGCTTTTGCACAGCCTGGAAACAGACTGATGATCACTTTAAGGAGTAAGTACATAAATGAAAAAAAAATGTTTGGAAATGCATTTTAAAAGCCCTAAAAATAATTTTAAAAAATTGTTTTAATAGGTCATGCAAACCAATTCCAAGTTTAAAAAAAAATGACTAGAAAAATCCTGATTTTTACACAAGTTGCCTACACAGAAGTTCACAAAACCAAAAAATATAAGGAAGTGGCACTCAACAATTAGAAAGTAATCTAAGGCAAATGTTTGGGGAATCATTTTCCCATAATATTGAGTAAGTTGATTTGTATAGACCAGAAAGAAATCATGCAAACAATTTCATGCTTTTATCACCTAAGAAAAATCTTTTCAGTAGCAATTCTCAGTTCCAACACTTTATCATAAAGATTGGCATACCATTTACAAGTCTAAAACCAGCCTCTGAAGATGTATTGCTCACAATGGACAGCTTTTGTTCACCTCTCCTGCATGATAACATAGTTTGCGGAGGTCAGGAGAGATTTTGGACAAATAATTTATTTCCCTACTTGTCTTTTTCTGTACTATTTACCATTCCCTCTCTCTGACAGAGTTCAGCCTATTAATGGGAGTAACAAACAGAAGGCCAGCCTCTTCTTTCTGTCGATGTGAAGTAAGAGAAATCCAGTGATCCTAATGGAAGCATTCCATCTTACACACATAGCTGGAGTAAGAATATATCCTAACAAAGCTATGCCATATTGAGATAGAAGAACAATAAAATGCTTCTCATAGCACATGCATATCAATTTCTGAATATCATTAATCAGTTACAGGAGATTTTAAATATGCTAGGGATTTCATTAAAAAAAAAAAGAAAAAAGAAAAAATAGCTGACAAATGGGATATTCACTTACTCTATATCTTACTGACAATTTCAGGAACATTTAGACTTCTCTAAAATCCTCAAGTGAAAAGCCTAACATCCAATACCCTAAACAAACCCTCAAGCAGAATTTAGATCTAAGTAAACAGATCTAAAAATATGTATTTGGAAATATGGAGATTATAAAAAAAAATCCTGTATGCTTTTTCCCTGTCTCTTTCATAAGCTATTTGACTTGCCAAAAGAAACATTGACTGGCCAAAAATTAACTGTTTAAATTCACAGGAGGATAATAATGTTCATTCCAGATCAAACTCAAGGTATATCTGATCCAGCAGCAGAGGCTTTGAAAAGGACCTCAGACGAGGAGGCAGATGTGGGACAGTTGTCCTCTCTGTGCTGGTAACAGTCAGGTTCCTGGGAACTATCTGGCTTGTTTCCTTGCTGCAGAAAAAAGGCTGTCTGAAACTGAAATACTGATCTCTGAAGAAATCATACAAGATATAAAAACCACTGCTCACTGGCAACACTTCCGTTTGTTTTTTCCCATACTTCCTTATACCATTTAGCTTAAATTTTTACTTGCCTCCTTTCTCAACAAGGCATAGTTGTATACTTCCAGAAACACTGTAGCTCCTCTGTGATGTTTTCACACCCTCAAATGACATGAGAGCTATTGTACTGACTTGGTTTTAAACAATATCTGCTTAAGCTATAAATTTGTAATTTTTTAGTATTTCCATATTGTTCTTGTTTGTCCAAAACAAATTATATAAACAAATTATATATTAAATAACCAAACACTACTCAGTACTGTCAAATACAACACCAGGAATATCTCAAGAAGCATTCACTGCAAATCTGTTCATCTCATACTTGTGGCACACAGAGGGAGGCTTTAGGATAAAAAGCCATTTTATGCACATCTGCAATGGCCGAGTTTCCAAAGTCTTCAAGAGCATTCAAGTCTATATGGATGTGGGACGTGGGGGATAAAAATATTTTTACAAATTTCTTAATAGCTTGAAACTAAAATATTATTTTGCTTGTGACTTTTATCTACACACCTAAAAGGGAAAGACATGTTTTCACTGAAATGGTTTTGTTTATTTAATTTTCTCACTTTTCTAAAATTATGTAAATGCTTACAAAAAATACTGGCTGGACAACTGAAGAGCAGAATCCACCAAGACAAGTACAATAGAGCAGCAGCACAGCTTTCTCCACAGTACCTTAAGTCCACAAAGTAAGAGATATCCTCTAGCAGTAAAACATCAGTCTCATTTAGAAGAGACAAGTTCAGTCCCTACAGACAGTTAGTCCTTGGTCTCTGCATTGCTACAGGAAAATGCTGAGTGTTGTAAGCAGAAAGAGTGCTGTCTGTGATGGATTGCACTTATGTAAAAATAAATATGTGAGTAAAAATAAGCCAAGTTATTTGAACTGATGAATAATTCAAGGTCATTAGTAATCTGAGAATTTAATGCCAGAATCCAAAAAGTTTTATTACCTACTTTGAGATACCCAATTTACATCAAGTGTAATCACTGTGAAAATAAAGGCTACACGAATTTCAGAACATTTGACATTATTTCTTATCTCAGTTTTTTTTTGGTAAGATGAAGAAAAAGAATACAGGTGCCTTTTAGAAGGAAGCATGGAAATATCAACCTTGCATAACCTGACAAGCTGTATCAATAGCTGGTAACTGAAAAAGCAACAACTTCCTTCTACAGTTCACCGACAGACACAACACATTATATACTACACAAGTTTCTGTAGTTACTTCAGAAATCATCTGGTGACACATAATTGCAGATGCAGTTTGAATGAAGTGTAGTCCTTCTGGTTTACATATATGTGGAAACATACATGGATGCAAGCTTAGCATGGGATACATCAAACTGTTACCCGATGCAACCTTTCTCTTAAAAGCTGATACAAGTTTTGCACAAAGAAGTTCACAGCTCAGATGCTATTACCTGTATTTTTAGGCTTGAGAGTAATTACCCAATTCACTGTGTTCTGGCAACCAAACACCAAGTCTACAACACAGGCTGAAATCTTGCAAAATAATGCAACTTGTTCATAACTGGATGTCATGGACAACTAATGAAAATTTAGCTGAACATGCAAGCACCCACACTACACCATTAATTGAGGCTTATGTGTCAAGCAGTCGTGTTTCAGACTGCAGTGGTACGTTGTTCCTGTGCAGCTCCATGGCCTTGCCTACCTACAGGGATTTTATTAGCAGTGAAAACTAGCCTTTGGCATGGTCATAATTTGGTTTTGAACTCACCACCCCATTAAGATGAATAAGTAAGTTTGCCTCCCTTTCAATAGTATTGCGTCTGCCTTGCTACAGATACTGTAAAAAAACACACACGGATTTATTGGGTGGAGAATAACAACCTAAGAGTCCTTGTACTGTATAAAACAAACAAACAACAAGTCTTTCTGTTTGAGGAAAACAAACCAAAATATTAATCCAAACTTAGTAGTAACAATAATTTATAAAACTAGAGTATACTGATTCTATGAAAATCCCTCTTTATAACAGGAAAAAAGCATTAAGAATGGAGTGTAAGGGCTGTCACCAAAGTGGATTGCTGAACTTACTCCCCTTCCATCTTCTTCCCCAAAACTATCAAGAAACCCAAACAAAACATTCCTTTGCAGTTGAGTATTAATGCTGCTGTATATCAGCATTAGTCTTAATGCCAGTAAATACAAACCAGAAGACTAAATCTACCAGATCATAAAGCTAAGCTAGGTTATAATTATTACAGTTGTTAGTGAAAACCCAACAGTAATTATTGCAAACATGTTTCCAAGATGTACATTTTGAAAATATCACCTGATGAACATTTAAGAGATGTTTTTTTTCCTCAGTTAACTGCACAAGATTTCAAAAAGAAATCTTCACAGCTGGGATTCCAAATGTTAGTAACTTGGCATTTCAAACTTCAGACATTTAAGTGTTTACACAATTAGAAACTTATTTATTGTACTCATTTTCTTGCATCCAATTCCTGGATTAAAAGAAAATCATCATTAACAGCAGACAGTTTTGCTATGATTTTATTATTCTTTATTATTGTATTATTATTTAGTGGGCATTCTGAAGCACCTATATTGTTTCAGTAAATTTTCAGTTCACGTGTGTTTTGTTGAGTTACACTTAACAGTGAACTTCTATGGTGCAATGACAGCAGCAAAGAGAAGAGGTCCCTCACTTTACTGGAAGCTTTGAAACAAGGTGCAGAAAGAGTTCAGAACTGAGAAGTTAGGTAATTCATCAGTACTTCATGCAGCCAATACCTCAATACTCAAATTTGTTGGGAAAAAGTTATGTCAACATCAAAAGAACACTTCATCCTTGACAGACTCTTCTTTGGACTAAACAGTTTTGGTAACTGCTGTCCCCATTTTCTACCTGCTAATTAAAGAGCTGTATTTAAATATTACTAAATTAACCCAGGAATATCAAATACTAATTTAGAAACCTAATCTAACTTGCATTACTTGATATAAATTCTTTACCTTTGATGCATACAGGGTGTCTTGGTTATTCTATTATGTGAAAATGATATTCACATGAATAGATTTATTTTTTTTTTAAACCACACTGCTGTCACGTTAGGCCTTGCAGTAATGTAGCAGACATTAGCATGCACTAATGAGTGATGTGAAAGGAAAACTGTTGTGTTGCTGTGAAAATCTGATGTCTTTTAAGACATGAGTAAGGGCAAAACCTAACACAGCATCGATATGACTGGATGTTACACAATTGCAAACTGAAATTATTAATCACGTTTAATGTAGAAGAGGTGGAAACTTGTAATGTCCTTGCCATAACTGCCCTGGATTGTTCAAGTATTTGTGACCATATTATCATATTTTCCTATTTTACAGATATTTTATTATCTTTTTTTAGTGTTGCCCATATAGATAAAACACTGAAGATGGACTGTAAAACAGAAGTGGGAAAATACATGAACTATATATTTTTATAGTAGTCCACGACTAAAACCAGTTTGTTTGATCATTACTTTCCACCATAGCCATTTTTATCCGTCCTTTCAATAACGGCAGGTAAAATAATTTCCATCAGAAGCAACATTTAGAGCTGCCCTTCGGGTCCCATATTTTCACTAACCTCACACTAGAATCTCATAACATGAAAAGTAAATTGTACAAAAATAATATTCAAAGAAGGGAAGACTTTCCTAATTAGGAACACATCCTCCACAACTTAAGAGAGATGTACATTACACAAACACTTAAGGAAATCCTCTGCTCTGTCAGGATGTTCGGTAACATCACAATGACGTTTCACAGTTAGTTACGGGTTGGGTTTTTTTCAGTTCTCCCTAACAGGAATTGATACCCTCTGGATGTGTTTTGATTTTTTCTTTTTCTAGATTGGGTGATTCCCTTATTAATCTGGAGGCATTTTTCTTAAACGCACGCATTGTGTAACCTGAAGAACTAAATTACTGTCTTCAGTAGGACCTCGTGAACCTTTGTCTAAGACTTTATATAGGATTTTTAGCGGACAATCAGACCGTAGCACGTAAAAATCAGGTGTTAAGGACAGTGAGGCACCTTTGAGCAGCTGGCTGACGAGCATCAATTTCTCTCAACGCGCCGTGCGCGCTCTCAAAGCCATTCTGAAGACGCTTTTGCTTTCGGGAGAACTAAACCTTGAAGCCTCATTTCAAATAAAAAGATGCTACCGCTCCACTGCTGTTTAGCTGCTCTGTCACAAACCCCTGCGGCTATGGGGTGGATTTGGAGAGCCCGCGGGCGCCCCGTTAGTCGCGGCCCCAGCCCCCGGCTCCGCTCGGCGGAGGACGGCACCTTGTCCCTCCCGGGACGACGTCCGGAGCGGGGAGCAGGCAGCAGAGCCCCGCCGTTTCTCTCGCCAAACACCCAACTTTTGAGGGGTTCTGGGCACAGGCGGCAGAGGGGGTG